>CM060948.1:194728475-195120975 GCA_030765055.1 Mantis religiosa | reverse complement strand
CTTTTTATTCTGTACAAGATTATCAGAATGACAAAGTAACCTGATAATGCTTCTGTAGCTCTATAATTAGTATCTAACTATTCCAATGACAAACATTACCAATAAATATTTGATGCAATTTGAAAGTTTATTGTTAATGTATATGTATTTAATAAATAACAAGAATGGTATCCATTGTAAAAAGTTTGAGACGTACTGGCATAAGCCATGTGAAAGGTGGTTTAAAAAGTGTTTGATTTTGTATCATATATAATTATCCCTGCTTTGTTTTCCATAATGTTGTTCATATTTCCTGTATACTATAATATGTGTCTTATGTTAACTTTTGTACACACACACACACACACACACACACACACACACACACACACACACACACACACACACACACACACACACACACACACACACACACACACACACACACATACATATATATAAACTTTATACCTCTGGACATGTTCACTGTTCACAGCGTTTTCTGGTTACAAGTGAACCTACTGAACGCAAATCAATCTAATCTAATCTAAGTATAATTACATGACGTATACCAGAATAGATATATGGCATAATGCTAGCATATACTCCAGAGACGGACACAACGACAAGGCCACTCTGCGAAGGTCAGTAAACTACTTTTGAAATCCCTGTAAACAAACAACCCTACTCTATTGTCTGTTTTGTCCTCAAGACAAATTTGGTGCCTCCCAGTCGGAAACCAACCCATTGTTAAAATCCCAAGCGTGCTTCTGACAACAGGCTTTAAGACCTTGACGGACGCGCAGAACGCATGCTTTCGCATGCATATACGAGTTTCCAAGAGACTGTAACCCTGGAGTCATGGCATCTATCCCCTGGCCGAAATACTTGAACTATGATTTTTGGTGGGTTTTTCTGAGTCACCAGGTGAAGGCAGGGTACGATAATTGCATTACCCGAATTTCTTGTAAATCCTGTACAATTTGTTTCATATCCGTTATCAATTTACATCGTCTCTCATCTGGTGGTCTCTTTCAGGGTAAAAGTGCCGGCGGGAATCTCAGCGCTGCATGGCAGGGCGATATTCTCCTGAGAAACATTCCCTGCTCCGTGATGATGGTCTCCGGTCCGGTCTATCGGGCTGTTACAGGACAACGGTGGGCGGGATACCGGTTTTACTAGGCTAAAGGGGAGTTTCCAAGTGGTCAATTGTAGGACCCTGCCTTCTACACTGTGACTCCTTGGGTGGCATGCCCTCTGTTCTTTTCCCTGTCGGAGGTGCCCCAATTGGGGCATAAGTACAGCAGTAACCTATGTACATCAATAGGAATAAGAAGCCAATTCATTTTTAAGACCCAATTAATTGATGTTTTAGTACCCTAATATCCGTTAGATTAAAGTGCTGAATATACTTATATATCAAAAAGCTCTTCTTCTTTTGCTTTCTTAACAGATAAAAACTGAATACTGGGCAGTGAAACATTGAGACATTAACAAAAAATAAAATGCAGCACTCAGTACCCAGAGCAGCAGTGATCTCAACAGTTATGCGCCTATAGTAGTTATCACTACTGGATTCGTAGTCCTATGATGAAGCTATTTCTCATATACCATGATTCCCTGTCTAGTATTTCCCTTTAATTCAATTTCTTTCTCATGTTTCAGTTGTGCTTCTTCAGGATATTTGTTGTATTACATCCTACATTTAAACTGTTTCTACTTTTCATAGCTACCCAATTTTATTTATATCAAGATATTGCAGGTTATGCACCAGTAGACTTTGTTTGCCATTACCGTATGAGTCTCTGGATTGTGAAAATTTTTATTAGCTGATTCGGTATTGCTGCTACTGCCGGTCTCAACATGGAGCATTCATGAGCACACTGATTATATCTGTTTCCAGTTTATCTAGTGTTGTTGGTTTCTGTCAGTACAACTCTTCCTTTTCCCATTCCCAAAGAAGGAATTACAAGTTTTGGAATGTGAGACGACCATCGACCATTTTTATGAGCTTCGTCTGCCAATCCATCGATTTATAAAATGGTCTACAACCCCCATCGAAAGTTATTCACCAAATTTGAGGTGCATCATCCTACATAAGGTGAAGCTGTACAATGTCTCACTGAGCAATTATTGGCCACGCACATTCCTGCCTCATTCACCTTTCTGGGCTTATTTATTGTGCTGGTAAAGAAAACTCAACGATTTAAGAATCACATTCTGCATTCCACACTGTACTACATTGCACTGTAACTTTCGGATGTTCTTGCACCTTTTCAGCACAAATGTATGCACTCTCACTGGCTTAGTAATGCCATTTATGTCTGGTTAAAAAACCCCGATATGAAGCACAGCCTCATCTGGCCACAACACTTTGTCAAATATTCTCGACCAATTACAATGACTTTGGGAGAACACAGGCGTGTTTCATCTGGTACTCGGAGTCTTCAAGGAGCAAATCTTTGACGTAATGGGGCTTTTCTATCCTCCAAGGGGCATGCTTTAGCAGAAATTCACTTGGTGTGGAGGCTTGCTAAAGGATGAAAACTGAGGTCATAGATAATAGTTAAGTTCTACAGTCAGGACCACCAAAGAGCAACTCTGTTTGGGCATATTATGAAGACTTCTTAATGTTAGTGAGGCTGCAAACAGAATGCATGTTACTTGATTGTGTACTTGTTGCAATGCTGATTTATGACGCTGATCTATGCCATCTGTGAGTACTATATATGACGCTTTATCGTCTTACTACAGAAATGCTGATATTCTAAATTACTAAGCTAAAAATTGTTTTATTATATAAGTTAACATAATATTAGTGTGTGCGTACGTAAAGTACATTGCTTGGGAATTTCTTCTATACATTAAAAACAATCACAGACTCATCTTGAGGTATATAGTCACCTTTACCTTTTGAAGGTCTTCATCTAACAAAACCTACATTATCTTTTGCTAGCTGTAAAATGTCCTGAGAAATATTTGGTGTCCCTTTATCTATTGGAACCATGGAGATGCTCGGAAGATTCCTTCTGAGCCGAAACAGACATATCTGGCTTATTTTGAAGTTTGATGATTATTTATCTATTGGATCCTAATGATTTAGTTCTTGCAGTACAACAGTTTGGTCAGTTAAGGTTTTCCCTTTTCTCCACTGATTCAGTCAACCAAGAATATGGATCTAAAATATAATATACAAATGTAGTAAAACATATTAAAGAGCTAAGCCAGTTATTTATGAATCTTGTTGTGACGGAAAACAATTAATGGTAGAAATAGGGGCAACATATCCCAGAATATTTATCTCCAATGAACTGTGTGCTTGAACGAGTTTTTGTATTGTAGTAAGATGTTATCTATCCTCTACGATTAATTAATTATACAGATATCATTCAGAATAAAGAGGACTTCCTGCACTATTTACAGAAAATTGAAGATAACCATTTTTTGTCATCTGTACAAGATATTTTAATAAATATCTTCCGAGCAGCTTTTGTAGAAGTCAGAAAAAAATAATGAAAATATTTTCATATAAAGGTTAATTTGGAGGAGGGGAAATTTTCTCGAAAATCCCGTACCATTCTTTAACTGGCATTCCTTTTTATATGAGTCTGTTCACATACACACGGACACACACGTATATTATTATAAAACTGTTTTTATTTCATCAAACTTCAAAAAGAATGTTTCTAAGAAACTTTTATATTGCATGTTTGGATGAAAAGCTATATTTAGTGTGTGAAGCAGGTACATAGATAAATTCCATATATGATTATGTGATATTTTGAAACAGAAACCGAGAATCTGGAATTTCATCACGAAAATTTAAATGTAATAATGCCTAACTGCTATCAGTCATCATTAGAGCTGAGTCATAATCAAATTAAAGATGAAACGTGTTTTTTGTGTAATTTAATGAGGGACAAAAATATGTACTTTCGATTGCCATGTTATATACTTATGTGTGTGGGTGTGGGGGTGGGTGACAGGGTGGGTGGTTGGGCGGGCGGCTGTTTGGGTGTGTGTTTCTAATAGTGCGGGCGGAACAAATTAATATCTCTGTGTAATTGTTAAGTACAATGAAGATATGAGCCGGAAGGTGACTTTTTCAGACTGAAAAATTTGCAGTGTTGAGTAAGAAAATAGAAGGGAATTGCTGCTATTGTTCAGTCGCATACTCGGAAGCAAAATCACCCTATATTGTGTAAAGGAAAGAGTAAGTCACCGTTACATTAAAAATATAAGTTAGAAGTTAATGTGTTAATTCCAGCAGATAGGCATATAGTTGCGCAAGAGTTTAAGTTCGAGTGTTGAAATCGCGCATAAATTCAACCAATGAAATGTTATGCGATTTTGGAGTATAGCACAAACTAGTAGTAAAGTCGCAAATCCTACACACAAAGTGTCTGCGCTAGTTTGGTTAATGAATTCGCGCCAGATGTAACATAATTATTAATCATGCAAATGTTAAGTTGTAAATGAAAAACTTATTTAGTTGGTGCTAAGGAGAAGATTTTAATGAAGAGCTTATATACACTATAAGTACTTTATATAGTGCCTTCGCTCAATTATGGAAGTGCCACATTGTGTTCACATTTCCTTCAATTTCTTCCTCGACATAGTGGCGTAACGAGATATTCCAGACATAATTTCTTCCAGAGGTAAACTCGTTGGGGAGTAGAGCACTATCAGTCACAGCAGTCACTGCATATCACCAGAGTGGTCTCCAATTCACTCTGAGAAAACAGCACGTTCCGTCGCCCAGGAAATGCACTAGTTCATTCCAACGCTTTTCAAGATTTCCGCAAGAGCTAGAGCACTCATGGGAGCCGTAGACATTTTAGCAGGACTGCAAAACATTCGAGAAGGCGAAACTCTTAGAATATTCTGGTTATATGACGATTGCGCTTCGCGTGCTTACTTGTTATCTGCTTTATCTGTGTACCATTCCGACTCTCGTCGCAAGCTACCTATAATATTTTGTACTGCATGCTTATAGAAAGTAGAGGAGGTATTGTATTTCACCCAACAATTTGATACCAAGATTTCGCCGAAAATACATATATTGAAGAGTCCCTTAATAAAAAACACATTTTTAGAGAAAAAACTATATGTGTGTTTCTCTCTCTCTCATTCACTGTGTCTGTCTCTGAACAGTGGAAATCTAAATAAAAAATATCAACATATACAAAACTTGGTGTTCTATTTCACCATTCTCAAGGAATGTGTAAGACAAAATTTTAAGTAAATTCCTCCAACTCATACAGTCATTTACATAGGAATGCTTTCAAAATTGTTTATTTTCTTAATACAGCACTATCAATTATGATTAAAATACCATATGATTAGGATATTTTTCTTAGAAATTATATCTATATTTTGAATTTTCCAGCAATGACCCCTGAACTCTCCCCAAACACAATGACTTTAAATAACTGGCAAACGTAAGGATGGACAATATGTTATAACGCATAAAATTTATATACCGTTAAAGCACTCAATTTTCGTCATAAATAGTTTATGTGCAGTTAACTTGATTTTGAAGATAACCCTGTTATTGATTGGAATTTTCATATATCTATAATTTTCTCAAATATTCATTTTTCTATCCCTTGGGGACACAAAGAAAACGTATTTTCAAGGCCATCATATAGTGACCAGCTGTTAAAGTCTTAGAAGGAACTATACAATGAGACACCTGTTTATTAATTTGAAGTCATAGAGTACTCCATCAGCGTTTGTAACAAAACTGATTAGAGAAAACCATGTGAACTTAACATAAGATTACTTGTAAATAAGTGGTTTAGAAAGTAAAATTGTGGAGTTGCAATTTATGTTTTAAGTTGTATTTAAATATTCTTCTTACCACAAGCAATACCAGAGATTCCATATCAATTTTCGGTCATAAAATTCACTAAGAAGCCAAGAATCAATTGAAATAACAATCATTAATAAATTATTAATCTACAAACACTAAGTGCTACACTGAAGAAGAAGATAACAAGGTCCACCAGATCCATCAACACCTTTGTGCAGACTACGAAGTACTGCAACCGCTCAGTGAATGAAACGCCCATACCTGCAGTACTCCCAATCCTGTTATGTGTTCGAAAGATTAACATAAATTGACGGCATATTAACTATGAACTTACTGAAATATTTTAGTTTTTGCTGACTTTTGGTAACTTCTTTCTTTCGTTTTAATGCTCTAAAAGATGCAATGCCAGTTATAAACGCTTAAACCGTTCATAATGATGCACCTATGTCTTCTACAAAGCACTTTCGTCAGGAATATCAAGTGAAGTGAGTAGCAAAATTTCCATATTTTTGTATGTGACTTGCGAGTTTTTTGAATGGAAATGTCTTCAGCCCTTCGGTAACTCCTTTAAACATCAGAAATGTGTAAACTGTGATTTCTTCCTAAACATCACCGAGCACCTGCATTTTATTCTGCACAGAACCAGTTCCAACCAGGCAATTTCATTGATTCATATTCATCATTTGTATTCTCTCCTTTCTACAGAAGAAGCACAGATTCACACTAGACCTACTTTGTGCCAATGTTTGGGAGAAATCACTATAATAAAATTTGTCGCATAATTACAGTGCCTTTGTAATGTATAGGTACCATTGTTTTACTTCTAGTACCATTTCGTGGCGTGATAATTGTGTTATAAATGTGTTACGATGTATGACCGTTAACTCCAAAGATATAAGCCCTGATATATATCATAGGTGAACCCATGAACCCCTAAAATACCTTTAAATAAATCCTAAAAGTTATTCAAATGTTATTTAATTCTACACTTACTGACTTAACACAGGGGAGCTAAATACAAAAGTACTAGAAATAAATCATTAACAAAAGTTTGCTTAGTTAAACAATTAAAGATTTGTGAATAAAGGTAACAATTCTTCTCCACACTATAGCAACGCTCTGTTCCATTAAATACTGTCGCGGCGAAAAGCATAGAAATGACGGTGCCGAGATATAAGCGCGTCTTGAGTACACAAAGAGCCTGCAGAAAAAGATAACAGGCGGGCAGTGCTTGCATAAGCAGATAAGTATAGCGCTTGAGATAAGTGACTTACCGGCCCAGATAGCGTTTCACGTAAGGAAGGTTGTAGTGACATCTCGATTGACAGAGGAACACCGGCCTCATGTGTGAACGGAGGACGCCGGAGGCGCCTTCCACCACCTGAAGACGACACTGTGCAGTGCTCCTATTTCTGGATTTCCACAACCAGGCGACACCTTCCTTGTGGACACCGACGCAAGCGACCATTGCATTGGAGGCGTCCTATCGCAAGTTCAGGACGCTCACCATCAGGTACCTACTTTTTGTCTCGGTCGGACACCGGGAATAGTCCAGCTATGTTGATGGCAAGTCACTTATCTCAAGCGCCCTTTTTATCTGCTTATGCAAGCACTGTCCGCCTGTTATCTTTATCTGCAGGCTCTTTGTGTACTAAAGCAGCGTTTATCTCTCGGCACCGAAATTTCTGTGCTTTTCGCCGCTACAGTACTTACTAGCTTGCACAATAATACACATTGCTAAAACACTTTGAGAAGGTTTACAAAAATGTATATAATATAAAACTGTTTCCTATGACGTCATAATTTGTAAGACAATGGTATTAAAATGTTTTTTTTTTTCTGCAAGAGAGCGCATTTTAATATACTATCTCAGATGTGCTTTAAGCTTTTGTGGGAAATAATGACTCGAAGAGGCTACCCAAATTATCTCATTAAAGTTCTAACCTATATATAAGGATACAACAGTCAGCATACATATTGGAAATGGAATGTATAGTAAATGGATACATACAAATCAAGGTGTAAGACAGGGTTGCAGATTGTCTCCTATTTTATTCATAATTTATATAGATGATCTGATTAGAGAGTGGATGTTTAAGACTAACGAAAGCATTCATCTTGCACCAAATTCTATTCTTAAAACGATGCTATTTGCGGATGACCAAATAATTATAAGTAAAACTGAAGATGAGCTGCAACGAGCAGTATATTTTTTCAGAAGTTATGTAAGCATTATAATTTCAAAATTTCCATAAATAAAGCAAAAACAATGGTGTTTAGAGGTAAAGACACCTTTAGAACCAAAATAGTAATTGATGATATCTTAGAGAAAGTTACGGGTTTTAAATATTTGGGAACATATGTCAGTTATAAATATGAAAATGATTTTAAAAATAAACTACCAATGTTTCAACAAATATGCGGCATAATAAATAGACGCCTCAAAACTAAAACCAGAAAAGAAACACGGATGAAACTTTATAAATTAATGGCTGTGACTGCTTTTTTTGGTTCTGAAACATGGACATCAACAAAAGCAGACGAAAACAAGATACAGGCTGCCGAAATGAGATTTTTAAGAGCAGTAAAGGGATGTACTCTTTTAGATAAATTTCCAAATGAAAAAACATAAGAGAAGATTTAGAAGTAAGTTCTTTAGAGGGAAAATAATAAATTATAGAAATGAATGGAGAGAGCACATTGAGAGAATGCCGAGAGATAGGATCCCAAGAAGAGTTATAAACTATAAACCTAGAGGAAAGAGACATCCGGGAAGACCACGAAAACGATGGTCAGACATGTTTTAAGCCGGAACAGGCAGCATTGCCTAGCCCTTGGAGTGAAGAAGAAGAAGAAGAAGAAGAAGAAGAAGAAGAAGAAGAAGAAGAAGAAGAAGAAGAAGAAGAAGAAGAAGAAGAAGAAGAAGAAGAAGAAGAAGAAGAAGAAGAAGAAGAAGAAGAAGAAGAAGAAGAAGAAGAAGAAGAAGAAGAAGAAGAAGAAGAAGAAGAAGAAGAAGAAGAAGAAGAAGAAGAAGAAGAAGAAGAAGAAGAAGAAGAAGAAGAAGAAGAAGAAGAAGAAGAAGAAGAAGAAGAAGAAGAAGAAGAAGAAGAAGAAGAAGAAGAAGAAGAAGAAGAAGAAGAAGAAGAAGAAGAAGAAGAAGAAGAAGAAGAAGAAGAAGAAGAAGAAGAAGAAGAAGAAGAAGAAGAAGAAGAAGAAGAAGAAGAAGAAGAAGAAGAAGAAGAAGAAGAAGAAGAAGAAGAAGAAGAAGAAGAAGAAGAAGAAGAAGAAGAAGAAGAAGAAGAAGAAGAAGAAGAAGAAGAAGAAGAAGAAGAAGAAGAAGAAGAAGAAGAAGAAGAAGAAGAAGAAGAAGAAGAAGAAGAAGAAGAAGAAGAAGAAGAAGAAGAAGAAGAAGAAGAAGAAGAAGAAGAAGAAGAAGAACAAGATTTGCTAGTTTCTATAGAATAGAATAAGCGAAACCTTTGAAGTTCATTATATAGCATTTATATAACTAATACTGATATTGAAGGTTCAGAACTACAGCTTTATTTTTCTTCCATTTAAGAATATTTTAGTTTATCGTTTCCCGAAATACTATTATTTTGCTTTCGTGACATTGCATCCATTGTGAATGACGAGGTTGTGCCTAAGAAGGCATTGCGAACATAGCTCTGATAGCATAAGGAAATGTCAAAGGTCAGAAACAAGCTGACACACTGCATCTGTTGTTACCCATCCACCTTCTCAAGGGTTAAAA
Organism: Mantis religiosa; assembly: GCA_030765055.1. Taxonomy (NCBI): domain Eukaryota; kingdom Metazoa; phylum Arthropoda; class Insecta; order Mantodea; family Mantidae; genus Mantis; species Mantis religiosa. Next base: position 195,111,427 of record CM060948.1, on the reverse strand, counting down.
TGTTTTATTTTAAAGCGTGTAATGCGTTCTCCAGTTCTGATTAGCTTATAAGCTGGACAACCTTAGCACAACAGCAGCAAAATATGCAATGCAGATGAACACTGTTTTGTTTTTTGTAGTTTAGAATACCGGGTAGTTTATGTAACCTTAAAATTTCAAGCAGAAATGCAACAGGCTAAAACTAGGAGTTGTAGGACAACATCGGTTGTTACAACAAAACTGCAATAACATAGTGACGACGGCACTGTTATCAAACACAGCTACAAAGTTAGAAACGTACAACTGTTTCCTCTCCAGACCCTAGCAATATTGTGGAAACCGTTTAATTTATGCAGTTAGCTGCACTGTCGGGTACTGCGGCTCCGCAGGATTTGTTTCAGTCCTTGTTAACATCCATATCGTTATAATAGTGCAGTAGCAGACAGTGGAGCATACAAGCATAATATATAAGTTACATTACACAATCATGTACATCTGTCACTGTGTTTGCTTTTTACTTACAATGACAGTTCAAGGGTTAGCACCTCAATCGATATATATGCTCAATTTAGTTTTTAAGCACCTAAAAACCAAGCCAGGTGGCCCCGCGGTAACGTGCGTGGCTCACATTTGGGAGTTCTGGTGTTCGGTTCCTGCTGATAGCTGACTTTGACCATGGGTTTTTCGATGAATTTTATGTGGTTGACATGTGGTTGAATTTTATGTGGCTCTTTTCTCAATCATTTCTTCTAATTTTGTCTCCCGCTTTCTTGTTACAGTAGAAATTCGGGTACTGTGTGTTGGTTCTACGGTGGACAGAAAAGATGAAGAATGCGATTTCATAGTTATCGGCTAATACCGAAATTAAAGGATTGCAATAAGTAAAGAATCGTGATGGATTTCAAAGAAATCTTGTATCTTTGTGAAACGCATGCACATGCAGTTGAGTTGAGTTGTTTAATAAAATAAGCGTAAGAAAGAGGGTTTCTTAGCAGGAAGGAATTTTAAAGGAGTAACACTTGACTCCGTTTAAATAGTTGTCCTTCGGACCCTTAATAGTGACATGACCGAGAATAATAATCACAATGGACAAAATAGTCACAAAGGGAATCTTTATGTGAAAAGACAGGGCTTCCAGAAGTAAACGTTACACACACCCACGTGCAGCTGTGCCCAGTAAGGACACACAGTCCGTGGCGTGAGGCCAATTCAGGCTGTTGTCGTGTCTGTCTTGGTCGAAGATAGACCAGAACTGGAGGAAAGATCTGTCGTTTCATACGTAACGAATTAAATATTATCGAGTAATAAGCATTTCACCTACAGTGACTCTAAACATTGATGTATTGGTAACCCTTGGTCGGCAACTTCGAGTTTGACGTGATGATAAAAAGGAGCAGTCATTAAATAAGTTTGAAACGGGCATTCCAGTGTCATAAGAACCATCCTTACTCATACATATCCACGCATACCCTGAGAGTACCTCATTGCTCATACCCTGAGCCACCATTTTTTTGCTGCTTCACGACTCTGTCAGAGGAAGGCCGTAAGAGTCTCCGCTGCTGGCTCAAGTTTTCCACGATTCCCGCTGGAGGGAAACTCTTAGCCCCCAGTGGTGAATTGGATGGATTGCTATCGAGCACCTCTAAGCAGCGTGGTCAATCCAATAACTGTTAGGGAACTCTGCGAGGCCTTCCTGCAACCCATTACGTTTCATGTAGTTGAATCATTATGACCTTCCTTCTGGGGTTGTATACACTAAGGATTCTGTTAAGGGAGTTGCTGTAATAACCGGCAGCTAAGTTGGCGGGTGAAGCAGGGTGCCCCGTGGTATTTACTGATGACATCAGCCTTGTCCAACACTGGCATTCAATGTGTCTTTAAGAAGTCTGTGTCCACCGATTGGACAGTACTACTGATAGTCTGTTAAAATTAAAATTAAGTTACTAAGTGCAAGTAACAAAAGAAATAAAAAACATTCAGCGCAATTTACACAAGCGGGCGAGAGTTTTAAATGGGATACCTTATTTCAAGTGATAGGTGTCTGCCGGTGGGCCATTATGTAGCATTACCAAATGAGGTAAATGCACAGCTAAGACTAGCAGCGTAGAACCATGCAATGAATTTTTCAAGGAAACACGTTATCAGAGCAGGCTTCCCGTGTTTCATTTACCTGTTAAAATATATAAAAGGGAGACACCTGCAACTGAAATAGCAAATTTGACTTTAGCGTGCTCCGCCGTAATGTTTTAGAATTTTAGGTCACAGGGGAACGTTTAACATTAAAAACCTTGATCTCGGAAGTGCATGAAGCAATAGTGCATAAGGGAAGTGAAGCATTTATGTTGAAATCTGAGCTCTCGGGCACTTAAATATCGCAAATATAACGGTGACAGAAATTTTCCAATGGGGACAGTCATTGCTGCTGCCGGTGTACTTAAGATTTTTGAGAGCTCTAGAGGTGTTAAGAGCGTTGGGAAACAATCATATTTACTGTCTCCATGAAGTATTGATAATTCAAGATCATACTCAAAAATATTGTAGAAGGAGCAATGATGGACTTGGGACTTAAAGGTACATGCTTAAGGGGAAGTTTAATATATTATGCTATGCGAGATCAGCTGGCACCGGTTTTATTTCTAAACGCAAATTCATATTTCGATATAAACCCAAGTCTATCACAGACTACCATGAGCAAATGAATGGTGAACATGTTTAGGCATAGTCCCTTTCCTCGCTCCTCAGTCCATTATTCTACTGGATAATGCCCTATCACACCAACGACCAGTTATAGGATGAGTGACGTAGCGTGATTGGTTAAAACAATGTCATGCATTCTTCGAAGTACACACGAGCAGAATTTCTGCAGTTGGTAAAGCTGTACAGGCACCAACTAAAGCAGTACGAATTAGAGTTCATTGTAACAAATTATGTACACCAAGCTATCAGACTCCCACCTTATCATTGCCAGGAAAAATCAACTGAACTCGTCTAGGTCATGTATGTAAACGTTATCTGGATTGCTTTCCATGTAATGAGAATGGAGCCGTCGTCTGCTAGTCCCAACATCATATGGGAATGAGATAATAAATTATACAGCTTTATATGTCATAAATTACCGTAACGTGGCGTTTCGAGTAACCTTATAAGTTAACATAAACATCGTTGCTACTGAGAATATGATCAAACCTGTCCACTTTTTTCTTTACAACAACTTCTCCTTAGTTTTCTTTTTAATTTATGTCCTCCAAAGTTAAGTCATATCGGGAGATGAATGAAATGGGTGTAATGATGCTCAAATGTGTCCGGGGTTCATGCAGCTTAGAGTTATCCGGCATTCGTTTTTAAGGATAAGGGAAACCCCGGAAAAATCTTCTCCAGGTAATTCACCCTGACCGAGATTCGAACTCGAGACCTCTTGGACGTGAGGCAGACACGCTACCATCTGCGCTACTGAGGCGGGAAAACTTCTTCTTAAGTTTAAGTTTAGGAAAATTGCTGGGTTATGTTTCCCAATTTAATATATGACTTAAGTATTAAAATCTATTCTGTCAGTTTTTTTCTTTTCAACCTTCCTCCATTTTATTTTTGTACATATAATAATAACCACTCTTCAACTTTACAAAGTTAAATTTGTACATACTTTAGCATATTTCAAAGATTGATTCTTCCCATGTTTGTTTACTGACAATATCAGGGCAAATGAAGAGAAAGATCTACATTAGTCTTACAAAACAAGATAAGTACGTATTGACAACAAATGAAAGTCGCCTCTGGCAAGTATTTAGAGGTTAATTAAAATTTCTATCTGGAGGAAGAACCACTGAATTGAGCCATGTGGTCAGACTACCTATGTAATACTCTCCAAGACAATGCATTCTCCTACCAAGGATATCTGACCCTGCTGTATCATAAGTTAGAGGACGTATTATACGCCAGTAATTTAGGAACGCATATCTATCTCAAGAAGATAAACAGAAGTGTGTGCAGCCCTCTGAAGTTCTTAATTCTTTGAGTTTTGGGATACGCAGAATGAAATATACATTTCAAAACACATTTAAAGGTTTTTACCAACAAGTGGTAAATTGTGGTATGCCACATTTATAAACAAAGGATTATATCAATTACCTATGCTAACTTACTGAAACCAGAGGAATAGAGAATCAATTATCATAAAATTGTTAACAGTAAGCACTCCAAGCCTCTCACTCCCAAACACAATTTAAAATTTTAATATATCTTCCATTTCTTTACAGTTTCAGCGCAAAATGCAAATAGCCTTCTGTTCTATTCCAAGCCTTTCTTGCAACCAACAGAAAAGAACGAAATGAAACAACATGGCATCCCCAACAGTCAGTAGAAGTTATACATGCCCAATATTATTGAGCTCAGAGAAGCACGTAATAGCTGAGAAACTCTAATCACTGAAAGGCAGGTATACTGGCATACTGGATTTTACTCATTTTAACATGAATGAATGAATGAATGAAAATGAATGAATTCCTCTATTTCCTTTACGTGGAACATTGGGCCTGCTGAACCATGCAAGGGGGAGGATAAGAGGTTTCCTGATCAGAGAGTTTGGAGCCCAACGCTGGAAGTGAAAGTACGAGAGAGATGAGGTGATAGGAAAGATGATGATGGAGCTATCGGTGGAGTGCTAACGGGGGAAGCTGGAGCACCTGGAGAAATCCCGCCCCAGCGCTAGATTGTTCACCACAAATCTCACTTTGCGGTCGCCTGGAACAAACCCAGGCCACCTTGGTCGAACCACTCAGAATGGTGCGACCGCACTGTTTTTAACATACTGTCGCGGCAACGGGCATAAAAAGATAACAGACGGTGGATAGTGTTTCACGGTAATAAAGAGCTATTATAAGCAGTTAACGATAGCGCGGCTAGTGTACACAAAAAGCCGGCAAAAGCAGATTAACATAGCGCTTGAGATAAGTGACTTTACGGCGCAGATAGTTACACGTAAGGAAGGTTCTAGTGATATCTCGATTGACAGGGAATAGTTGTTTTTCATTTTTGCTCGAGAAGTCTCTCGAATTTATGAATGAGATATATAACAGATTGTGACACGCCAGCTGGAGTTGTTGTAAAGACATGTAACAAGAGTGTTGTAAAACAGTGACTAAGCAGAAAACAGCTGTGAAATGTTGTAACGAGAGCTGACGTCGTAATCAGAACGTTTGTTGTCATCGACCTTGGTGCTGTAGATTGTTACATGTGATGTAATTCTTCTGCTACGCAGTGTGTTTCTACGCAAATAAAGAACATTTAGAATTTCGAAAAATTGGACTTTTAATTCTACGAACCCACAAAGTCACAATACTTGTTAAAATTCATAGAATAAATGTACATATTGTCCATCCATTTTTATAATATTGTGTGTAAATACTAAAATGAAGGGAAACATATTGCAGTCTTCTTTTGTAGAGATTTCATTTAAAACTGTGCTGTGCAAACTACTTCTGTCAGCACTTGGTTGTTAATTTAACATAGAGGAATCCGCTAAGCTAACCACTATTACTCCTAATTCAAATTATTAATTAAAGGAGAACCAGAACAATTTTATACACGTTTTGCAGTTAATGACGTGAGTGAGCATACTCGTAAATTACAATATTTATGAAAAGCTGAGGCGGTCCGGCCCGTAGCGAAGCACATCGATCTCTCCCTTGTGCTCAACGCCTCACAATTAAAGATTGGTGGCGTGCGGAGGTCAAGGAAAGGGAGATTTTAACCGGTTCGAGGTGACTTGTAGCTCCCATATGAGAACTCTCATCTGTACTTCAGGAGTTGGTGCGTCCTGACTGGTTGTGGGTTGAATGATGACACCTCGAATCTGGTAGACAGAAGTTTATTGTTGTCCTTAGGCTCCTTTGCTCGCCACCGTAAAGTCGTCGTCGGTGTGTTTGCTGTGTTTAGCGGTACTGTCTATACTGTGATGTGAAGCACGGAGGCAATAGCACTGCGTAGTCGAACTGGATATATTTATCGTCCTCCCTATATATTACTCTTCGGGCTAACTCTCAATAGAGAGATTGTTAAATATTGCATTTTGTCTCTGTGCATGGCGTGGAAGTACACTTCTTAGGCGGCGCCGAATACGCATCCGTCTCACGTAGAACTCAGGACCAAAGCGCTCTTACATGAAAAACCTACTTTCCACCATCACTTTTAATTACCCCCACTCCAGGTATTTTTGGAGTTTGCAATATCACATAAACAAATATAAATTTTCTATTGGCTGGTAACTATCCCCACTTGAGATCAGTGTTCTGAATTTCCAGTTTCGGACTTAACATCCGAGCCACTTTCTCTAACGGTCCCTTGTTAAAATTTATGCGAAGGCATGTGCTCTGCGCGACGGTCAAAATCTTGTAGCCTGTTGTCAGAAGCAGGCATGGGATTTTATCAAATTGTTTGTTTCCGACTGGAAGGCGCCAAATTTTCCTTGAGGGCAAATCAGACAATAGGGTAGGGTTGTTTGTTTACAGGGACCGCCTCAAAGCCAATATTTAAATTGCTTAGAATTTAAACTGGCAACACTTATTTTAGCAATGAATCTGTAAAAATTTCCCGTCAATATAAAAAGCGAGCTGCAATTTAGCATGTGTTTTAATACCGCAACAGCACGTTTCTCTTTAGCCTTTCCGGAATGACTGGATATATCCTAGAAAAAAGATCAGCTTTCATCGTTAACGCAGCCTCAATTAAAACAAGTGTAACATTAACTTGCCACCCGTTTCTCATGTTTTGTTATCTAAAAGCCAAAACTTTAGTTTCCTTCACACGAGCCAGATGTCGGCTGATACGCTGCAAAAAACACAGCCCTTATGTTTGCTGCACCATCATTAACCAGCGTTTATTACGCTCCATCCTTTTCTCTCTCTCACAAGTATCCATTTCTCTCTATCTCGTAAATTTCCAAACGACGTGCAACAGAACGCGGTTATCAATATGTATGAGAAGTCGGCTGTGCTTAGTTCCGCTTCCCTCCTTACTGCCTTCTCGAATCTAACTCTCGTTACTACCAACACACGAGAGAGAAAATGAATTTACAATTCGTATAATCGTCGGCCCATTATTAATGGCGAAACAATGGAGTTTGTACAAAAAAGTAAATAAATGAAGCTACTTCCAACTTCATTTAATGTCCGCATTTGGGAAACAAACAAAGGTGGAGGAAGCTCTGTTGATTTTAAAATGATGTAAACATGGCAATGTCTTTTGATATGGTACAGAAAGAAAAGCGAGGCGTACTAACGTGGAACAGCATTGAATCATGTTTTAGTGATAACATTTACGTCTGTGAGAACATGGAAGCTTTGAAGGGATTAGTGCCGGTAAATGAATCGGTAGAATTAGCGGGATAAAACAGAAAGAATAGTTATACAGAATAATAGAACGACTCTGGGAAGAAAGAAAATCAAATAATATATGTTTTAGGTACACCAGGAGTATTTAACTTTGTATGCCCCAACATTGATTCTTTAGCAAAGGTTGAATTTAGAACAATGGGTTAGAATTACAAACAGTATTTATTTTTAAGGGTATGCAGCACCGAAAACCCCAAATCCAGCAATTTTCAAACAATCTTCCTGAAATGTTTACTACTTAGTTCTGATGCATAGTAAACACAGAATTCAAAATTCAGTTTCTATATCTTCAATAGTTTTGATTAATTAATTTTGAAGTTCAAAATTTGGGCAAAATTCAAACCGCTCTCCGTGATGAAAATTATCAAAATTTTAATTTCTCTATTTCTAAAACTTTTCAGATGGTTATAAAGAAAACATCTATCATATGAATTTCTTATACTGCCTTTAGATACAGAGGAAAATAGATTAGGTCTGGAGCAAACAAAAAAGCCAAAAAATGATTAAACCTTTGACTTTTTATATTAATGATTATAAAATAAAATGAATATTAAAAATTCAAATGATAGAAACCTTTGTTTGCTTCTAAGAACATTTGTTGGAAATTTTAGAGGAACTGAATCAAAACTGCATCGTGCGGAACATTTTGAATGACAATAAATGTTGAAAAAGCTATAACTAAGTAAATCAAAATTTAAAATTCAAAACATTTACCTTCGCAGCTACATGTCCTTAAGCAGACTAAAACCCTCCAGTTAGATAAGCTGGACCCTCCTGCCTCTTCCTTCTCTCTTCTGCAGCAGTTTTCTTCAATTTCAGTTTCCTTCTGGATGTTTTAGAAGTTACCTTCGCAGAAATTGCTGAATGAAGTAAGCGTAATTGGTCCTTCCCATGGTTAATGTTTAGAGATGCTGCTGAAATCTGTGTCCATTATGTCTGACTGCAGCTTGAGTGAGGCAGAGCAATCAAAATTGAATTCATTGATGGTTTACATCACAGCAACCTGAAGTGTCTTCTTTTACACAAGTATTTCTTTTGGACAATCATGCCATATCAAACTTTCGTTTGCATTTTGTGTCTTACCCAATGTACATCTCCTTAGGATTTCATCTGAAGCCAGCCTTTGGTACACATACATTAGTTTTCTTACTGCATCAGGCCTCAGGCATGTTCCCATTGTTGTGTTATGTTTAGGTGATTCTTTCCATGTATCGTTTAGCCTATTCATAACCCGAACTATGTACGCAGTCAACAAAAGGTCAGTTATTTCAAAGAATGTTTTACCTATAACCTATATAACAGTTATATGCACGTTTTGATGTATAAGATATCTTTATAAATGTTAAATGACAGACTAAAACTCATTAAATATTTAAACAGTATTTATTTTAACGAAAAATAAAAGAAAATCACGACCAAGTTAGAAGCTCACACAAAAACAAAAGATAAACATTATTATTTGCTTTCAATGTTTGTAGCCAGTGTTTTGTTTCCATGGTACCACATATTGTAAGAAATAACCATTATACCAACACACAAAATTCCACCAGAAACTTTGACCGCTAATTTCAAATGTATAAATTTAGTACATTCAATCAAACTCAAATGACAGGATTCTGTGAATCCAAGGGCTGGCATGCGCGTACCTACGGGCATTTAAATTGTCATGTGAGGGTATTTAAATGCCTGAAACTCATAAATTTAGTTGGATTATGATACTCTAATGTTAAAAGTATTTTATTAGCTCAAAAACAAAAACAAAGCAAAAATATTTTCCCCCACATTGTTTGCCAATTTCGGTGCTGCATTCCCTTAAAGATAAAACGAATTTACACGAACGCTGTTGTAGCTATATTGTGTTAGGAATTACAGTAGGTATTGTCTAATTTAGCGGGTTTTAAAAAGTTCTTATAACGACTAGTGTAATGTACAAGAAGATTCCCACGTGCGGTCTCTATTATTAGGAACTTCATAGCGCAGCAATCGTCACAGACAACATGAATACCTGTGTGAGTGTCTGTGTGTATGTGTGTGGGGGTGAGGTAGGTACACTAGACAATTGATCCAAATTTACTACAACATTTTTCTTTAACCAACTCGATGTTGACTATGTAATATTGCTTTTGGGGGAGGAAACGTTGCACAAATGTGAGCTAAAACTACGGACTAATTCAAGTTCAATTGTTCTTTCACCCTACCATGTGTGAGCGTATATTGTAAAAGTAAATTCAGAGACAACATTGAGTACCATAGACGGGATTTGAACCACAGATATTTGGCCTATCCTACGGCATCTCTAAATTAAATTTTCCACATGGCTCACAATTTCTTCCTGTAAACCACAAGGCATTGTCAAACTCATTTTGAGATACTGCGTATACTCCAATACGACATAAATCTTGCTGAGTGCTTTGAGCCCCGAGCGTTATAGTAAACAATAAAGTCAATGCGTGTTAATGATTAAAGACTGGAGCAAAAGCGCACTAAGCCGAAAGTCTCAGCTATGAAATTGTTTAGCGTCTCGTTCTATGTTTCCAGTAATAAAGGGATGAGATGAGTTTAGGTGACGGAAGAGATACCTAACGCCTCAAACCCACACCCCCGGGAGTCACGGAAGTGGCAAAGAATCGCAGAGGATGTAGGGGCTGCAGGACCGGCCTCCGTAGACAGCACAAATCCTCCAAAATATTGAATGCCACACCACCCGAACAGAGGTCCTTTTATTTCTTTTAATTTACACGTCCTCCAACGTCTAGTCATATCGGACGGTGAATAAAATGGGTGAAATGATGCTTAAATAAGCCCAGGGACCATAGAACTTAGAGTAGCCCGACATTCGTCTTTGAGGATAAGGGAAAATCCTGGAAAACCCCTTATACAGGTAACTCACCCTGACCGAGATTCGAACTCGGGATCTCTTGAACGTGAGGCAGACATGCTACCATGTACGCCACCGAGGTGGGCGAACAGAGGGCGTTTAGCGGTGACCCTACCAAGACACCAGAGGTGACGGAGCCAAGAAGAAGATATAAGTAGCAAGTTCCTGCGTCATCTGCCCGCTGCGGACTGACACATAACCTCATAGTCAGCATACAATGCGAAAGAATGAACTGAAATGAGAGGAAATGGGAAGAGAGGAAACCCATGTTAGAAAACCAACACAGGATTTGCCTTGCACAGCAGAGAACACAGAAACACCCATAGGCAGATCGGGCGGCCATCAGAAATCGACCGTAGGACTTTATAAACCAAACCTCACCTATTTTTGCGTAGTTTCTCCCTAGCTTTTCAATCACAGTGCTTAAAACGCCATATCCTTTATTGTTATCATTTATTATTATTTAAAAATCTGCAAATTTCTATGTAGGTACTTCACATCAATAAAAAATCAAGTGTGAATATTATCATCTGCATAAATAACACAGGTTCATTTTCATACTACAATGAGTACCTACGAGATATTTATTATACAGCCAAAAGGTGCAACAATGCGCTATAACAATTTCACAGGGAAACCACTAAAATAAAAGTTAGCACCTTAATACCTTAATTAATACTCCTTTGAAGAATTCCTGGCTCAGGAAAACACCAATTTAAATGGCGGTGTAATATGTTTATGATAAAAGTTGGTACACTTTACCTAAAGGATGTATTGCCTACTGATTCTAAAGTCGCGGTTCATACCCGGCCCAGACCGATGATTTTTAAATGTAATTAAAGGTGGGAGCCCTATGTCAGCTGATTTACTAGCAACTAGCGTGTGAAGGAATCCTGTGTTTCGAAGTCCCGACACTTCGGCAGCGTTGGCACTCAGAGCGTCAATAATACAAGTTAGTTTACCAGAAAAAAAAATATTTTGCGTGGAAATATGGGCCTCTCTTATCACTACTCAGTGAGCTTTAAGGGTTAGACACAGTATCCTCCACATTCTGGTGGTCGATTTGCAGTAATACATTGAATAATCTATGAAACATTCATTGTAATATTCACATATTATAAGAAGACTTGACATGTAGCACTATTTGTTGCCCAGTTGAATATTTAGTTCCGTAAAACAGAGAAAGTTTAAATAAAGATCTACTTCAGGGCACATTCGAGGGATTTTCTGGTGTATCTTGTCCCTATCTTCTTCCTGTAGTTAACACTTTTCCCTTTTGTGTCAGCCGCGCAGTATCTCATAATCTCCCCGGCGTTATTAATATCAAAACAATCACCTGACGTTGGAACAAAAACGAAAAAGCCAATAAAGGCGCCATGCTGTAGGAAGATTAATGGCCGTTTTAATTCAACGTGATTGTTACGTACTCTGGCTTTACGCGTTTAATGAGTGAGATCCAGGAATTAGATATCAGGAAGCTGTCATTTTAGACGGAATGATTACCGGTTTCTCGGTTTTTTATCCTCTGCCCGTGGGTCTGCACCCTATGATGCTGAATCCGATATCTGCTTTGTATCTGCTAACGGGATTTGACATGTCAGTGTCGCAGTTTGGCAGATCCAGCTCCGAACCTACGGAATGCTGACAGAGATTATTAGAGATACGAGCGTGTAACTTGAAGGCTGGCTACACCATTATAACTATGGTTTAGAGGAGAGTAGTGACTCACCGGCTTTTCGAATCCTGCATTTCGGAGGGATAATACTAAAACCTTCTTACTATACCATGGTATGCAGTAATCAAAACCATTTGTGGTACCACAAGGAATTCATTTGTTAACGCCTTTTCACTAAGTTTTAAACATAATAATGAAACTTAAAATCAGTTAGTCGTCTAAGATAATGGAGCCAGGGAGGTATTATCTATTTTGTGTTTCACCATTAGCTCCTGTTGTATATGTGAAATGTATAATGTTTTGTATGTGTAATGTATTGTATATTTTATTTAGCATAAATATGTAACTATTGTTAAACATAAAATAACAAAATGAATTGCAAGAAAAACTTGTATTTCAAACGGCAACAGTGAGTCGAAGCGGTATTTGTGAAATTGTGAATCAGAAAGGATGTTTGTAGAACAAGCAAATGATTTCTGTGTGGACCAGCAAACAAACTGTTAGCATACGGGCAAAGGGCAAGTGCCCTCGTTTGCAAGGGAGAGTACAAGCTACAGTTTAGTGGACTTTAAAAGTAAGTAATGCATGAAATGTGTCACGTAGACATTTGTTCGCGATCGTTCGATCAGCGGATAAAAATCCCGAGGTTGGGAAGCTCCACGCTACTTCTTCTGGAAACAGTATGCATAGTACAAGACAGTTCATGGATAGTTGTTATAGTAGGAAAAACCGCACTTCGTTGTAACATCCGTCCACATCTTCTTCAGCACCCAGTAGACCGACTGGAGCCTAAGGTTCATCATACTTAATGTACAGTTTAACTAACGCTTCACAATAAACTATCATTTTCACCTGACTGCTGTTGGTTTTGTTAACAAAGGCTTAACGTTCCGCATTAGCTCCGTTGTGGCGGATGTGTCTCAATGGATGATCTCAGAATAAACTAAAGAATTAAAGTGGTCTAATTTAATCCAGCATATTTTGGATTGGGCAGCAGAGGTCATATGATAGCCATTATAGGAAAGGGGACTCAGTTTTGCAGTATGACTCCGAAGAAATACACCTGGACTTTCGAGGAGGAAGCCGCTCGTTCCATGTTTGAAGCCGCGAACCAAGAAAGTTCTTCAACTTCTCAACGAGGCAGTATAGGAGCATCAACTTAAAACGATACGCAGAAACTGTTAAACATTCAATACCAAGTTGTGAGCTACATTTCATTCTCATTTTCACTTTTTTATTGCCCTTCTTTCCTTAGCTTTCTCTGCCTTATAGCTTTCATTTAAATTTCGTTAGTTAGCCTCTGATACTATTTTCTTAGCTGAAAGAAAGCTAAATTCAAGCGTTAATAGCACTACATAGAGAGATACTTAATAATGTAGTTTTCTGCTCTTGTTTAGGCATTTTGAACATCTCAAGTATAGCAAACAACGTGATATGATACGATATATGTAACGATGGGTACACATCTTACACTGCGTACTACATCAGAACTATCACAGCTAGTACACCTATTCAGGGAGAAGAGATGAAGTAAAGGAAAGGAGGTTATTAGCTGCTGGCCAACAGGTCATTGACACAGGCAGGCATATTGTTTCCCTAGGAAACACTTTTCTTGAAGCCAGGTTCTACAGAATCTTCCGAAAGTACCTTACCTCACGAAACGTATAACCAGACCTCCAACATGAGAAGGAAAATGCATAAAATATAAAGGAGATGAGATATATCGTTGTAAATGAGAAAGTATCCTAGAATTTGTCCAAGGCTACCATGTACACAAGCTTAAAGTTGGCATTTGATATGAATCAACTCCTAGACCAGAATGCAAACCTCACATGTTGCCGCGCAGACATCGTACTCACTAAACAATGCTATAATTGAATACATTTGAAATGTAGACACATGTCGCTTCTTGCAAGTATTACGGCAGTTGAAAATGTACGAACAGTCACATAAATGTTCACGTTTCATACAGAGCGAAAGGGGTTGGAAAATAATTTTATGAGCAATATATATAATTTAGGGTAAAAAGGTTAACCAGTGTTTCCCTATCCTTCATAAGTTTTGAGCTATTGGTGATGCTCCATAGCTAAGGTGCAATTCAAAAAGGATATCTTAAAGTTGGGCAGGTCAGCCCAGATGGCCAAAGAGTCGTTAGGAGAGCACAATGGTACCAATGCTTTTTATTTCCCTTTTACCCTGTTGTTAATTTTGATTAAATATTGGAACCCATGTCAACCATTTTATTGGAAATCAAACAACACGAGCTCATTGTATGATAGGGGAAGAATAGATCACTCGCGGGTGTTCATTCCGGGTATTGCCTGTATAGTGCTCTAGGAGTTAGAGAGCACTAAACAGAATTAATTTCGTAAATTTTTTTTTCTTTCACAGAGGTTTTAATGCATATGATTCTAAAGTAGACTATAAAATATGATTTTACTGTAATTTTTATTCCTATGTACTATTTAAAAGAATTAGTCTGCTGCGGTCTGTAACTTGACGTACATATATTTGTAAATACATAATATGACAATGGCTCATAAAACGAAGAGTTATATTTTCTGCGCTATTTAGACTTAAAAACTAGGAAAACCTGATATTCTGAGAAATAAAGTTTTAGAAACTTTTTATTTTCTTACCGTCTGCAAGAACCTTTGTTCTGTTCTTGACCTGACCATGGAGTTTGAGAGGTACTCTGCTTTTTCTGCGGCTATATCTAGACTGAAGTTACCACAACAGTGCTGAAAAATAAAACGACTTAATAAAGTAAACTTTATTCCTATTATTATTCTTATTATTATTCTTGTTGTTATTATTATTATTATTGTTATTGTTATTCTTCTTCAATTTCTAGATGGGATACATTTGGATCAAAGGATTTCTCCAGTAGCTGTATGATTTCTGTCTCATTTAAATCTAAGCAGAATAATAATAAAAAAATAGGTTAATACATAACTTATAAAAGTTTACAAATGACAAAAAATGTGTAATACAGTGACAGCAGCTAATATTGCGCATCATTATGTTTTAATTTGACTATATATACCTCATTTAAGACAAAGAATTGCCTTACATGTGACTAAATGGTGAAGGAATTCTAATTTCACATCGCGCTAAATGTAGCACTAAAGTCCAGCTGTATCATATATGATACATTGAGTAAACACGTAAAGAAACATTTGAAACTAGCAATACTAATAATGCGCAAGCTTTCTTAGTAATCATTAGGAATCTGAGATATAGAACAGCACATTATTGAACCTAAAATAACATTTGATTGAGTAGTTGCCTTAATAAATGCGAATCATGGCACAGTCACTAAGTCAGCTGTTACTTTACTCCTCTGTAGCCACCTGGCGAATGTTGATAGAGGCAAAACCAAGTGACGAGCGTGTTGCGCGAAGTGAGGACATTGCGATACAACCGGCACCGCAACGATTCTACCGTCCACGAGCCAGTAAAAAAATCAAATGCGGGTGTATCATATATGATTCAAGGGGTCGCTAGAGGAAGTAAACAGACACATTGGAATATCTTTCCCATTTGGAGTAAATCACGTGATAGTATCTGATTATGTTTTACATGCGTGAACACCTGAGTTGTGACATCAGTCTAATTATGAAATGGCATGTACTTTGGGTCAATCTCATATGGAATTACGTCAATGGGTATGTTCCAGAAACCCAAAAATGCAAAAGCACATGTCATAAAATATGATGCTTTGCAGTCATATGACTTTCTCTGTTCCAGTACAAAATACACCTAGAAACGTTTCGCATTCTATCCACTCATGTTGATCGACATAAGTTTTACAGACATAGTGTATTGCTAATTTCCTTGTAACTGCAAGGAGAACAGGAAGTGTAGTAAGCTTTTATGTCAGTCAAAGTTTATATCTGGTGATTTCTAAATGAAGGCGTTAATATTCCGTTCTCTTTGTATGGCCAAGGGATGCAAAGTTAATATTGACTCCTCTTTTGAGAAAAGTATAAGTTTTTGGAAAATGAGTCAAATAACAAGGAATATCTCCGCAAATGGTTCCTCTTTTGAGAAAAGTATAAGTTTTTGGAAAATGAGTCAAATAACAAAGAATATCTCCGCAAATGGTTTCTCTTTTGAGAAAAGTATAAGTTTTTGGAAAATGAGTCAAATAACAAGGAATATCTCCGCAAATGGTTCTCACCAGCAAAAAGCATAAGGCGAAAGTAAAACTAAATCTATGTTTTGATGCAGTAGGACTTTGTATTTCTGTAGAATTTCCGAGTAATGCAAAAATCAATTAGAATTCAGACTTCAAAGAGCTTTCCTATAAAATTCAATGTTGTTGCAAACCAGGATTGTAAGGGAGGTGAAGGACTTACAAACCTAATCAACAACTGGGGGTGTAGCTATTGAAGCAATAAGGAAAGCAGATGGTAGAGCTAAACAGGTCAAAGTTTAGGAATATGATTAGGGTTAACTTAAAATAATGGGTTCTCCATAACATTGACAAATATATTTTAAAGATTGGGGAAGTCAAATCTGGACGGAAACCAGGAGATCCGTGGTTCAAATCCCGGCCATGGCATTCAATTTTTCATGTTGACTCTACCTTCCACAACCTTAGCCTATATACGGCTAGTGTGCAGAAATAATTAATTTCCATCAATTAACTAAAATAATACGAGTTAAATGATGAAGCCTGGGACTCAAGTACTTACGATAGTAAGTCGTCACAAACGGTGTATGTCAGATACGAGAGCCCCTAGTGGTCTACCGGGGAAATATACGAGTCAACTGGAGAGTTAAGTGTCAGGACGGCACGTTGACCATGGTAGCTCAAAGGTTAAGAGCTACTGGACGGAAACCGGGAGTCCGTGGTACAAATTCCGGCCATGGCATTGCATTTTTCATGTTGACTCTTATCTATAAAAAACCTTAGCCTATAGACGGCTAGTTGTGGAGAAATAGTTAATTTCCGTCAATTAACCAAATATGGTATTTAAATACGGTACCTTCCAAACATGTGGATCTTCTGGTTTCCGTCCAGCCGCTCTAACCAGTTGAGCTACTATGGCCAACGTGCCAAAATGACATTATATTCTCCAACTGACTCGTCTTTCTCCCGGTAAAAAAATAGTGGTTCGAACTATTAAAGCCCGGGCCTTAAATTACTTACGGAATAGTAAGTCGCCATTAGGGAGGTTGTATCATGTGTTTATGAAAACTCTTAGTGGTTTACCGGGAGAAACACGAGTCAGTTGGAGAATTTAATGTCATGTTGGCCATAGTAGCTCAAATGGATAGAGCGGCTGGAGAGCAACCAGAATATCCGTGGTTCACATCCCGGCTATGGCATTGAATTTTTCAGTCTGGCTCTACCATTTCATCGTGCGTCCTATACACGGCTAGTGTGAAATAACAATTAATTTCCATCATATTAAGCACAGCCGGCGTAAAAGCCCTAAATTCCAATTTAAGTTTAAGAAATATTTCCATTATGGCTACAAAAGGAAAACAAATTTTGGAATAAATTACTTTCGGGATTAGATTATAAAGCTTTAAATTATAAGCTAAGTAGCAATAATTTACTTTTAAATAAATCAAACAATTCATTTTTCAGATGAGGAAGTGAAGGATCCCTTCAACTGTACACAACTCGCCCTGCAGAAAGAAAAGATTGTGGTAAGTATTTAGAAAAAGAATATCTGCCCTTCCAGTAGCATATCTCCACGATATTTTAATATTGGCCTGCATATATTTTGCGAGAAATTAGTCCAATGAAAATTTTGATATTTGAATTCCCGATTTTCTTTTATTATTTTGAATGTCGCCAACCCACGCTACAGGCACTGCTTAAAATAAAATGAATTTAAAACATTATGACATATTCCTTTCGTCTTTCTTTTTACAGTGCGATGCTGAATGTCTTGGACATAAGCTGAATTTGGTAAGCCATACAAATGAAATTTGCCCATTGAAACCATCAGTTTAATGCCATAATATGCAGTAAATTAAATTTAAAGCTTAAGGATTCCTAATGTACAACTTTTACTTTTCTTACGTAATTTTTGTTTGTATTTTTTTCTCCTAGCAGTAGCGCCACAAGGAGTTAAAAAGTTCAACTATTTTAACACAGTTTTCTATCTGTTAATTCTAAATATGCATAACACGTAACAATTTCAAGGCTTTTCTAGTACATTTTGAACCTGAAATATTAAAATATGTTTAAGATAAATAATTCTAGATTTGTACAACTGGCTGATCACAACTGATTAAAATTAACAGGAAAGGCACACGGTATTCTAGATAATTTAACTGCCGCTTTCGTTGGTGATAACCTCGGAAGATAAATGGAAACAGGATTTCCATAAATCCGGAAAAAGCTTATTAAGAGACCCTGGATTATACAACTTTTCATAAATTCAATGTAAATTTAAGAAATATTGCTAAGCTAATAGTCCATTAGAATGTAGTTAATGTGTAGGAAATAATTGTTTGGTAATTGTTTTTATTACTTCATGCCACAATTGCATGTCGATTTCTTCTATTACTTGAAATTTAACATAATATAAAGGTGGAAGTAGACTACGTAACTTAGGAGTACCTGTATATTGGATCTTTTGTGCATAAAGTCCTGAGAGAAACGTTTGAAAAGGAACCGCAGGAGACCTATGGGTTGTAGGAACTGACAACGTAGGCCACAGAGGCCCACAAAGCTAACATAAACTGGCTTGGCATCCATCTCTTAGGCGCTTGTGGCGAGAGGCCCAAACCGTCAGCGGGTGGCTCGGATACTCCCCTACAGCACCAACAGGGGAAAGCTTGATTCAGGAGTGGAGGTTAGAACGACTACCATCTGACAGAGCCGAGAATAAGTTTCAAATCGCAGGCGTATGCAACATCTGCCCAGCGTTGACCAACACACAAACCCGGAGTCGTCTTGTCACAAGAAATAGGGAGACGAAAAAGAGGACATAGATATACTCCTCAACAGGAGAGAAAGTTTCCGAGGGGCGAGACGCAGGGGGTTGGCCGAAGCTTCCCACACCCTCCCTGGACAGGTTTATGACACCCCATGTCAGTACAGTTACAGACCATTCAAAAACTTTCTGACGGCTTCTACTTTTGTGAATGAATCTTCTCGGCTTAATGTACAGAGTGAATAGGGCGCATGTTTTTTTAACGGTCTGCTCCTTGTATAGCAAGCGTTCTCTGCCACACACATTCGCTATCGTTGTCCCACAGCACACTCCTTACAGGGATTTTCTTTCCGTTGCTATACTATAGAATGGAGAGCAATGGGAGTAGACACACAAACTCTAGCATTCGCCCTCCTCGGTGGTGTGGTGGTAGAATGTCCGCCTCACGCTCAAGTGGTCTCGGTTATGGTGAGTTACTTGGATACGGTTTTTCCGGGGTTTTCCCTTATCCTGAAAGACGAATGTCACGTTGGAGGACGTAAATTATATATATAAATCTTGTCAAGTTAAGCTACGTTCTGTCAGCCCCAAATATAGCTCCTTTTAATGCAATATAAGACTTTAAGGTAACGTCGCCCTACGTCAGGTCATTACATTAACTTCGCCGTAATTAAAGCTGTCTTTCCTAATGAGAAAAATCGTCAATTAGCAAAACCTGTCAGAAGCGTTTAACATTTGACTTATATGTATATGGTTTTGTAAAGCTCTAGGTGCTGAGTAGAATCTTCCTTAAAAGAACAAAAAGGGAATATCCGTTTTGATGCACTCTTATTGGACAGTAGATGTAACGTTTGTGCAGCTATAGGAAGAAATAATTGTATTCCAATATATGAAATAATGCTCGATAAAACTGATTATACTATGTATATACCGTTTTATTTTTGTAGTTTACGTCCGCCCCAACGTTATAACGGACGGTGAATGAATTAGGTGAAATGGTGTTCAAATGAGTCCAGGGTCCATGAAGCTTAGAGTTACCCGACATTAGTCTTGAAGGATAAGGGAAAAGCCCGGAAAAAGCTTATCCAGGTAACTCACCCTGGCCGAGATTCGAACTCGGGACCTCTTGAACGTGAGGCAGACATGCTACCATCTACGCTACCGAGGTGGGCTATGTATATACCGTAAAAGATGCTTTATAGTATTTTCAAAGAGTATTTTATAAAATATTGACCCATTTCCTCTCAAATCCTGCCAACAGCTATGTATATCAACGCTACTGTTTAATAAATATTACCTACATCTTTTGGTGTTGGTTATCTGTTCTGTTCCTCAAAATCAATGCCAACTTGGAAACAAAACTGTTGTGTTATCGATATTTTTGTAAATCAGTGTTTCCTCGTATTAACTCCAATTTTTAAACTTTTTACCTCTTTCGAGCGGTGGTTTCGTCTGTGGCCCGCATTCTGATAGCCCAGGTTCGATTCTACTGGCTGACCTACCTGACCCATGGTTTTCTTCGAGGTGTTTCCTGAGTCGCTAGGCGAATGCTGAGTATGCTAATTACATCCCCCAAATTTCCAGTTCCTCCATTTGTGCTCCATTATTATTTCGAATCAATACTGATATGGTGGTTACTTTCAGGGTAGAAGTGGCGGCGGGAGTCTCGGCGAGGCATGGTAGGTTGATGTGCTCTGAGTGGACCCTTTCTCTTCCAAGGGGACGGACTCCGGTCTCCGATTCGGCCTCGTGACTTCTTCGGGGCCACGGCAGATGGAATGACGATTGTCCTGGATCGCGAAGGAATTTCTATCTAGTAAAGTGTAGGGACCTCGCCCTCTGTACTATATTGACCCCTTAAGGTCTGTCGCCCTCTGTGTCCTCTCACCTTATCCTCCCTTGCTTAGGTGCCCAACTTGGATCTTAGATACGAAAGACCAAGTCTGGCCGAGGTGTCAAATCCCTTCCGAACAATCCAATCCAAGACAATCTTAGCTCTAGTAGTTTGAATTTCTAGTTCGCTGACTGCTTAGCGTTTTTGCTTATTTCCTATTACAATACGGCATTCTGAAACACAACCTGAAACAACACTGAAATATGAAACACAAGTAATCCACGCCAAGACCAGCAATAAAACAGTGGGTCTTCACACTGAAGGTGTATGTAGACAGTACCCGTACAATAAATGTATCTTGAAATGTATCGTAGCTGCATATACATAATACCAAGTCGTATACCTTTCTACACCGTTTGAGTTAATTTGAGCTTTAGTATACATCATTAGTTTCGTTCATGTCGCATTTAAAGCCTACTTAAATGGCATATGACATTTCCTCTATATGGGACTAAAGGTACACTGCGTGCCAAGTTTTGTTCAACGAAATATTTAAAACTAAATTTTTGGATTTGGTTACTCATTTACTCGCATTAGGACCGAGTACACCTGCGAAGAAAAAAAACAATCTATAATTTTAAGTATGGCCTATTACAAATTTTAAAGTAATTCATATGAATCATTTCTAAATTCCTCGCTAACAGAAATGTAATATGCATCTTGGTCTAAGTTAGCAAATATAATTTCCTGGAAACTTCCACAAATACCATGAAACGTTAAGAATATTTGAAGCGTCTAGATGCAAACCCCGATATTTCCAATTCACTTACATTTTGAGGAGATAACAAGGGATATGGAAGCTAATAATTTACATGAATCCTCTTCAGATTTTGCAGGCACGTTAATGGATACATAAAACACCCATTTGGTCGTAAATTTGCACGAAATAACTCATATTAACAAAAATATTAACCTAAAGTTTGGAAATGTCTGTTTGCTTCTAAACGCTTACTCGATCTACGAAAACCATACAATAAGAACAAATTTTGTTTTATTTTTGCTGCCGTTGTTCTGCAATTTCTTTCTAGGTATATTTTCTATTTATCACATTACTATCACTTTCAACGTGTAATTATCTGAAGCCTTAATTTTCTCCGGTCCACTTTTCACACTACCAAGGCTGTATATTGTGATTCACAGATACATTCAAAAGTGATGTTTCAATAAGGAGTCTATATCAGAAAAACTTTCCTACTTGACTGCCACTCCTCTTGATAAACAGGCAGGTGTTATCATGCTGGTATTATTGCCCTATTTGAAAAAAGATTGTCCTCTACTTGCGTCAGTTTTGTAAAAAGCCTCCCCGCTAATTTTCACATTGCCCTTTGAACGAGTGGAGATCATTCGTTTAGCCTCGTTAAACTTTTAATGTCACAGACCAGGGCTTTTCACTAACTTGACTTCTCCAGTCATACATGTCTGCTTCTGTACCAAGTTTTATAACTTTTCCAAACTGTCCAAAACAGCCTTCAGGCGTAAGAATTGTAGTTTTTCCTTTCGTCACCTTCTCGATGTGACGAAATCTCTGTCTACTGGCACAGAGCTATGACCTGCTACACGAAACATTATCTCTAACTTGTTAAGTGTTTATTCTGTCCCCCACACCCGGCTCATACTACTGATAGTCTTACAGTTTCAACATTCGGGGGAAAGCCTGTGTTTCTCAGCGCATGCAATTTCATTCGATGATTTTGGACGATCTCTTTCAGTCCATGTGTAAATATACGCATTGTTTCGATCAAGACTGTGTTTGCCTTTGGGTGACCCTTCAACAATGGTGAAGTTAAAGGTATACAGCTGCCTCGAATAGTAACATGCTTGGTTAGGAGTTTTAGGAAAAGGCATATTTTTCTGACAATCAAAGCTCAGTATCTTCACAGTAGGATTTATGTCACTCAGAGTTTCCTAAAATGCGTTTGCACGACCTATTTTTCCAAAATGAGACTTTCTGTAAGTCATAATCACTTTCTCTCATTATTTCCTCGTCTAGTTGATGGCAAACTGAGCACACATCAGTTGCAGGACTTCCAAGCTCTTATTATAACAGATGTTGCAAATGTATCTAAAGAAGCATTGTTGCACATTGAATGTTGGATCAGACTGATCATTGTGCATACGCCAGAGTATTTTAATATTTAGCTCTGAAGACAGGTAGAAACGTTTATTATTGTTAGAGCGACAATAGTGCCCAACGCTTCCCTTTAAGCTTTCAATAAAGGATTTGACAGCCTCTCGCTTTCCGTCATTATTTCTTGATACTCTGTCTCTACCCCGATTTTCGTAAGGCACTGCATCTGAGCTATGAAATTGTTTCACAATACCTGTTGCCCGATCTTTAGTGACGTAAGAATACCGTGCAATACAGGTTTACATATAGAAACTATTTGTACTTGGTTCACACAGATTGGGGTTAGTCTGCGGCATCATACTTATGTCATTTTGGAACAAATGTATCACAGAATATTATAAAATATGTATCTTACGTCACTTAGTCTCTGTTTTCATAAAATCTCTGATGGAAACTTTCATATCGTTTATTGTCAGTGAAGAGCACTGGACAGATTTGGGTACTCGATGACTACCAGAAAGATACCTCGGAAGTGATGTTGGTGCATATCTGTCAGAAGAAAAAGGCCTGTGTATGGCTGCTGCATATTCATGATGATAATTTAAAGTCACGGCTATATTTCAAGGGAACAAATTCAATGTACAGTGCTCCAAAACTTAATATTATGAAGCTTAAGCTACATACCTTTCTAATTATGCTTTTCTCGTTTTGAGTTTTGACTATTTCTCAGCTTTCTTCCGTGCTCTCCCAGGATCGGCAGGGACAACTTTAACGTCCATTATTTACGTCAAATAGACGTCTAATAATGGGCACATGAAATGAATAAGTTCGCACTGATTATTGTTAGCGCACGAAACTGCCTCTTGACACTTATGCCGTGTTACCTGGGAGATCCGCCACGTGACATTAGTCTGATGCTGTAGTGGCTACGTGGAAATGTAGCTGTTTGCACCTCAGAGCTTTAAGGAAATGTCGCAGTTTTCACTTATAAGTTGATTTCATCAACATGCAATGAATAGGAATTGTCGCCATATACATCTGATGGTTATATTAAACGAAGGTTTTCAAGACCCAAAAGCCATATGACCGCAGGACGCTTTTTCGACCAAATGTGGAAATATCGGGGTTTGCATCTAGCCCCTTATTTTGCTTTATTTCTTTATATTACATGAGACTCTATTAAATATTGACGGAATACATCTAAACTGAACCAACAAGAGTGTGAAGCCCACTCTTTCCCCTTTGGATTACATAAGCTTGTGCAGCAAATCGGCTTGAGAGAGCCCAGTTACACGGAGTTTTAGTGCCTCATAAAATCAATGCACACGGTTAGGAAACCTTTAGCTCATTACAAGCATAAACATTGCGGCTAGTTTTGGGTTTTAGTTACATGGCAGTGCCACAAGCAACTAGTCGCTATGATTACCTGTCCGAGGCGATTACTGCTCCCGTCTATTTAGCGAGAATTTGCTGTGTGAATAAAGCGATGTCGCTAGGTGGGCTAAGCACAACGTTCAACTTCAAAGCTCTTTGATGAAGAAAACAAACAAACAAACTTCTAAACTTGAGCATTTCTATATCCTTACTGATCAATATAATAAGCCTCTTGCAATTTCAAAATAAAGAATAATTGTCAGTCAAATTAAATACAAAAGTGGTATGGCTTTCTTAGAAACACTGGTTCGTTCCAAAATTTGCTGTTTGTGACTAAAGTTCCAACAAAATAAACCACATCTTAGAACACAGGTACAAAAAATTCATGTCATATGGAAGATTGATACGGAAATATATATCCGTTTTACAAGGCTTGTTTTCCCGCAAGCAATATCTTGTTTGATCGAAACTCTCTCATTTTAAATCATCACGTTGTTTGCTTCCAAGAATTAGATATAATTAAATATAAGCTAAATCACGATTTCCTTATAAAAATTAGCCATAGCTCTTTGTAAATAATAGTAAATATTCATTATAGTATAGCGATATGGTAGGTAGAGCCACCTCTGGACGACGTGATACATCCCCAGGTACACACATAAACGCAGTGCTAAAATAAGACCTGAAGCTTTCCTGGCGACGAATGCGCTCACTTCATTCTCGGGCAACCAGCCAGGTGAAAAGATGATTAGACATAAAGGTTTCGGGAGTGTACATCTCTCCCATCATCAGGATATTTATAAAATGTTATAACCACAAATGAAATACTGGATATAACACAACAATAAACAAAGACAAAA
The DNA here is from genome assembly GCA_030765055.1 of Mantis religiosa. Taxonomy (NCBI): domain Eukaryota; kingdom Metazoa; phylum Arthropoda; class Insecta; order Mantodea; family Mantidae; genus Mantis; species Mantis religiosa. Next base: position 195,086,412 of record CM060948.1, on the reverse strand, counting down.
CATTATCAAAATTCGTATTACTGAACAAAGGTCTAATTTCAGTAAATAAAATGACAGGTCAGGAGGTGGCGTGAGTAGAGAAAACTGTGTCAAAGAAACGTAACTACTTAACTTGATTATCAAGCTGCATTGATCTTTACTTCTTAATTCGATGGATTTCCATTTTTAAAACCGGTTTCCAAGAGGATTTGAACTGAAATCCAGCGTCCCGATCAAGCGTGCTCCTTTCAGAGGAAATCGCCAAAGCCTCCTTAATTCTGCGCTCCCAGTAAGTGTTGCATTTTGCCAAGATGGTCGTCTCCCGAAAATTGGCTCTATGGTAGTTATCGAAACAATGCTCTGGCAGCCCAGACTTCTCATGAAATGAAATGTGTAGTGTTTAACGCCCGCTTTTACTACATACGGCACCGCAGGCGATGACACTGATGATATATGAGATGAAGATGGAGCTATGGTGGAATGAGATGGCGGGGGAAACCGGAGATCCCGGAGAAAACCCGCCCCAGCGCCGTGTTGTCCACCACAAATCTCACCACGCCTGGGATCGAACCCGGGCCGCCTTGGTGACAGCCAAGCGGTCTAACCACTGAGCCGCGGCGCGGCCCCAGATTTCTCAAGTTGCATTAAACGAATGCTTCGTTCATGTTCGATTATTCTAGTAGTGATGGTCCTTCCGGCTTGTCCTATATACGTTGTCCCACATTCACAGGGAATGCGGTACACTCCCGGAACTAGGAAGTCCAAATACAGCATCAGGACCATCCATAAGCTACCTCCGAAGATTAAACATCTGTTGAGGCCAGTGAAAAACAAACTGGACTTACAAGTTCCGGGAGTGTACCAAATTCCCTGTGAATGTGGGACATCGCATATAGGCCAAATCCGGAAGGACCACCGCCACTAGAATATTGGAACATGAACGGAGCATTCGTTTAATGCAGCCTGAGAAGTCTGGGCTGGCAGAGCATTGTTTTGATAACTACCATAGAGCCAATTTTCGGGAGACGACCATCTTGGCAAAATGCAACACTTACTGGGAGCGTAGATTTAAGGAGGTTTTGACGATTTCATCTGAAAGGAGCACGATGCTGGATTTCAGTCAGCTCCTCTTAAAAACGTCCTTAAAATGTAATTCCATCGGAATAAGAAGTAAAAATCAATAAAGCTTGATAATCAAGTAGTTACGTTTCTTTGACACAATTTCCTATACTCACGCCATCTCCTGACCTGGCATTTAAATTACTGAAAACAGTCTTTTGTTCAGTAATTCGAATTTTGATAGTGCTCTGTCTTTGTTTATATTTCTGTTATATCCAGTATTTCGTTTGTGGTTATAACATTTTATAAGTATCTTGATGATAGGAGAGATGTGCGCTCCCAAAACGTTGTTCTCTATTTATTTTTTCACCTGGCTGGCTGCCCGAGAAGAAAGTAAGCGAAATGCAGTGTTGTTTTTCCGGCGGAACGCTGTGGGACGCGTACCTCTGAACTTTTCTGTGCACAAAGTACCTTTTTTGACTTTCCACTTTATCGATGCTTCAATAAAAGCTTCTCGCCGATATACTCTACGGTTAAATCATATGTTCCTTCTTTTTTTCGTTGGTAATCGCGATGTGGGCTATGCGAGCGCATTCTGTTCCTGCATTCTTGCGATGGTTTTATGGGAAACTAAAGCGTGTATTCTCCTTTCTTTCTCAAGTCGCTTTCGATGTCTTAAGGTAAGATGAGCAGCAAAATGATCAAATATTTTAGTTGTTGTCCTGCATCTAAAAAGTTAAAGATTCTAAATGGTAGTTTTGCGAGTAAACAGACAGAATTTGCGACGTTGTTAGCAGGTGATAAAGGTGAACGTGCAAACTGAACACGTGAAAATACAGCGAACCAAGCGAATTAACCTATGTATGACAATAAGTCAAATGATCTTCCAGAATGTTGGGCTTTGGGTATAAAAAAAAATCAACTTTGTGAGAGAAATGAGTGTTTAACAGTGTTAAATACAATTAATTTGTTGCAAATTTTGCAAAGAATTGGGAAATTTTGGTGTAGAACATAGTAAGCAAGGTACAAACATTGTAGAACGTTGGACTACAGTCTCTGTCATCATCTGGTGTTTTAAGAATAGAATAGATGGAAAGAAAATACTTAATCCTAAAGAAAGTTCCGCTTGTCAAGCTGCAGCTTAAGTGCTAATTTGTGCTAAATAGAAGACTCTGGATTAGGTTTGCACTAAGGCATTTGAGAAGAATTATAAACTGACAGAAAATATATTTCTCACTGCTTAAAAGGTAAGGAAGAAGGACCCGTCATTTATTTATTTTGAGACCGAAATTAATCTGCAAGTATTTAATGGTATTGCCATGGGCCGCAATTTACATTCGTGAAGTGCATGTGGTCATTTTATTACTTAATTGCATTGCGCAAGAAATGAAAACTATATTGATTAAAACAATTATTGAAACGATATCAAAAACGTAATTAATTATCGCTGGGAGCACAACAGTTAAATTATCATATTCATAATTTATTTGCGAACCAACATTCCCGATATGAGAGAGCCCACTAATATTTTCCTTGATTTAGTTCAGCTGAAGGTATTTGTAACACATTGTTGAATTTTGTGGAATCGATGGGATTCTCCAATGAGTTCCTGAAAGAAAATCTAATTTCAGTTGTGCAGATAGAGTAGCAGCGATGTTGGGAAGGAGAAAAGGAATTGCGACATTATTGAGACATAATTTGCCAAATCTTAGTTTGACATGGTGCTAACCACAGACTTGAATTTTAAGTTGGTGATGCAATTAAGCGACATCGCTCATTTGTTAAGCACTTACAGTTAAGCTATACACAGTGTATAACAAGTCACAGCACAATTATCGGGAGTCAAAAAGGCATGCAGAGCCCCCGAAATTGAACTTTTGAAAATAGACAGAATCTTGGGCACCAGATGAGTACCCGCCACGGTGGCGTAGATGGTAGCATGTCTGTCTCACTTTCAAGGTGAATCTCGTTCAGGGTGAGTTACCTGGCTAAGGTTTTTACCGGGGTTTCCCTTATTCTGAAAGACGAATGTTGGGTAATCCTAACCTCTATGGCCCCTGGTCTCTTGAGCATCATTTCAACAAATTCCATTCATCCTCCGATATGACTTAACGTTGGAGGACGTAAAAAAAAACAGATGAGTAACATCGAGCCTTAGTAGCGTCTCGGAAGCGTAGAGAAACTTTAAGGCTTTGTTTGCACACTTAGCAGCTGCTAAAGTCGATGAAAGTAGAGAGTCAACTGATACAAGCGTGTATGATGGTTTACTAAAGCACAGCACTAAAACTGGTTTCATTCTCGATTAAGATTTATTGTGCGATAACCTGCAAGAGTTGTCAGAACTAAGGCCTGAGCGACAGTAACGAGACATCACAACTAATTCGGCCCGACAGAAATTCAGAAATCAGGTCTAGGACTTCAAGGAAAGGAAACCGAGGAACAGTGCTCACTACTGCGAAGCCATCAAAGCAGTGGAAGGGCTAACCTTCATAAGAATTACATTGAAAAATGAAACAAGAAGGAGACATCTCGAGCCCAGTAGATTTCATGTTTGTCTAAAACAGCAGCTGCAGTTGGAGAATATTGCTGTTTCTGAATGTGTGAAAGTGTTGGACGCACCAAACTGGCCTAAAGGTCCTCGAATAGTATAATGGTGAAACCAGTATAAAGTCCTTATGTCATCGTTTGCGACTTTCAGAGACAGATATTCTAAGAGGATTTTGGAATAATTTGGCGGAGAAGAAAATGCCAGCGCCCCTCCTTTATCTTCTCAATGAAGCGCAATGCGTTTCATATCCACTGAAAAATGTGAAAAAATTAACCTCATTATCACACCTGCAAGGACCCAATTAAAACTCTTTAGCGTTTGCAATCAGATTGGCCATCCAATGAAATTGTTTCAACCCGTGGATCGTGTATCAAGAAAGGCTGACGTCTTGGTACTGATTCCAAGTGTAAAGGAAGAGGACCTGAAGACTACAATAGCCAATAGATCTTGTCGATCTGGAAACTCTAATAATACTAGGTTATGCTAATTACAAAGTAATTTGATACTTGTTAACTTCAAGACCATCTAATATAATAAACATACATTATTGTTAGCAGGCCTGAAATGTTAGTAATTGTCCCTTCCATTTTCCTAGAAAAAGACTACTACTTAAATTAATCATTATACTTTATTAAGAACAGGTGTATCATATAAGGAGTATCTTGCTATGCGTATATATGCAAATCTCCATAAAGATTGCCTTGCAACGTGCTGCATATAGGCTTTGGAATTAACTCATATACCGTAGGTTTTCTATGGGTCTTGTACATTTAGTCACACACTCATACTCTCATGCGTTCCTCCAGAATATTTGGAGTATAGGAAGTAATCTTACCTAAAGGAATCATCCTACTCGTCCAGACGGGAACACAAACCGTACCCGTTCGCATAACAGGCAGACAATCAGTTGGGTGATTAATTACTAATAAGTGGGTCACCATATTCTGCCTCTCAAAGCCAGTGCTACTGCTATGAACAGGCATCACATAATCCAAGTATACTGAACTTTAAAAATAAAGAATAATTGTCAGTCAAATTAGTTAGAAATGTGGTAAGGCTTTCTTAGAAGCAGTGCTTCTTTCCAAAAGTTGCTGTTTGTGACTCAAGTTCCAATTAAGTAGACAGAACAATTGAAATAACAGTAATTAATGCTAAATGGAAGTTTGAGGTGTAAATTTATATCCGCTTTACAAGGCCTGTGTTCTTGCAATCAATATTTTCTTTGATTGAATCTCTGTCATTTGACACCACGAATATTGTTCGTTTCCAGGGAATAGATACCGACATATATCAGGTGCATTACGAGAACCTAATAAAAATTAGTCATAGAATTCTGTAGATAATTGCAAATATTCACTAAGGTATAGCGATATCGTAGGTATAGCCATCTCTGGAAAGCATTGCACATGGCCATACACGATTTTTCTCCTAGCGGGAAAACAACATAACTAAATCATCGTTTGTATATCATTCTATAACGTTACAACTTCAGATAAAGTATTAAGCTTACAATAGCTTCTCAATGCATTCTTTTACTCAGGGTTCCTGCTCCATTTTGTCACACATGTGAGATAAACTCTTACACAAGTAATTTCGTTATATATTGCCACAGACGTGTATGCGAAATAAAGTCATTTGAATAGTTAAAACTTCAGCCGTCTGTTATGCGGTATGTTTGAAGAAACCAAAGGTTCAGAAAAGCATTTGAAATATTTGTGTTATGATATTTTTACATAATAGATGCACACTTGGTACAATGGAGGTAATTACATTGGTATGTATTTTGACTCCGATCACTGTATTTCTAATTGTTCACGTACAGCTCCGAATGGAAGGCAAGTGCATTTCGCCTTCATTTGTGGTACACGAGCACTAAATTGTGATCATAAAGGACGATATTTGCAATTCCACATGTCGACACATTACATCTGTCCATCAGATTCACATGTTATATATCTTTTTATGCGACGCCATTTTTAGGGGACTAGTGCAGCATTTAAATGTCAAATGCATAACTCCATAAGACAGCGGATAATAATGCAAGACTCTTCGTTTCGGAAACATTTTGGAGCCTTCATAAAACACAACCCTTGTTGATAAAGTCATGCATTACTTTACAATGTTTAATTCGTTTTCCTAGAACTTATGAACAGAGAAAAACAAATATATGCGCAAAACAGATCAATATGTGCACGCACAGACAGAAAAGGCAAACCAGTTTGCTAATTCCATCAGTCGATAGAATGGGAAAACGCGAAGTTTCCCAATGGGGATACCACATGTGGTGCATGCTTCAGCGAGCATATATCAATATCTCAAGGTTTCTTCTTTCACGATTTGTGTTCTGAATATTGTGATCATTGTTTGTTTACTTTAGTACGAACATTAAATAATCTTATTTCCCTTTCCAGTAGTTTGTGTGTATTGTACTGCCTGCCTATCTCTATTGGGGAAAGAGTTTCAATATTCAGAAATGTAATATGGTAGATCGAAAGGAAGTTTATGGGAATTTTTTTCCAGAATTATTCAGTCTGTCATTCCTAGATAAAATCACGTGTATACAATCTTCTCCACATAGGAATATTTAAGATTTTACATGTAAAATTGCCCAACTACAATTCTCCCCTTGCATTGTACTCAGATTTAACCAGAAGACTACAGGAAACTTTACACATCTCCTCTACATAAACATGCTACGTGATTTAGAAATACATCCAGCTCATACTCTCTACATTTACTACCAGTTGCAGAAACGTAGTTACATATTTCTTTGTGACTGATCAAAGTGAAGAAGGGGCAGACTAATATTTCCACAATTATTTAAATGTCCAATCTTGTAGCTCATCCTTGTTTTTCCTTCATATATCACTAGTTTGTGAAAATTAAATTTTCTTCTTAACCTTGTAATATTTGTGCATCAGAATGTTATGGTTAATCAATAATTTCCACCACTAATTAATACCCTAGTAGCAACTGCTTCAAGGTCAGTGGTAACGCGTATCGTCTAATGTATAATGCTGTCTTTAAAGTAGGTTACTCTCCGCTACTGGCTGAAGACAGTCCTTGCGGTTTTGGGGATGTTTAATATAATTTCGTAAGAATGCCACATAGTTTATTTGAAATTCTTTTCTTGAGTGCACATAATTGTACCATTAAATTTAGTAATTAAGAGTTTAGGAAATTCTAAATTACCATGGAAACCATTAATATTCAACTGTAGTATATTACTCATATATTACTTTTGTTTATAGAAATTGTGTAACGTCACTGGCGATTAGTTTTCGGGATACTTCGGTTTTGTTTGCCCATAAACATTGTTGATGGATTAATGTATTCAAGCGGCCTTTGTTTAATTTTACTACTCCTTGTCTGTATACTATGCTCCGTATAGCACTGTGACTTTGTGGGTTCGAAGAATTAAAAATTCAAGTCACACAAATTCAAAATGTTCTTTATTTCCGCAGAATTACATTTGGTACACTTGCCGATTACACAGAAATACGTACCACACACAACTACGTAATACTCACAATTACAATTCACCAGTTGCAGGTACACTCGGCACCTCGCCGTAACTTCGGACTCAACACTCTAAAACTGACTGACTCGTCCAATGCATCACTTATATATACAAATCACAGTATCTGGAAGTTTCCCGATTATTAACGAAGCATCACAGCCCTCCAAGGCGGCAGGAGAAGGGGACCAGTAATTTCTGGTTACTTCTCCCCTCCCTGTCTCTCCTTGGCACGTCATTAGCGCTGCCCGTTGGCGTAGGCGTGGTTCTAACGCCTTCCATCTCTCTCACCCCCACAGCAAGAGCCATTCCGTCACAAGAGTATGTGTGGCCTCAATGCCATCCGTTCCCTCTCTTTCTGTCAGCTGTTCTTGTACGTTCGGATGACAGTACCGATAGAGTTTCTAAATTGTGTTCATTAGAGATTCGAGATCTAAAGTGTATTCCAAATCTAAAGGAATAATGCCTTTTACCCCAACACTATTTTCCATAAAACTTTGGAACTGACTAAAGTTTCATGCATAAGTGTGGGTGTCTGACTCGATAATGTTTTTATATGGACTGAGAGTTTCTTAGCATTTAGGCTTAATAGTGGGGATGTGAAGCACTTGTTTTAGAGAAACATTATCTTCCTGCGAAGAGTTAACCTCTGTGTCAGTAGTGCTGTTTGTCATTGGTCGTTTACATCTTGTTTGTGTTTCCATTAACATAGGTTCTGGAGAATTGTTGCATTCTTCTTGAAATGACGTAAAAATGTCTAGAAAAATGTCTTTAATTACGACATTCGGAGTAGTTTCATGTAGTTCCGGCCTGCAGCTGAAGCAGGTGGGGTGCTCTGCTGTTATGTACTACTCGACAGAGCGTTGAGGCGTATTGAACTTTAGGTGACTAGCGCTGCCATCGATTCTTATTGGGTCTTATCTGGTCGATTAGAAGAGTGACGTACAGTAAGTTACGCAACACAAACAGAGCGATTGGAAGCTGCGTGTATCTATATGTAGGTTTTCTCGCGCCTGGCCGATGTATGGCACATTGCTGTCCAGAGACATGATTACATCTTAACAGAGTATACATAGACTATACTCGTCGTGTGTGTGTGATAAACTTAGGTATATATCTCTGTGTTCCGAATTCCTTCCGATACGCCTTCAGGCTTTGCCATGCACATGGTATATCCTGCCTTCATATAGGATCGAATTGGACAAACGTTTGAACGAACGACTATTTTATTTGGGGCAATTAGAGGACAGAGCTGAAGAGTAATATTATTTATGTTTATTTTGGGGTGTTTGGTAACAAGTAGTTCTGCTACTTTATATGACTTTAGGTATATACATATTCTGAAGTTGGTGATCCGTGAGATAAATTTTATGTTACTTGGTTCAGTTAATTTATCTACAGCCAGAGCGTAGTCTCTGATGGTGAGTCTGTAATGGGAGCCAAAGCTGATAGCTCCTTTCTAGGGAGAAGTCTGGGCAATTGAAGCATAGCTGCGATTTCTTGTATTGTATGGTCATTCATTAAGGTTGTGTTGACGTTGTGAGACGACAGACTGCTGTTCTCAGCAGTTGCAATTGCTTAAGAAGGTTATTTAGTTTGCTGTGTGAAATTACGAGTTTGAGGTTAGCAAATGAATTTTAATAATGTCTTATTAATCCACTTATTATACTAGGTTAGTTTTTAGCACACGAGAAAGTACGTTTAGTAGACACAATCTACTTATCTTTTATATATGGTGAACGTCTTTGGACTTCAGAATATTGATAAATATCGGAGACCGCTGAAAAGTTTAAATTGTTTTCTTGCCACGGCCTGGAATTCCTGTTTGCGGGTTTGAGCAGTGCTGCAACCACATGGCTCTCCTGAAGGTTTACCATAATTTTGTCTCAGAAGTTAATTCATTTAGAAGCATTAGAATTATGAGCAAACATTGTCACTTTATATCTTAGGAATTTAAATATTACCATTTCGCTAGAAGTAGAACATAATGTAAATTGCATTATTAAGTTAATAATAACAGTAAATTTGACGCCTGTAAGCAAACTGTTTGATTTCAGTTCAATGAAATGGGAACCTGGATGAAAACGCAATAATGGGACGTGTTAATGAGACTGATCTCGAAGATTGGACCAAAGACCATCTCTCCGAGGTTTTAGACACCTGCTTAGCAAACAATAAGGAGCACAAAATGGAAGGTAGGTATAACTGTTGGATATTAATATATATATATATATATATATATATACTGAAAATGATCCAAATAACATATTGCCAACAATGAAGTATGCACCAATACTTCATTTTTTATTTCCCTGCACTGAATCACTGGACATAACCTTCCTCCACAGGTTGAACGAGCAAAACCATTAAACATAACCCTTAGCATACAACCTCACGTAGGAAAACGAATGAATATGCACTAATATCAGACAGTAAAATTAATCAAGTATGAACTTAATTGTTTCCTGAAAATAGGTAGCATACAAATTGAAGGGAAAGGGAAACTTGTTCCCGAAACGTTAGGTTATGTAGGATTCTCGGTGCACGCCCTCAAAAGTATTTGTAGCAGTGGTACCTAACATCACTATAGCAGCAGCTGTAATAGTATTAGTAGTAGTAGTATTAGTAGTAATTTGTTGTTGTTATTATTATTATTATTATTTTTATTATTATTATTATTATTATTATTATTATTATTATTATTATTATTATTATTATTATTATTATTATTATTATTATTATTATTATTATTATTATTATTATTATTATTATTATTATTATTATTATTATTATTATTATTATTATTATTATTATTATTATTATTATTATTATTATTATTATTATTATTATTATTATTATTATTATTATTATTATTATTATTATTATTATTATTATTATTATTATTATTATTATTATTATTATTATTATTATTATTATTATTATTATTATTATTATTATTATTATTATTATTATTATTATTATTATTATTATTATTATTATTATTATTATTATTATTATTATTATTATTATTATTATTATTATTATTATTATTATTATTATTATTATTATTATTATTATTATTATTATTATTATTATTATTATTATTATTATTATTATTATTATTATTATAATTATTATTATTATTATTATTATTATTATTATTATTATTATTATTATTATTATTATTATTATTATTATTATTATTATTATTATTATTATTATTATTATTATTATTATTATTATTATTATTATTATTATTATTATTATTATTATTATTATTATTATTATTATTATTATTATTATTATTATTATTATTATTATTATTATTATTATTATTATTATTATTATTATTATTATTATTATTATTATTATTATTATTATTATTATTATTATTATTATTATTATTATTATTATTATTATTATTATTATTATTATTATTATTATTATTATTATTATTATTATTATTATTATTATTATTATTATTATTATTATTATTATTATTATTATTATTATTATTATTATTATTATTATTATTATTATTATTATTATTATTATTATTATTATTATTATTATTATTATTATTATTATTATTATTATTATTATTATTATTATTATTATTATTATTATTATTATTATTATTATTATTATTATTATTATTATTATTATTATTATTATTATTATTATTATTGTTATTATTATTATTGTTATTGTTATTGTTGTTATTGTTATTGTTATTATTGTTATTGTTATTGTTATTATTGTTATTGTTATTATTGTTATTGTTATTGTTATTATTGTTATTGTTATTGTTATTATTGTTATTATTATTATTGTTATTATTATTATTATTATTGTTATTATTATTATTATTATTATTATTATTATTATTATTATTATTATTATTATTATTATTATTATTATTATTATTATTATTATTATTATTATTATTATTATTATTATTATTATTATTATTATTATTATTATTATTATTATTATTATTATTATTATTATTATTATTATTATTATTATTATTATTATTATTATTATTATTATTATTATTATTATTATTATTATTATTATTATTATTATGAGAGAGAAGATTAAGGTAATATAATTAACCTACCCAGCATTTGCCTGGCAACCCGAGAAAACTCTCCAAAAGTCATGGGTAAGGAGAATGCGACCGCGGGAAGAAGCAAACCCGGACCTCCCGAGTACGGCCCAGAGACGAAACCACCTGAGCCTGGTTGGAGTGAGCTACTCTGATGAAGTTTGATCCCGATTTTTTTTTAATGTGGGGTAACGGTAATAGTCTATATATTGCGCATTGCCTCACGTTCAAGAGGTACCGATTTCGAATCACGGTCAGGGTTAGTTACTCGGATAACATTTTTGCACCATTTTCTCTTATCCTGAAAGACGAATGTTGACTATCTCTAAATTCTATGGACCGTGGGCTCATTTGAGCTTCATTTCACCGATTCCATTCATCATCCGATATGATTTAACGTTGGAGGACGTAAATTACAATAAAAAATTAAAATATGAGATAAATAAAACCTATACGCCAATGGGCAAGGTTCGTATCACATGCCCTTGCACTTTCCGCGCGTCTTCAGGTTACCGTTTCTCGTAATATGCATTAGATCAAACAAGAGAGGACTGTTGATTAATTTATGGGGAGAATAGCCTATGATAAACATAAGTTAGAACCAGGCTTCCCCAGTGTCTTGCTCGTCCAGAAAAATGGAAAACACAGCGTCGTTAATTTATTATACAATTCATTCATTTCAGTTTTATTGCATGCTGCGAGAGATGGGTACTGCGCCGCTCTTTAGAGTGCAACTATGCTTAAACTGTCTGTTTAGTAAGAGCTAGAGCAGTTTAGGTATCTCCGTTAGCTTATGGGTGGTCTTTGTATTGAAGGCTAGACATACAAAATACACTGAACAAGCTCTACAATAGGAAGAAGAAATAAAAACGGAAACCAACATATGAAACAAATGCAAATTTAGGCATTATATGAGGTGGCTCATCCTATCTGGCAGTTGGAAATTAGATTTTGTTTGTTCAGACCACTCCTTAATAGTTGCCTGATCCATAATCCTAATAAGTACTCTTTATTGATACGTGAGTTAGTGGCCTAGACATAGAAAACTCTGTGTGTTCTGTCCTACTACTACAACTAGGGTTTTTTGGGTGCATGCACAATCAGGGCTGCTTCAGGACTTATTTCGCCCTCCTCAGCCAAAATATATATAGTTTTTGAGTGAGGGATAGGCTTTTTTCGGTTATGGCAGGCTTTTCTTAAAGGGATTGTTTATTTATTTATTATTTACTTTTGCTGTTTCATTAATAGATTGGTATCTCTTTGTATGTTTGGAGGTTCAAGTTTTATTTGTAGTTATTCCGAGAAGTAGTTTTAATATTCTTGTAGTCGCTCTCGTTGATCTTTGATGATCTCTTCGTATTCAGTGTTCTAATGCAGGTGTCTTGGTCTGTATTTATTGGTGTTTTCAGTAAGTCTTTGTCATGTTACCTTTAATGTCAGAGTTCAGGGTGTTCTTTGGGTTCGTCATGTTTTTCTTGCATGTGTCTTCTTCATGGAGATAGATGTAGTGGATTGTGAGTTTGCTTTGATCATTTGTAGATTGATGGATGAAATCGTTAATTGGGGTTTTGTCACATCATATGATGCATTTTGAGTGTAACTCCTGCGAGTTACAGTAATTACGTCTTATGAAGTGTGTGCATTTATAATGTTGACTTCCTAGTTTAGTTGTTAGGATGGGTTCAAGGATGGTGTCTATAGGTTCTTGAGTCATGTCATGAAATTCTGCTTTCAACAGTGGTTAATGCTGCTGCTGTTTTCATTTTGAGTTCATTAAAGATTGTTCTGACTTTTGCATTGGGTCCCTGATGATTTATGTATTTCTTTGGCGAGGTTTGAATTTGTCTTCCGGTGGATGAGTTGTAGTGAAGGTTATTCTACTTCGGTTTCTTAATTGTTGTATCGGGTCTTCATTTGTTTTTACAGTGGTTGCGATGTAGTTGCTGCTTTTCTGCACTACTGTTGCTGCTTCTTCCTTCAGATGTTTGTATTGTTTTTATGTCCATGTCCTTTTTGTTCACTTAGATTAATTGCCACTGCAAGTTTTCCTGATACTTTGTAAGCTTTGATTATTTTCTTCATAGTTTTTGTGGTGGTGTCAGCAATTTGTTTGATTACTGCGTTTCTCCTTTTTGGCGCAGTTCCTTGGTATACTGTCATGGTGATTGTTTTAAGTAATTTTTCTGCCGTTTAGTTGGTGATTTGTTCAATATATCCTTAGACGTGATTTTGAATTGTGGATATTTCTGTTTGTAGTTCATTTATTTTATGTTCTGTATTTTGAGTTAGATCTCTGATGGTGTGTGACATTTCTTATGCTGTTAGCCTGCGTTTCTCTTCAGGGAACCTGTTAGTTGTAGTGGTGGCCATTTTTATTCAGGCTTCTTCTTATGTGTATGTCTGCATTATAGCCCATATTTACTTTCATGTGGAGGTAATTAGGCTACCTGGTGTATAATATTCTTACACCTTTAAGTCTTAGATACTTCTATACTTTGAAAACATACCATATTTTAGGGACAGTATTAAAAGTACTGCGTTAATAATGACATATCTATTTTTTAACATTCGTACTCTCTAAACTGTTTTATAGTCACATTCGGTTTTGCAAAGATCTACATCTTTTTGATAATTTAGCAGATCGCATTTTAAAACAAAATGTAGAAATATTTACCTGGAATTCATCTCGGTCAGGGTGAGTTATCCGGACAAGGTTTTTTCTGAGGTTTTCCCCTTTGCTTGAAAAGCCGGCCGTGGTAGGCATGGTTTGCTAGAGTGCTATCTCTGGCCTTCCACTACACAGAGGGTTGCGTGTTGGAGTACCGTCTTGGGCACTGGTGTTTATGTGTGTTATGTACATGTGCAAAACACAAGAAATGAAAACGGAAAAGTATCGCGGAAGCGTAAAGCTTCGAAAAAAAAGAAGAAATAAGTCAAAGAAAAAATGCAGGCTTTCCCTATTGATTCCAATAACTATAAAATAGTAATAAACCGTGCCTAACTGTATTAAAGTCTGTGTGTTCATTTTTGAAACATTGGGTAGAATTGTACCATTCTGAACCTATTGGGGCGCATTCGACTACACTGGTCTGTAAATCTCACATTCGTTTTGAAATTTTAATCCTGTAGTAATATTTATTATTAACTAAGGCAGCATGCCTTGGTCCCTGGCTACGGAAAGCGGTCCGGGTTCGATCCCATCCATGTGGTGGGGATTTTAGGTCCCGGGTGTAGGGCTAGTGCCCATTCAGCATCGTGAGGAAAGTGAGGAGCTTACGCTATGTAAGCGGCCCTGGTCACGGAAACCAACACTCCGGCTGGGGGATGCCGAGATGCTGACCACATCTCCCCGTATCGGTTGGATGATCGTCCCCCTTTGCCGTGCGTAAGTGGGCGTGAGACCAGCAGCCGGGTTGGTAGGCCTTGGCCCTCTTAGGGCTGTTGTACCTGTGGTTAACTTTTATACCTCTGTGAAGCAATGTAGAGCTTCTGGTTGCTAAATATCCTATGTAATTTCCCCATTTTGCCACCGATTTCCACTATATTTACAATCGCTGAGCAAATTTAAGTTTATATCGTATATCAACAGCGAGATAGATAGCTGCACGGCAACGCCGTGAGACTCGCATTGCTGGATTCCTTTCTCTACTCACTTAGACACTCTCTACTCGTCTTTTTCTTCTTCTTTTTGTCACTAAGCAAATTTATCAGTAATGAACCTTTCATTTTGTTCCCTTCTCATTTTTCAGGTTTACATCTGGTTTTCCGGGCATACAATGATGCCATAGGCCTCGAAAATCAAGCGGGTAGTCGTTCAAAGAAGAGAGTACTCCCTGTAGAGGGTAGCACACTGTTTGGTGGACGGGTCGTTCATCACTCTCTATGAGTAACTCCACCAATTGGACGAGTCTTCTAGCATAGTACTGTTAAGACTTCTGCATATCTTTGTGGTTTGTTTGCCGGTGGTATGTAGCCTCCCGTGTCACTCCATCCCTTCCTCCTAGAGATATATCAGCCACAATGAATCTATTTGAACCTATGAGTGCGAGCTGCCACCCTCCTTGGTAAAATCGCAAACATAACCTTAGTATTTCAACATCATACTTGTTGAGATTTGTGATCCTTTCCTCATTGCTATAGAGACGAACAAATGAACGGACAAGGTGAAGCTAATATCACGGAGTGTATCGTTTATCAGGATGGAGGTAAATTTGTCCCACTGAGGAGTTAAAGGGAGCGTATGCAAATAAATGCTTTGACGCAATGTTTGTGCTGGAATCGACGGACAGTTTCTTTCAGACCACAAAAATTTCATAAGGCGTAACCACTAAACATTTGCTGCCACAAATATTTTAAAAGCTACGGAATCTCAAAATATTCCTAGCAAGTTTCAGGTCCCTCGTGTTGTTACACACAACAACAGCAGCTCGCGGCTTCTAGATAATTTACTCCCACAGTTTTGAAGATACTTTGCGTGTCCTTGGAATCTCGGAGGAATACGACAACACTACCTCCAGAAATGAGCAGAGTTTCCCGTTTTATCTCGCATCTCTCGCTAGCGACATGGTTTTAAAAAAGGTCGGGAATCCTTCTTGCTTAACTCTTCCCTCACATTTCTGAACCCTATCTTCCATTTGATTTATATTCAGCATTTTAGTGCATCTCATTTACCTGTACACGTTACTTCCATTTTCTGTGTGTTATCCATTACTTAACTAAGGAAAATCACTTCGCTTTTCTTTTGATAGTGTCATTTCTTATTCACTGCAAACGGTTCAGCTGAATTCACCCCAGATTAGGCCGACGTGGGATGCAGACCGATTAAAGGGTCTTTGAGATATGTATGTGCAAAGAAAACCTCTTTTACCATCGTGTTGCAATCGAGGCGTTTACTCAGGAATTTCAGAGTGCAACGCCCAAAATAAATGTGTGTGAAGAGCAAGCAGGGGTCATTGGTCACTCACCTTGGGAGAACCTTTCAGACAGAACATATAAGAAAGGGGTACAAAAACAACACCAGCATCACCACCACCATCATAAAGATCAATTCTCTCTCCAGTATTATAAGTTTCACTTTCATCTCCGTATTTTCCGGTGTATCGTTTCTGTGCTTATTAATATTCAGCTAATATTTAAACAAATCCCCTTATCAGTAACTAATGACTCCATAGGTTCCTTTAATTTGCAATATTCCTTCTGTAACTTCAATCATCTCTGATTTTGTCACAGCGGCTCTAATGCAGGAACTCTATAAAGTAGTATCCCGCCTTGGTAGCGTGGTGCTAACATGTCTGCTTCACGTTCTAAAGGTCCCGAGTTCGATCTCGGTCAGGGTAGGTTACCTGGATAAGGTTTTTTCCGGTGTTTGCCCTTATCCTAAGAGACGAATGTCGGATAACTCTAAGCTCTACGGACTCTGGGCTCATTTGAGCATCATTTCACCCTTTCCATTCATCGTCCGATATGACTTAACGTTGAAGGACATAAATTACAACAAAATACTCTATAAAGTAGTAAATATCGACAGGTTATTCTGCATTTCCGTTCGAAAAGCTGCTAGATTGTACTAAGGTTGCTGAAATTCCCATAACACACCGGTTAAAATTACTTCGCAGTTACATGTTAGACTCCGAAGGGGGAAGTCCGCGCTTGAAATTCCACCTGGGCCGTCCTATGTGATTCTTGTATTTTTTCAAGTTTTGCTCAGTCAAATGAATTGGGGCACGCTAATCCTAGGCCTGTGATGTTTCATACCCAAACATCAACTACCAAAGCTGTTTTTCTATCCGAATTAATGTTCTTTATTGTCCTGTATTTCTAGACAAATGGAACAAGAAAAATTACTGTTGAATAACAGAAATATTTCTTATGTTTATTTTCAGTCTTGCCAAATCTTAAGTGTGATATGTCAGCCCTGTGGTTCATGCACTGAGTTTGGAAAATTTACGAATCGTTAAGTAAACTATGATATTCATAATTTCGGAAATATGTAAGAAATAGTCTGAGTATGTGTGTCGGGGTACACATGAAGACAGAGTGCGCAATAACATTTCTCTGAGGCAGGTGAGCTGCCATTTTACAGAAGAGTAAAATATATAGAAAGCGTTCTACATCTATATATCTCTCTCATTTTATGGCCGCGCCGTGGCTGAGTGGTTATACCGCTCGGCTCTCACCAAGAGTGGTCCGGGTTCGATCCTAGGCCGCTGCAACAGGAGATTTGTGGTGGACAACATGGCACTGGTCGGGTTTTGTCTGGATTCTCCGGTTTTCCCCGCCATATCATTCTTCCAGTGCACCATTTTATCTCATGCATTATGTGTGTCACCGCATGTAGTGAAAGCGGCCGTGAAACACTGCATATATCATTTTCTCTCATTTTCTGTTTCCCGTCTCGCCTTCGTGTGTACTTCTCGATTCTCAATACCATTAGGTGTTTTATTAAATAGAAATAAACGGTAGTGACTGTAATTAAAACACCCATCCACCCACCCACCCATCAACCCACCCAATATGTCTTCCAGAAAGTGTAAAAGTTCCCTGATATATTTTGCAATATCTGTGGCAACTTTGTTGCTCGAAACCGAAGACGAAATATTACAAATTTTGTTGAAAAAAGGCCTACGAGGCCTATTTTCACATGAAGCTTGGAGATCTTGACACAAAATTGGCTCCATATGAGTGTAGGGCTAAGCAACAACTAAGGAAGTGGAGTAAAGGGAAATAAGATATAATTCTCTTTGCTATTCCTAGGATCTAGCATGAAACTCGAAATCATGTGGATGATTGCTATTTTGTGTATATGAAAGAAATCACTTATCCGAAATTATTGTCAGCAAACAGAGCCGTAATATATGGTCCTGGTCTTCCCGTTCCTTCTCCAATAGAAGCATTTGGAAAGAAATCATCGGATTATGAAAAGCGTTCTCAAGACATCAGCAATGATTTAGATATAGTACAAGAACAGGAATTTCATCAAGCTCAACAATTCGCACGGGCAGAACTCAATGATTTGGTTAGAGACTTAAATCTTCCTAAGGATGCCACTGAATTATTAGGATCTCCTCATTCCAGGAACATCATTTCTTGGTTCAGACACCGTGAAGAGCAATTTCTTCCATATTTCTCCCAGGAAGAAAATCTTATACATTGACACGATATTCCTGGTTTAGTGATTGCCTTTGGTGTTGCTGAATATATTCCAGGTGAATGGAGACCTTTTATAGATTCCTCTAAGGTTAGTCTAAAAGGTGTACTATTATAATGGAGATAAATATGCATCAGTTCCATTAGCCTATTCAGTTCACCTCAAGGAAGCTTAAACTTAACTTAAAAATTACTTATAGGAAAGTGAAATATATAGAACATTGGTGGCTGGTATGTGGAGATTTAAAATTTATTGGCATGGTACTAGGCCAGCAATCAGGCTAAACTAAAATGCAGGGTTTTATTTGTGAATGGGATAATAGAGCCCGATCCGATCACTGGACAAAAAAGAATGGAAGCAGAGAGAGGGTCTCGTGACAGGAATGAAAATTGCAATTCATGATTGTCTTGTGGACGCCAGAATTGTTCTTTCACCACCTTTGCACATAAATTTAGGCAATTAAAGCACTATGTGAAGGCTTTGAATAAGGATGGCAACTGCTACAAATATATCTACAAGAAGTTCCCTAGAATATCTGATGTTAAAATTAAAGAGTGAGTATATGTTGGTCCACAAATTAGGAAGTTGATTTCTGATACCTTATTTGAAGAAACAATGACAGATACTGAAAAACCGGTATGGATTGGTTTTAAGAGTGTCATCAAAAAGTTTCTGGGAAATTACAAGGATCCAAATTACAAAAATATTGTATAAAATATGCTTGACAACTTTCGAAATCTGGGCTGCAGTATGAGGGTGAATGTACATTTCCTGCACTCTCATTTGCAATATTTTCCAGAAAATCTCGGCTGTGTCAGTGAGGAGCACAGTGAAAGATTTCTCCAGACTTAAAGGAAATGGAAAGACGCTACCAGAAAAGATGCTACTAGGGAATGTGGAATGTGAATATGACAGCGGATTATTGCTGGTCTTTGAAAAGAGATATATCAAATTCTTTCCAAGTAGAAACTCTACAAATCGTTCATTTCATTTCAAGGCGGTATACAAAAACAACTGGTTAAATGTTCAAATTTAAGTGATGGTGCAAAACACTAGCTAATTCTGAAGAATGTTGTGTTCAGTTATGAATTTAATAACTTATATTTAATAATATAACAAATTCGATAGGGGCTAGTATAAAAATGCGTATTTTACTCTTTTCTGTATTGTGAAAAAATGGTGTGTGATGGAGAAAAACTAAGTTCATATTCTGGTTTAACACACTCATATTAGAGATAATAACATATTAAAAAAACTGACAAAAGGATAAATTTTGCATATGAGGGTTATTGAAGCACCAGATTTTTCCTATCAAGTATGTAAAACAGAAATAAGCGAGATCCTTGAATTGCTTCAGATATTCATATATTTCAAAACACATACCGATATTCTGCAATATCACTTCTCTTATCACACATATTATTAGTATCTTAGAAGGATTAAACAAACTATAATAACTGTTCATTTTCATTATCTATTGCAATATCGTGTAACTAATCATTTTATTTATTTTCAGCGCTGCCCTGAGGAACATCAAGTCCATGGTAAGATATTATTTTTATTGTTTACTAACCAAGGAGAAACATATTATAAAAAATAATGTTTTGAATACACCTCATTTAAACTTAAAGGATTCTTCATACAGGAGAATAAATATTACATACCTGTAATATTAAATAAATATTAAATAAATATTACATGTCTCGACTTGAGGCAGGCAAGGCTGCCGCATGTTTATTCAGTTTGGCAGAATGCTTCACTACTATGTAATAGAGGAAGCGTTAAGTTGAATAGGCTACGGGAAGCATAAAATTTACATTCTCATACTACTGTACATTTTGTATAATATGAGACTAGAGCTGCCATTATCGCTATTCTAAATGTAATTATTTTCCGAAAAGTAAGAAGCAAGGGGGTAATAACATTGATATTTTAAACCAATACAGTTTTGAGTGAACTAAACCCTTTATTTACATTAAATATTTGTAAATCAACTAGTAGAGCATGCGTCATTTCTGTCATGTACGTATAGTGGCCTATTTCATATCAGCTCATGAATTACTAAAAAGTTTGCCATGCTGGAATTTTTGAATCGTCTTACATTATAAACTACTGCGGCAAATCCGCATACCAGAGTTAAATTCATTGGGTTCTAATTGGAGCTATGAGTTCTCTTATCCTCAGGTGAATGGTTGTAATAAATGGATTTTGGTGGTTGTTGGCCACTCAGTCGTATTAATAACACTTTGGTTGCTGCAGAATTATTTGGTTTAATTTCTACTAAGTTTCCTGATCGACTTGGATCGGTGACCACATGTTAGTAAAATTCCTAACATAAATTCAATTTTACTTGGCAGCTTGGATTACTTGTTTAAAGTTCCTTCCGCGCGGTTTCTATTTCTTCTTTATACGGCGAATACTTTAACCTAATGAACTTCTAATGCTGCTTCCACTTACGCTGGTTGCGCTATTATTAACTTCCCTATATTTCAGAATTATAAATCTGCGCTTCTCTTCTTAACGCGCATGAACACGTCCTTCCTGTCGTAGTATCACCTTTGAAGTAAGGTTTTCTTACTTCACCATTCAGTTCGAACCTTATTCTTACCCTCTCTCTAACTTTATCACATGAACAAACTAGCTCACCCTTCTCAAATGTTACATTATTATTGGTTTCTCATTTATTTTGAATTTGCGCAATGGTTTGCAAAACTCATTCAACTCACTGACGTTCAGGCCACCTTGAGTTGGGAAACGCCTTCCCTGAGTTGTTTGTAACGGTACACATCGTTATCAAATCAGCGAAGTAAATCCCTTTAGCGTTCATGCTCAACTGCATTTTGAAAGCCCTTTGTCCCAAAACATTCCTGGCTGAAAGTATACAATAGTTATCAGACATTGAACTTTTACTAACTCAAAGAAGTTAACGGTCCTACGGTCCTTCCTTCCTGTCTCTGCGACGTGTGCAGATTTTTACAAGAATATTTTCTCTTTCTTGCCTGGATGCTAGTATGTATGCTATATTAAATTGTATTCTTCCCTTCTTATTCAAGTCAACCGCTATGTTAATCATTACCCTATCCATTCTAATTTTATATTATTATAGCAAGATTTTTATATTAGTTTAGCAAACCGTTTTTATTAATTTATCTTCTTTTTTTTAATTATCTGATTTCGATTGATTCGCCGCCTCCTAATCGCTGCCTGATACTGCGGTTACACTATGATACGAATTTTTCAGAAGTTCCCTTTTAAATTGTTTACACTGAAATGATTGTGCCAGTACAAGTAACGTAAACAACACTAGTTATGAATAGGACCCGGAAGTTAACCAACAATTCATGAAGTTAGTTGTCCACGAGGTATAGATGGTCAACTGAGTCATCAACTCCTGCTGTTGGTGGAAGGTTGCGAGGATTGGCTACGTTAAGCACAGACGGAATTCTTTTACAGGTGCAGCAGAAACTAAAAGGCGTTCTCCAGAAAAATATAGGACATTCTACTCTGTGTAAAATTTGGGATGAACTACAAGATTCCAGAGAAGTTTGTAATGCACAGAAAGGAAACAGTGTCCCAGTCATACCATGCGATGCAGAATAACTTTTCCCAATACAGAGCATTTCTGGAGAAGAACAATTCGTTTGAAACCTTCCAAATGTGTATATCTGTTCATTGTAACCAGGCATATACACTAACATAAAGCAGTATTGCTACAGCGAATTAGCTTCTCACTTAACTCTGCACATTGTAAATATTAATTATTCTTTTGTTTATATCCATATATCTGGAAGGTATAAATTTGTTTTGCGTAATTTATAAAGGAGTGTGGAACATATTCTGTGACACTGTGTCCGTCGTGTGACAACGTTTGAGAGATTATCGTTGCTCGTGACCTTGGTTGTATGAGTACGTTTGCGACTGCATGGCACTCAGCCATCTTCCCAATGCTTACGAGACGCAGGTATGTAGGGTATAACACCGTCACAACTAACTTCTATTTTTTGTCTTAACTTCCGAGATCACCGACGAGTGCCTCGTTTGGAAGGTGCTGTGTGTACGAATGAATGCATTAGCAGTTTAAGAAACTTTCCTTTGGTCCTTTCTGTAACACTCCCTACATATACATAGGTGGTCTGAAAAGTTTCTGACCTAATAAAGATATAAGTATAATAGTACTCGGCGTTTTTCTCTGCAAAATCATTGTTCACGAAGGTGACCGCCTCTTTATTTGACAAAAATATCTGTCCTCGGAGCGCAATGTTCAAATGAGGGAACAAAAAGAAGTCGCTTGTGGCTAGATCTGGTGATTAAGGTGGATGGTCAAGCAGTTTAAACCGTAATTCGTGGATTTTCGCCATTGCAACCATTGAGTTGTTAGACGGTGCGTTGTATTGGTGAAAAAGGATTTCCCTTTTCTGCAAATGTGACCATTTTTTCCGCAAGTTCTGTCTTCAGCTTGTCAAGTAATGATGCGTTGTATGCTGTTGTAATGTTTTTTTCCCTTATGAAGATAATCGATTGAAATAACTCCAAGAGTACCACAAAAAACCCGTCGCTAACACTTTCCCAGTGGAAACA
Source organism: Mantis religiosa (assembly GCA_030765055.1). NCBI lineage: Eukaryota > Metazoa > Arthropoda > Insecta > Mantodea > Mantidae > Mantis > Mantis religiosa. Next base: position 195,063,473 of record CM060948.1, on the reverse strand, counting down.
AAAAAGCTTTCGGTTTTTTGGAGCCGGTTTCCCCTTTGCAGTCCACTGTTTGGACTGTAGTTTTGTTTCGGACGTATAATGGTGTATTTAAGTTTTATCTACAGTAATTAATAGGTGCCAAAACTCGGATTTATTGCGACTAAACTGCGCCAACATTCGAACACGTTTTTGGTCTAACATGAGCAAACGCGGCACTCACCACGCGGACATCTTTCTCATGTCTAAATGTTGATTTAATATGTAACAAACATCTTCTTTTGACATATTCATAGCCTATGCTATCTCTCTCAGTTTAATTCAGCGGTCGTCTAGCAGCATTTGGTGAAGTTTGGCGATGTTTTCATCGGTAGATGCAGTTTTTGTACTTCCCGAACGTTTATTGTCTCCCAAGCTCCCACATATAAATTCAGCTGTCAAAGAATTCACTGAAATGAATGACGGTGCATAGTCCCCATATACAGAATCCAGCTTATATTTGATTTTCGTATGCAAAGTTCTTTCAGAAGCAAGTATTTAATGGGATCTCGATACTCCATTTTGTCCATTTTCATAAAAACACTCACATCAACTCACTCAAATCACTGTTGCGTAACAACTGAGCGTCAAAGGTGGCTGAAACTTTGGCGAGTAACTGTCAACAGATGAAAATCGAAATTTACTACGTTTTATTTAAGAGTGCTGCCATCTTAATGTTGAGGTTGGAAACTTTTCGGACCAGCCTCGTATATGTATGCCTCACTCCCTTATTTCTGATACCTGTTTACCTTAGATTTTCTCTATTCTTTGTTTGCAATTTGTACCATTCACAACTTAATTCGCAATCTTCGTAATATAAATATACAGTGTCACAATCTGGTCACTTTCACCAGATCTGGCTTTGGATCGTGTACAACACTCCTCAAACTTTGAAGATACCACCCAGATTTCAAGATTTAAAACCTATAGAGAACATCTGGAAGGAACTCGAGGAGTGTGAGAGAAAGCATCACATCAGAAGCAAGGTCCATCTGAAAGAACTTCTTCAAACAGAGTGGAGAAATATGGACTGTGCAGTCACTAAACAACACATACAGGCAATACCCGAACGATTATCAGCAGCAATTCAAAGAAAGTGGATGATCACTAAATACCAGCTGTTCTCTGTTCGAATTATGTCCAGATGTAAAGTAACCATTTTATTTCTCCTTGAAGTATAAATTAGTTTCAGTTGCTATTTATGAGTTTATATGTTTGATCGAAGACTCAAGTTTATTTTGTACCAGTTGTATTTACGTATTCTTACTCTGTGTAACTTTAAAATAATATAAGTAACAAATATGTTTACGTTGAAATACTTATGTCGGTTTCTGTAAGTGACTCCTGTGGGGTATTAACATTAAAATGTGCCTTATCAAGGAATTTTTGGGCCAAATGTCACACCTGTAAAGTTTGAAAGCAATGGCTCTAAATGGAGTACTCGTGGTTGTACTACCCGGATCTACAGAACCAGCCAAAAGTTCAAGAGTAGCTTCCCTAGTCGCATCTGACGGTACGTTCGATAATCTAGTAGATAAGGCCGACTATTTGGAAAGAATATCCCTTAAAGTAAGTCAATGTGGGAAAGCAAATTTTGATTGCATAGGTAATCCAATTTAATTTATCAAACTGAAGTAAAAACTGGGCGCGTAGACTCCATAATAGAGTGGGAGAAGACTTTGGTACATTCCCGTCTAAAGTCCCCCCAGGGGCCTACTTCGGTAGGTACGGGTTTGGCGAACCCGGGGTCCCGAGCCAACAGTCTCCCTCGTGTGGGCTCCTCTTCGTGGTTGAGGGAGACGGTCAACAGGCCCACCCACGTGTAGGCCGTGCGTGGAGACCCGTGTCGGTGGAAAGGTTTGTCCTGGTGGTTGAGGGATGCGTATCTGAGCTCGTAACAGTATTTTTCTGAATTCGGGGAGGGTGCGCATTTCTAATACACTACTTTGGCTTCTGCTTCGCCTAAACGGGAGGTTAGGGACTAACCCACCCCTAATCAATCGGCCAGGACTAGGTATTGTACCGACCTCCAGGGTGAGTGGGACGGCGAGCTCGCTATATCCCCTGTGTAGCCCTGTCATCCCAGTGGGGTGACCCCTTGTTGGACTCCGTGGTGGGTGGGGAGCACTGGGGGATGAAATTTAGACCAACATTTATGGTTAACATACACCCCCCAAAAAACAATAAACGTGGAAAGGATTTAGTTGAAAACAGTGTTAAGCAAGTAGTTGAGTGTGGTCCTCGCTACTTAGTTATTAAACGAACGGAGGAAGGTAGAACTTTTTCTACGGTTAATCCGTTTATTATACAGAAAGGTCTTGACAAAATAGCTGGTGCTGTTAAATCATGTACAAAATCTAGAAATGGCACGCTGCTGGTGGAAGCAACTACAGCATCCCAGGCAGCAAAGATACTGAAAGCCAACATGCTGGGCAGTTATCCAGTCAAAGTGGAGATGCATAGGACCCTGAATTTCTCGCGCGGTGTTGTAAACACTAGCGCGCTGGATGGAATGTCCAACGAGGATATTCAGGAGAACCTCCAGGAACAACGCGTAACTGCAGTCTATCGTGTCCAAAGGAGAGAACGAGGGGATATGGTTCCTACTCGTACCCTGTTCCTGACCTTTGATCGGGCAGATCTCCCTCAAAGGATCAGGGCAGGATATGAAGTGATTGAGGTTAGACCATACATGCCTAACCCTCTGAGATGCTACCAATGTCAGCGGTTCGGTCACACTAGTGCATTCTGTAAAGCCGCACCTACATGTGTCCGCTGTGGAGCCGGCATGCATGAAAATGCATGTACATCACCTCCGGAATGCGTAAATTGTACCGGTGAACATCCATCAAGTTCACGAGAATGCCCCCGTTATATTGAAGAGCGAGCTATTCAGGAGATCCGGGTTAAAGAAAAGGTATCCTTTTCGGAAGCCCGGAAACTTCTATGTATTCTCAAGCCCTCTTCAACCACCTCCCGTACCTATAGCTCTGCGGCGGCTACTCCGTCACCGAAACGGGAGGCTGGTACCCAAACATCTGATATAAACGGGGCAACAATATCCGAGAAAGTTCTAGTGCCTAGATCGCAACCAAGAGCATCAGTAACAACATCTAAAACTCCGAGAACACAGACTACTGAAAATATCAAGTCAGTGAAGTCGCCTGAGAAAGCATCCACTTCTAACAACAGGACGAAATTGCCCATTGTATACCAAGCACCAGAGATCAAGTTCAAGACGCAGTATGATAGAACTGCCTTCCTGAAAGAAAGCACAAAGTCTGCTCCAGAAAAGTCCAAGAAACGTAGCCCTAGAGCGTCTCCGAGATCATCGTCGGAGTCATCTTCTGGGGAGGACCACGACCGGCGACCGTCAAATACGTCGGTCGGAATTTCCAATCGCTTCGAGCCCCTCGAATCGAAAGTTGTAGAAGGAAAACCGTCCTCTTCCATAGAGGATATGGAGCAGGAAACAGCTGACCACGCTGCTACATCTGCAGCAAAGAAGAGGCAGGATAAACCTGCCGAAACTAGCCCTACACCAAAGAAAAAGGGCAAATTGATTCGGCCACCCATGAAGTCGTCTTAATGTAGACTACCTTTACATCTTATATCCCATAGTTCCAATGGCTATCCTACAATGGAACATACGAGGATTAAGAGCGCATCGACCAGAATTGGAACTTTTGCTCAGTAAGCATCACCCCTTAGTGATATGCTTACAAGAGATTAAGCTACGACCACAAGACAACTTTAAAATCAAACGCTACACACCACTGAGGTGTGATGTTGAAACAGAAGAGGGCATTCCTGCACACGGGGGTACTATGATGCTCCTCAGGGATGACATATTTGTAGATCCGTTACAGCTACAGTCTGATTTACAATCTGTAGCTGTAAGGATTAAGCTGCCATCAATAGAATTTTGCATTTGCACTGTATATCTCCCGCCATCAGATGACCTCTCGTTAGTTGACCTTGAAGATCTGGTTTCCCAACTTTCAACACCATTTCTAATAGTTGGAGACTTTAATGCCCATCACCCCCTTTGGGGCTCAAATCGGGCATGTTCGAGAGGCAACCTCATTGCAAAATTCCTGGACAGCAATAACTTGGTTCTCCTGAACACCGGAGAGCCCACATTCCTCTCAGACGCGTTTAACACCTATTCGCACATCGATTTGGCAGTGTGTTCATCCCAGTTAGCTGTTTCATTACAGTGGAATGTCATCTCTGATTTACATTCCAGCGACCACTTTCCATGTCTTCTTAGTCTCTTAGCACAAGATGTGTCTCCCTCACGTATCCCTAGATGGCGCTTTGATCGTGCCAACTGGAATCTTTACACCCAGTTGGCTGTCTTTGAATACAACGAGCACGATTCTGTGAATGATTTAGTCGATCATCTCACAGAGAAAATTCTTTCCGCTGCAGAACAGTCTATTCCACGTTCGGCTACCCAACCCGGTCGATTTCCTGTCCCATGGTGGACCAACGACTGCCGGAATGCTATTCGTGCTCGTAGACGTGCTCTAAGGGTATTCCAACGGCACCCTACGCTAAGTAATCTAATTGAGTATAAGAAAGCGCGTGCAAAATCTAGGCAAATAATTAAGGATAGCAAAAAGGCCTCATGGAACAAATTTGTATCATCTTTTAACAGATGTACACCCTCATCTGTTGTATGGGATAAATTAAGGCGCGTGGCCGGAAAATCAACCCACCTGCCAATCGCTGGTCTGAAAACAACTGCAGGAGTTGTTGTTGATCCGTTTGTTGTGGCTAACACCTTCGGCTGTGCTTTCGCTCAGGTGTCTAGCTCATGCAATTATGCTCCTGAGTTTATCTCAATTAAGACTCAGGTAGAATCTCAAGGTTTTGTGTTTAGTTCCAGAAACCTTGAAGACTATAACCACCTCTTCATCTTGGCAGAGCTAGAACTCGCTCTTTCGTCATCGCGACTGACAGCACCAGGACCGGACGGAATCCACGTTCAAATGTTACAACATCTCTCACCTGAAGGTAAGGCATTCCTGCTCGAGGTCTATAACCGTGTTTGGGTTGATGCAACGTTTCCTGAAAAGTGGCGAGAAGCTACCATTATACCTATCTTGAAAGCTGGCAAGGACCGTCACCTCCCTTCTAGCTACCGCCCTATTTCCCTCACCAGTTGCGTATGCAAGGTGATGGAACGCATGATAAATGGGCGGTTGGTATGGTGGCTGGAAACGCACAACCTACTGAATAACATCCAGTGCGGTTTCCGACGACGCCGTTCAACAGTGGATCATCTTGTGTCCATGTCGACACAGATTATGAACGGATTTCTTAAGAACTATCAAACAGTCGGAATATTTTTTGACCTCGAAAAGGCTTATGATACGTGTTAGCGGGCAGGGTTGCTACGTACTCTGCACACCTGGAATATACGTGGACGCCTACCACTCTTCCTTCAGGAATTCCTGAAAGACCGCGTATTCCGAGTAAGGGTTGGCTCGGTGTTTTCGAACCTTTTTGTTCAAGAGAACGGTGTACCACAGGGATCGGTACTAAGTGTTACGTTGTTTGCTATTGCGATTAATTCTATCTCGAAATGTGTACCTCCAGGTGTCTCGTCATGCCTATTTGTAGACGACTTTGCCGTGTACTGTACATCTCAGCGCACTCCGCTTTTAGAGCGCCGTCTTCAGACCACCTTGGACAACCTTAAGAGTTGGAGTTTAAAAAACGGCTTCCGATTTTCCGCTGAGAAAACCATCTGTGTAAACTTCTGGCGTCAGCAGAGTCGACTACCTCCAAGGCTCCGGCTAGGCGCTAATCTACTACCTTTTGCAGATGAGGCGAGGTTCCTTGGATTGATATTTGATAGAAAACTTAGTTGGTCGTCGCATATAGCACAACTGAAAGCACGATGTGACCGATCTTTGAATATCTTGCGGGTACTAAGTGGAAAATCGTGGGGAGCGGATCGTGCAGTGTTATTGCGACTTTATCGGGCACTCATCCGTTCCAAATTAGACTATGGTAGTATCGTTTATGGCTCAGCACGACCATCTGTGCTGAAGAGATTAGACACAGTCCATAACTGTGGCATACGTATAGCTGTTGGGGCATTTCCAACGAGCCGAGTTATAAGCCTGTATGCTGAGTCTGCAGAACCTCCTCTGCAGTACAGGCGCAACATGTTATTAGCCAATTATGGCTGTGGACTTAATTGCATGCCCACACATCCATCGTTTACGCCGTTCTTTAATACCTTCATGGACGTGCGTCATAGGAACACTACTATGAAACCAAAGCCACCTGGTTTTCGTTTCCGGGAGCTCCTTAGACATCTTGATACTGACATGCCCAAGATGTATCCTAGGGGGGAGAGGACATACCCTCCTTGGTTGTGCAGAGCGTCCCCGGTTGATCTGGGCATGACTAAATATGATAAATCTACCATGTCTATGTCTAGTATCCGCACATGTTTTTTAGAATTTTTATCGCGATATGAGGACCATTTTGTAATTTATACTGATGGCTCAAAGAACTCAAATGGCGTTGGTTGTGCTTACGTGTGTGGAACCGAACCCTATACATTCGGCTTTCACACTAGCACTTCCATTTTTACTGCAGAGCTTTATGCAATATACCGGTCCATTTTACACGTACGCCGACGAAAGTTGGGGGACTGCTTAATCCTGAGTGATTCCCTCAGTGCACTTCAAAGCCTACGGCAGCTGTACAACTACCACCCTATTGTGCAGCGTATACAGGATGCCCTCCACGTTTTACACGCTTCTGGCGTTAACGTGGTGTGTGCATGGATCCCTGGTCACGTAGGCTTGCGGGGGAATGAAATGGCGGATTCAGCAGCCAAGACGGCTATCATGAAGTCCAGGGTTCGAATACCATCTGTGACATGGGAAGACTTTAGGGGCGAATTGCGGAGAGCTGTGCAAACCTGCTGGCAGGAAGAGTGGTCTGCTCTCCGCAATAACAAACTTAGATCTGTCAAAGAACTTCCGATTCCCTGGGTTACCTCCTGTCGGTCATCTCGTCGCGAGGAGGTGAGTTTGGCTCGGTTACGAATTGGACACTGCTTTTTTACTCATAGTTTTCTTTTTAAAAAGGAGCCTTCTCCACTATGTCCGTTTTGCAATGAAGCGTTGTCTGTACGACACGTGCTGCTAGAGTGTTTTCACCTAGCAGACCTTAGGACGTCTCTGCAGCTGCCGGTCTGCTTTGCAGAAATGCTAGCGGACGATCACGCAGTAGTGGAGAAGGTTTTTAGATTCTTTTCGAGATTAGATTTTAGGATTTAGCAAATAGAATTTATGGTTTTTGGATGACATTTTTATTTTATTTATTTATTTTTTTTTTCAAGGCGTATGTATTTTTTGTCTTTTTTAACATATACTGTTTTTAGAATAATTTGTATCTGGCTTTTGCCATGACCAGTTTCATTTAAAAAGGGCGCTGATAACCTCTGTAGTTTAGCGCCCTTATACTCATCATCACTCACTCCCGTCTAAAGTACTTTGAACTTCAGAGCACTGATATACTAAATGTTCTACAAAACGAAGAAATATCTTGTTGTGAAAATGCGCTAACTTCAGGCTTGGTAGTTGACGCTCCGGTAACAACTGGATCAAGGTCGCGCACGGTTGTGAGCTATCAGTAGGCAAGACATGTAATCAACAAAGAAAAACCAGTTCGTGTTTCCGCAAAAGTTCTAAATTAGCAAACGCCATAATGAAACCAAAGAACAACAAATGAAGAAAGAAAAGGATCCCAAAAACGGCGTATATAAGATACGTAAAAGAAAAACGTGATATAGTATAGCAACGCAAAGATAATCTCTGAAAGGAATGTGCTGTGGGACAACGACAGCGAATGTGTGTGGCAGAGGACGCTTGATATACAAGGAGCAGACCGTTAAGAAAACATGCGCCCTATTCATTCTGTACATTAAAGCCGAGAAGATTCATTCACAAAAGTAGAAGCCGTCAGAATGTTTTTGAATGGCCTGTAATTGTACTGACATGGGGTGCCATAAACCTGTCCAGGGAGGTTGTGGGGACCTTCGGCCAACCCCCTGCGTCTCGCCCCTCGGAGACTTTCGCTCCTGTGGAGGAGTATAATATACACATAGAATAGAAAGGCCGTCTAAAGAACAGCAAAAATGGTGTTAAAAGGAATCTCCTTTTGGGAAAATAAATGAATAACAGAAGGTCTAACTGAAAAAATTAATCGTAAAGTTTGCCTATAGTTGAGAGTACGTAGAAAATGCATTAATATTGCTCTGCCACCAATTTGCACCGTTTCCTAGGAATGATTCAAAACATAGAAGCATACTATGAATATGGCCTTCATATTTCAACATGATGGACAAATATTAACAATAGGGAAGCAATAAGTAATAGGTCCGTGCCGGATTATTAAGGAAAGGCTCAAGATATTCCAAGGTGTTTGTTTTCAAGAATATCTACGATGGTGTGATGATCTTTTACTTTCCTTCCTTTAAAAATAGAGGGTGCTTATGACAAGGCAGACTGTTTTGGTGAGATTCGAACAGTGGACACCACAATTTTAAAATGGGTGGTACATCGGAGAAATATTCCTGCATTGGCATCAATATTTCCGTCTGTATTCACAATTTTGAATGTGTTTATAGTGCAGCAATACTGCTTGAACGCACCGTCTCCTAGTTGTTTTAATTAACGTCTTAAACATAGGTCATATCGGAGGTTGAATGAACTATGTGAAATGATGCTTAAATGAGCCATGTTCCATAGAAATTAAGAGATACCTACCATAAACGCATTCTTCAGAGTAAGTCACTAACCCGGAAACAACCTTATCCAGAAAACTCACTCTGAACGAGATTAGAACTCCTGACCTCAAGAACGTGAGGCAGACACTTTCCGCCACAATCAACAGGAGGGCGTTGGGCTGTACTTCGTGCTGCTTACGAACAAAAGCTTATCTTATCTGGCCAACGTTGTCACTGTCCTCTCTGGACGAGAGATATGCACTGTTATCTTTACAACATCCTGACGTTGGTGAACAACGCTATCCTAGCCGGACAGCAAGTTCACTTCCTTTGGATCAGAGGGCATGTCGGAATTCGATACAATGAAGTCGCCGAGCGCCTGGCAAAAGAGGGACTCACCCAAGGCACCTTTCAAGGCATCCAACTGCCCTACACGGATTTCTTCCCGGTCCTTAGGCGTGATGCCTATTGCCGCTGGAATGATGCCTGGATTCGTTCTCAGACCATCAAAGGCAAACACTACGCCGCCGTTCAGACACATCTATCCACGACCCTTTGGTTCTCCAGCTTCAGGATTGAGCGTCGACATCTCACCTCCATCATTAGAATGCGACTTGGACATGGATGTTAACCTGCGCATTTACACCGACTACGTCTCATCGATCCTCCTGTATGTCCTGATACAGGCGAAATCGGTGACCTCAATCATCTCCTGTTCAGTTGCTCTCGCTAGCGAGCCCACCGTTCTTCCTTCCTCCGTCGCTTACTTCAACAGCCTGTTCCTTTTCCCGATAGCGTCAACACCATATTACACTTATGCCACAAACTTGTATGCCAAGCTCTTGTGCAATTTCTTCAAGAAAGTGATCTACAGATCTAGTGTCCCACATCCTCTTAATTTTCCTTTCATTATTTTTCTTATTTTTCCCTTCGATTGCCATATGAGATTTTACGGAGTGCAAAAAAAAAAAAAAAAAATGTCATTGCCTCCCCTACTTCGTTCCCTCCATGTTGATAGTTACCTACTTTTGCTGTGCACTCTTTCCTCAACATCTTATTAAAAGATAATATTTTATTGTTTATTTTTTCAGATAAGAAATGTGGCGCAATCAGAGAACATTAATAAAGAAAAAGCAGCAATAAGTTTGGTTGCAGCTACCTTTATTTATTGTCCTGGACTATTAAAGGAAGGCTCAATATCACGTACATCCGTTAAAGCAGCCCACATCCCCACCGGTTTCATCAAAGGTTGTTTTGCTTCACATCTTAATGAAGGAGCAGAATAAGAACTGAGGAACAAAAAGACAATGGACATATTAGTTTTACTATCATATATTATTTTTTTGCCTGCATTGAAATTATTCTGACTCTCGCTTCCCTGCGGAGTTTTAGAAAAAATTATTGGCTAAGGCAGTGTGTGAAACATTTTACAAAAATTGTGCATTCCTTGTGAAATATGCATTTGAAGTTGAAAATACTGCTTTTTAAAAACAAATATTTTAAGGAAATTATTACATAAGTGTTTGTATTGTTTTCGATTGTGTTATTGCAATTTTTGCCTGTAGTTATTTAAATGAAAATACATACTTGTTATTGTTATTACCATATTAATCGTTGCCATTATTTCTGTTACTATTATTGTTATTTATAGCTAAGCAAAGAATGGTAGACAGAGAAATAAAATATAACTAGCTGCGTGAGATGAAAGTAATTTCGCTCCTTATGCTTACAATGAATTATTAAAATGTTAAAATAATTGCATAATATTTCCTACAACAATAAAGCATTCGGAAACGCTGTTTCTATTGCTGTATGGACCAAATGCTTACAGAGCTGAAAATGGAGCTCGCTGCCCTCAATTTTAGAAAGTGGTTGCAGGCAACTGAGGATATGTACTCCAAACATTACTAACATATTAAAAATCCAAAACATAATTAATGTTGGTTTTAATTCGATTAGTCCTTTGGTACCCTAGAAACGTGAAATGATTCTTCTAAACTATTCTACCCCTTTAATATCTCATAACACAAACGCAGTTAAAGATTTATGGTTTGGTTAAGTGTTTCTATCACTATTCATTTAAGCTTTAGCAAAATTCACGCTAGAAGGAAGATACTTTGATCCTTCCAAGGGAAAATCGGACAAAAATTGCCCTCCAGAACTCCAAGCTTTATTGGTATGACTGAAGACATTTTTCCCTCAACCGGCAAAATCAAAGTTCCATGCAACAAGAAACTGCCGATCTGAGTAAGAAATACTCACCACAATAATATGAGTGAAAGCTAAAAAGAAAATATTAATATACACCTGAAGAATACGCTTAATAATTTTTATAAGTTATCCAGATCATTATATTACTGCACTATAACTTGCAACTGTAATTATTTTATTTTACAAAAAGTTGCCCTTATCGCATCAGACAGTATAAGTTTCTGTAATAACCGGAAGGTTGTCTGTTAAGCAAGCGAGAGGCAGATAGCAGGCCAAGGGACAGCCCGAGGTGAGCCAAATGGGGTTAACCTGCCATCTTCTGGCAACTCACTCAAATAGAGGTAACCGAGTACATTCTTATAACACTAGAGACCATTGCTTTAGCAATCCTCTAAATTATTCGAGCATTTTATAGATATAAATAGAAAATGAACCGACGTTTCTGAATATGGGACTCAAAGGGGACCTTCTTGAAATGTCTATTCTTTTCAGCGCCTGGTTAATAGCGCTTATGTGTTCATAGAGGTTCTTTATATTTAATTTTTTCCGTTATATTTTCTAACGTCTAACAGTAAGTGTACCCGTCAAGTTTACGAAAGAGATCATAGCCAGGAAATAGGGAGGGAAAAGTTATACCAGATAACCCAACTATTGTATATGTAAATACCCCTTAAAACGAGCATGTCCCTCCACAGTTCTTTCAAACAACTCCATACAATTGGGGGGTGTAATTTCAGTCTTAATCTTCAAATACCATTTCTTTTTTTCACTTCAAGTGCAATGTACGAGGGCTGTTCAATAAAGAATGATCATAATATTTTACGGTCGTAATTTTTCGCACTAAAATTCAACCTTATTATATTCTGTTAGCCTAATGTGTAATAAACAGACCTAAGTAGTTTCATTGTTGGTACTCCTGGTTCCCGCCTGAGGGAACCAGGCCAGTTCAGACATGTTCAGTATCGCCTACCACTGCAATGGAGGTAACATGTAGTTAAAGTTGATGTTAGAGGGAAAATCCGGAGTTTCTTACAAACGTAATCACTGCTGATGAAACTGCCTACATCATTTTGATCCTGAGAGCAAACAGCAAAACTCAGTGCGGAAATCTCCGTCATCACCAACCCAAAAAAGTAAAAGTGGTTGCTTATGCTGGGAAAGCTATTGTCATCTCATTCTTTGATGTTCATGGAATGATTTATCAGCATGTTGTACCTGCACACACATCAGTAGCTGGAAAATACTACAGGGATGTCCTGAAAATATTGCAAGTCCATATCAGGCGCAGAAGACCACATTTACGTGAAGCAGGCTGGATGCTGCAACACGATGATGTTCAGCCGCATATTGCCAATATTGTTGCTGAATATCTTGCAAAAATTAACGAGAAGTGCATCCTCACCCTTCCTATAGTCCGGGTTTAGCACCATGTGACTTAATTCTATTCCCTAACTTGAAGAAACGCCTTTGTGGGAAGTATTATCCAACATCAGAAGCAGTAGTGAGGGCTGCGTAGACGATTTTGTAGGATCTCTCAAAAAATGGCTTCCAGCATGTCTTAGAAGACTGGCAGAAACGCTGGGACAAGTGCATCGCATTCAGGAGAGACTATTTTGAGAAGGAATGTCAAAATTATGAGGATGAGTAGAGGTACGTTGTCAAAAAAGTTGTGATCATTCTTTATTGCACAGCCCTTTGTATAATAACGCTACAGTGCTTCAAAGAGACAGTCATCCTGCCGTCCAGGTAATGCAAATCGAATCCTTGTTCATAGATTATTTTTAGTATGCCAAAACAAGTAGAGCACGGATCATTAAGGAGACTCATATGGCAAATCTTTGGGAAGCATATTTTTCAGCCATTTCGGCGACAAATGGATCCCCCCTGTCACCGCCCAAATAGCCCTTATCCATCTAAATAGGATAATGCAAACGTATGGGACTTTAACTAAAACCAATTATAGGTTAGCTCATCCAAGGCAGGCATATATTCCACCAAGTCGATACTAACGTTTCACTGGAAATATGTATTTTGAGTTTCCCTGAGCCGTTCCAGAAACCATATTTAGTAAAAGGTCTGCTGATCTTTGAAAACCAATCGATAATATATCAGATTTGTTACCTATGTTTGGATTTTTTAATGAATGAAACACCAAAATATTAAATAAAATCTTCCATCCAAAATATCCTTGATAGGGAAAATTTTTTCGCGCGTTTTGAATTTCCCAAATGTGACATTATTGTGATTAAATTGTCATACTTTAAATTATAAATGTCATAATTATTTTTGAATTTTTTACAGAATAACGCCTGAAGTTCTCTACAATCTAAAAACCATTTATATAGCTGGTAAAACATAGAAGATGTACATATTTTAGTATGACAGACGTAGGTAGAGCTCTTAAAAATGGTGTCAAATAAAATATTTTGTTGTGTTAACTATTTCCGACATATGCTTCCTTATATCTCAATTGGAAGCCATCTTAGTATTTCTCTTGGTCGTCCAAATAGAATGGAATTTCCAAGAAATCTCAGAGTGACAGGCTTGAGGCCTATTGCATTCCCCGAATGTCTTGAGGCTGCAAACATATGGGAGTATGCAGTAGCAGCTCGGCAAATTTTTGTCTGGATTAAAGAGAAGTAAATGGAATAATAAGCGCACCAGTCGAGCACAATATGAATGAACTCGGCAAGATGCGTTACTAATCAGTTACGTCACAAATGGGCGGAGTACCTCAGGTACAGTGCAGATAACGCAAGCATCAAAAATACAGAGATACTTCCGATGTGACGTGCAAATGTAGTGCAGTTCAACACGGTGCTTCTTCGAACCTTTTCTTATGCAGTTAAAATTAGAATAGTATAATGGCAGTTGCAGTGCTCGTTGCGATAAAATTGGCGTGTACATTGTGAAGAGTTTAATTGCAGAAGCACCTACCAAGTTAAAAACAAGAAAAGTATCCCATTCTGATGTAAAACATATCATTTATCAGGTTATACAGTTCTGTAGAAAGGAAAAGCAGGAGAGAAAGTTAATCGTACCCCTTCAAAAACACGTACGGTGTTTGCCATGGCTGCTGGAGTTTCGGGCAGCGTCCCTTGGTCCGGATACGGCGGTACAACCAGACCAAATCACCTTGCTGGAAACTTTGGCTGTTGGCTTGCCTGTCATACCGGGTCTTCATGCGGTCGCTGGCCTTCTGGATGTTCTGGCGAGTCACCCCGTGCATGTCGTGGAGATGGTCCGCCAGCTTCTCCACATACTCGGTCACTCCACAATGACGCGTCTGCACAGGTGTTTCATGAAGGTCTCTGCTAACACCATCTAGTATGAGAACCCTGCGCTACGTCTACGAGTGGCAGCGCCCTCGGAGTCTGGTATCTTTTGGGTCCCCACCCCTCGTATTTACGTTTTCCTACTGCTGTTTCAGGCAGTTTTCAAGATGCGTGCCTATGCACTCGCGAAGATCCATTAACTTAGAGCAGCGGGACCGTGGAATTCCAGTGTTTATAGGCATTATTGCTCAAAACACTATCATTTTACAAATAACTGTTCATAAGACTTGCTTGTTGGAGATGTAATGCTAATGGCGTGAACAAACATTTTACAAGTATGTTGGAGGTAAAATTTTAAATTAATGCATTCGAAAATTAAGTGAACTTGAAATAAATGACATAAAATATAAAAGAAAATTTAAATGATTCATTTGCATTTTCTAACGAAAAGAGCCCATGCGATTACAAAGAAATTTTCAATTAAGCATGTGTCATCAATTTCGTATTTCTGACTTATATTGTGACGACATAACTATGGACTGTAAAAGCTAAGGAGCACGTGGCCAGATCGAACTTGGGGGAAATTTTTCACGGTAGGAAATGCATGCTTTACGAGAGGTTTGGCATTTCTATTTAGTTAAAAAGAACTACAAAAGATACGTGGGACGTTACTTAACATTAATATCCACTTACTAAGAATATTTACTACAAATAAGCAGATTACAAAGGTAGCCACAGCGGCCAGTTACCTTACCTCCAGAGGCTGAGTACAGATGCGTCTAGCCGAGCCGAAGGCTAGTCCATGAGAGAGCCAAGAGCCAAGAGCGAGAACAAGTCGTCCGGGTGCTCCCGGACGGTGGGTAGATCGCCACGGTGCCTATCCGCTGTGCGGATTTACCCGTGCGGTCTTAAAGATTTAGTCATTTCTCCAAAGCTTGGATGTCATTGTCTACTGAAGGACCTGATTCGACCTCTGCTAATGCTCCTGGTGGCGGGGGTAGCTTCCAAGGAGGCCAGTGCCCTGATCCGCCCAGCTGTTGGCGGTCTGCGTTGCAGGGTCCGTCCAGCGTGGCGGGGCCAGGAGCGAGAGGTCGGGTAAGTTAGGGATCGCTATGTTTAGGTTTTTAGTGTCACACCGGGGGACCCGGCTGCCGGGGTCAGCCGGCGGGCCGGGTCCGGCCTCAGTGTGGCCGGAACAGAGTAAACTTGGGGGGATGAGAGGCTGGTCTCACCACCCAAGGGCATCCTTGGGGAGGCGGTAGCTCCTTCTCCTCCTAGGTAATCGATGGTCGTACTGCCCTAGTGTGTTCACTAGGTGGTTAGGATGGAATGTGATCCTGGCATACAATGAGCGCGAGCGCTCGCGCACTTCGTCCTCGATGTAAGGTATGCCAGAATGGGTGTGGAGAATGTAGGAGGGAAACATACGTTCAGTACCATAGATCATCCGAAGCGCCCTGTTCTGCACGGCTTGCAGTCTGCGGATGGTGGAACGAGCCACCGATCCCAAGACCTCGCATCCATACAGGATCAGGGGCGGGATGATCGCACGGTACACCCGCAGTTTCAGGCGGATGGGCATGGTCGAGCGGAAAATGGGGTATAACTGCCTGAGCGCTGCATGGCCGAGGCCGATTTTTTCACGGGCATGTGGGGTGAATGTGAGGCCGCGGTCCAGTCGGACACCCAGGTATTTGGCAGTCCGGACCCAAGGGATCCTTCTCTGCCTCAACCGCAGGTCTCCCACCGGGCGCCAGCGGAGGACCTTCCCCAGCAGAAGGGCAGAGCTCTTCTGCGGGCTGATGGCCATCCTCCACCTTTCACTCCACGTGCCGATGGCTCGGAGTGATCGTTGCAGCGGAGGGAGGCAGTAGCGGACATTTTTGTTCTGGGCCAATATGAGGACGTCGTCAGCATATTGGCACAGAACAGTGCGAGGCTCTGTGGGGAAGTCAGACATGTAGGCAGCAAAGAGTAACGGCGACAGTACACTGCCTTCCGGGACTCCCGCCGCTATGGGTCTGACGGTGGAGAGTTTGCCTTCGACCCGCACCCTGAAGGTTCGGTCCCGGAGGAAACTACTGATCAGGGTGAGGTATGGGGCGGGGAGTTGTGCTTCCTTGAGCTTGTATAACAGTCCCTGGTGCCACGTTGTGGCGAAGGCCTTGTCCACGTCCAGCAGCACCGCGACGGTTTTGAGGTTGTCCTGGAAGCCCAGGGCAGCCTTTTCTACCAATCGCAGTAGCTGCAGGGTCGTGGAGTGGCCCCGACGGAAACCGAACTGGTGATCCGGTAGGAGGTGCCTTTCCTCGAAGAGAGGAGTCAGGCGGGCCAAGAGCAGTCGCTCAAAAACCTTTGAGACGACTGAGAGAAGGCTTATGGACCGGTAGCTTGACGGAAAGAGTGGATCCTTGCCGGGCTTCAAAATGCATACCACCCTCGCCTCTTTCCAACAAGTTGGGAAGTGGCGGAGGTAGAGGCACGCATTGTAAATCCGCGTCAAGTGGATCACAGCTCTTTTGGGAAGGTTTCGGAGCATGAGTGCCGTAACACCATCATGCCCCGGTGATTTGTTTGGTTTGAGGTTGCGGATTTGGGCTGCCACCTGTTTGGGGGTGGCAATGGGGATGTGGATCACTTCGCGTGGGGGAGGGGGGTCCTCGTAGAGGTATTCCACCGCCTCCTCCACGAGTTCGGTGAACTCGTCGTCTTGCGGGTCTTCCCGTGGCTCGAATTGAGACTCTAGATAGTCTGCGAAACTTGTGGCTTTCTCTTGGGGCTCAAAGGCGAGTCGCCCTCGAGTGCCATGAAGAGGGTGTTGGTATTGGGTTTTGTCCTTCCGTAAGGAACGTATGATCCGCCACGGGTGCCTCTCCGCGAGGTCTACCCGCTTCATTGTTGCCTCCCAGGCCGCAGAGCGGTGAGCACGAAGCAGCCGTCTGGCCAGGGATTTGAACCTCTGGTAGACTGCCTGTAGCCTAGGGTGGCGGTAGCGCTGCCATAGCTTCCGGACAGTTGCTTTGGCTTTAAGCAGCTGCCGGAGTTCGTTTGGAATGGTCATGGGGTTGTGGTGGTGTGAGGGAATGCGGTAAGTGTGGGAACGTACCACATTTACGATGTGGCTGGAGAAGTCAGAGGCTGCCGCTTCCAGCGCATCGATGGAGTCGATACGTGGACGCGGGTCTACTGACTGGCTCAGGTTTAGGACGGCTGCATCCCAGTCGATCTCATATGTCCAGTCTGGATTTAACAGAGCTGGCATGTCAACGCTGGCGTCCACCAGGACCGGGTCATGGTCGGAGTCCAGTTCGTTGACTGCCGAGAGGTCTAGATGGTATGGGAAGTTTTTAGTGAGCATGATGTCGAGCACATCCGGCCTACCGCGGGCTGGATGGAACGTAGGACCTCTCGGGCCGTGCGCGACAAGGCTTGGGTTTCCGCTGATGAGGCGGTAGAGCCCTCGCCCTTTGGTGTTAGCTGTGCGGCTATGCCAGTGGGCATGTTTCGCGTTGAGATCGCCGGCGATGCATACCACTGGATGAAGGTTGAACAGGAGGTTGAAGTCCGCCCCGTAGAAGCGAGCATCAGGAGGATCGTAGGCCACTACCAGCAGCGTGTCTAGCCCGCCAATGGCAAGCCGAATGGCACAGGCTTCCAAGTGCTGGAGTGGGGGTAGTGGGAAAGGTGAGTGAGTGATATGGTTCCTAATGAAGATGGCGGTGCCGCCACCTCGTCGGCCGATTCGATCGGACCGATGGGTGACAAAGCTAGGCAGCGAAAAGTTGCTTGTGGCATCCAGATGTGTTTCGCAGACCATCAGAATGTCAATACCAAAGGACTGTACAAACTCAAGAACGCTAGGGTGGTGACCCCGGATGCCGTTCGCGTTCCAGAACGCGGCACGCAATGGCCTCCGGACGAGTCTGGAGGTCATTACTTAGCGGACCCCGGGAACAGCTCCTCCAGCGTTCTGAGCACAATGGCGTGCTTCTGCATTGGAGTTAATGCAGGGTTCTCGACCTGCAGCTTACAGTTGCGTAGGGCCGGGAGGGTCCTCTGGATTAGGTCACCGAACCACAGGGAGAGGGCCTGGAATTCGTCCAGGTCTGCCTGGGATATAGTGCCCCCAAAAGCAGCGGACTGAGGTGAGCTGGCTGATGTCGCCGAGGGTGCTGCTGGTGCAGGTTCCACCGTTGGCGCAGGCTGCGGTGCAGGAGCAGCTGAGGCAGGAGCTTCAGGCTGGCCCTGGTTGTTGACTCTCGGCGCAGGAGGTGGAATAGCGGGCTTCCCGCTCTTTTGTCGTCTTGACTTCCCGCTCTTTTTCCCCCTGCTTTGTGAGGGTTCAGGTTTTCTTTCCTCGGTCGGAGGCGGTGCTGTAGGGGCTGCGGCTTGGACAGCAGTCGCTTCCGCTTGCTGCAGCGTGGTCTCGGCCTTCTTGAGGGCGGCCGCGAAAGACACCCCCGGGCGAACAGTGGCCGGCTCAGGATGCCCCTGACGGCGGCTCTCGATGATGCGTTGCCGCGTTTGGCAGCCCTTGTAGACGCTAGCGTGCGGTTCTTTACAGTTCGCACACTGACGTTCTTCAGGAGGCTTGGGGCAGTCCCTCAACATATGCGGCTCCGCACACCTCAAGCACGCAAGCTTGCGCTCGCACATTGCGCTGGAGTGGTGGAAGCCCATACATCGATGGCACTGCACCGGTCCTTCTTTGCCGTGAAAGCGCTCGACTTTCACGACGGTAAAAATCAGCCTGCGAACAGTATCGATCGGCTGAATCTCAGCGTCACGCACTTTGTCCACAAGGACCAAGAAAAGCGGCATAGGCACTTTAACCGGCCCACTGTCCGACCGGACGGTCTTGCGCAGTTGCGCGACCGAGTGGGCCTCGATGTTATGTTCCTCTTTTAGCGCTGTCCTGACCTCGTCAGGGGTACAGTCAGAGTCTAGCCCCCTTATGATTCTGCGCTCAACATGTGGGCGCTGGGCGGAATAACTGTAGAAATCGATTTTTTGCTCCCTCAGAACGGTTTTCGCCGTCTCCAAGTCTTCCAGGGAGCTGGTGATTATTTGAACCTTTCTAGGCTTCCTCCTGGCCTCGAAGCGGTGCTTCAGGCGAGAGGCTAGAAGGCGCATTATGGACACGTGGTTTTTAAATGTGTCCGCCACAATAGGTGGCATTTTTGGCCCCCCTTTGGGTGGGGGTTGGTGTTGGCCCTGTGGTGGTGGTGGTTGCTGCAGGTCGGTTGACGCCCGCTTCCGCCTGCGTCCCTCGACCACGACAAAATCATCTATATCTGAGTCGTCAGACTCAGGCAGAGGTGTGAGGCATGGAGGGAGGTCCATGGATGGAGGAGAGTTGGGAGCAGAAGCTAGACGCTTCTGCCCAGTGCGCGTGTTATGCGCGGGTGCAGAATCAGCGCTCTGGGAGGTGGAAGGTGTACTGGGTCCTGGTCCCTCAGTGTCAGTTGGCGCGGTTACCGAGAGAGCAAGCATCCGGCTTACACACGTTTATCCAACAAGTGATAGAGTGGGTGGAGTGACGTCACACGTACTACTGAAGTCGCTTCAACTATTATTATTATTATTATTATTATTATTATTATTATTATTATTATTATTATTATTATTATTATTATTATTATTATTATTATTATTATTATTATTATTATTATTATTATTATTATTATTATTATTATTATTATTATTATTATTATTATTATTATTATTATTATTATTATTATTATTATTATTATTATTATTATTATTATTATTATTATTATTATTATTATTATTATTATTATTATTATTATTATTATTATTATTATTATTATTATTATTATTATTATTATTATTATTAGTAGTAGTAGTAGTAGTATTAGTATCAATGTTAAAGTATGTTTGGTTAATGCATGTGCAGTTCCGAGTCAAAGGAACCTGAGCCGCCCACCCACTAATGACCGTCATAAATCTATCTCCACACTTCAGTAATGGCACACTGTCGTTGAGGACCAATAGCAACCCTGATTTTCTCGAAGTGACAGACGCATGTCTACTCCACGTGGAGTCTCAGTTGCCAAAGTTCCAACTTCCAGTTGATCTGTTTCATTACGTGAAGAAATTCGTTGTGTGTCACGATGTGGATACCGTAGGAGGGAAATGCGGTGGTAAATGCAAATGAAGTAGAGATAACCTTCAGTCACGTGAAAATAATCAAAGTGAAGACAGTGTGAATAACTGGGCCGAATTATATTACTGGAAAATCCTAAAAAAATAACAAAGTTTAAACGGGAACTGTTTCTAAGCAAATTCAAGCGCTTGTTTTGAACACATATAAATATGTGCTGAAAAATAATATTGGTAAGGGGTCATGCAATGAACCTATTGATAAATGTTGGGTATTCACAGAAATACAGTAAGAAATATTGTGACGAAAGGAATACCAAAGACGCCGATCAAGTGTGAAAACAAAAGGAAACGTTTCTCTAAAGTAGATAATTTCACGTGCGATTTAATTCGTCGAGAAATTTATAGATCCTATGCAAAAAGGAGAGCGTCCACCCTAGACGAATTGGTTGCACATTTGCAAGAAATTTGTGATTTTCCTTATGGGCGCTTCACTTTGCGCGGTCTCCTAAAGGAGCTGGGTTTTAAATACTGCACTTTGAATAAGATAAGGTTTATTATGGAATCCAGTAGACTTGTAGCTTGGCGATATATATATATATATATATATATATATATATATATATATATATATATATATTTGAGTGTATGTGTGTCTGTGTGTGTGTGTGTGTGTGTGTGTGTGTGTGTGTGTGTGTGTGTGTGTGTGTGTGTCAAAACTAAGGAGGTTTTGCAGTAATGGACATAAGATAATTTATTTAGACGAAACCTCGTACGATACCCATGACGTATCGAGAAAGGTGGCAACCTTGCAGAACGGTCTGGGAGAAGGAGGGTCGGGGATTGTAAAACGATTATAAGGGTTCGTCAAAGGCAGAAGCCGACGTGCACACGCGTTAACTAAACAGACTTTATTAAAAGATGATATCAGTAAGGAATTGATTTTCTTATGGAATGTTTTCTAAACGACAGTTAGGGTTTTGTTTCAAACTGTATTCATGGCGCTAGTTGTCACAAACAAAACACACCCGCTTGGTTACCTGAATGAAACATTTACTCATCAAAAACAAAACATTTCATTAAGTTCATTGTTTGGCTTCTACACATGGGTGAGTTGATAATAAAATTTGTATTTTCTTTTAAAGTATAAAAACTTACGAAATTCCTTAAGATGTAATATTCGCAACTAGAAAATCTCCGTGAACGTCTCATTCCTATCCCGATTTGCATGTCTTTGTAACTTTAGACCTTTATTGTACAGAATTGTACTGTTTCAGATAATAATTTTCCAAATGAAAATCTTTTTAGTGACATTATTTTCCATTTTTGAGCAGATCCAATGAAAAAGCAAATATACGTTTTGGTGGTCTTAACAAATATTAGAAGTCAAGGACCTTTGGGAAACAGTTTGTTTAATAATACATTTAGTGTTATATATATATATATATATATATATATATATATATATAAGCTTTCTCTTTAATTCCTTTCTTTCCTTTCTTTCCTTTCTTTCTTTTTTTATATACGTCTTACAGCATTAAGTCATATAGGCGATGAATGAAACAGGTGAAACGATGCTCAAACTAGCCCAGGGTTCATAGAGCTTATAAGTTATCCTTTAAGGATAATTAGAAATCCGGAACCCCCTTTTCCGTTAACTCATCATGTCCGAGATTCAAACTCGGAAGGCAACCAAATGTTAAGTAATCATCTTGTAAATTTTACAGTATTTAATGGCTACCTGCACAAGCTTAAAATCAAATTTAGTGAATGTAGCTTTAACCGTTATTAAGAAATTAACTATTAATTAAATAAAATGAATTAACATCAAAGTACTCCACGCGATGAATTTCTGCAATCTTGTTGCTCATATTTTTATTTTAGGTGTAAAACATATTATTATTAACCTCTGTAAAAGAAGTTTTCAAATTATTTGAAGATTTCATATCATAAGAATATTTTGGTATATGCATC
The DNA here is from genome assembly GCA_030765055.1 of Mantis religiosa. Classification (NCBI taxonomy): domain Eukaryota; kingdom Metazoa; phylum Arthropoda; class Insecta; order Mantodea; family Mantidae; genus Mantis; species Mantis religiosa. The sequence goes on along the minus strand of CM060948.1, from coordinate 195,041,114 downwards.
ATTTTTGAACATTCGTAAACATAAAAACCACATGAGAATGTATCTGAGAGCCACAATATCCCATACATATCAAAAAGTTCTCGTATATGTTGTATACAGCATCTTTATAACTGGACAAAATTTAACTAAGGTTGGATGAGAATTGTATGGAGCATTTTTAGTGGAACAAAATCATGGAAATAATTTACTTGAGAAAACTGCAGTTAAGATTCAGAATTTTTTAATGTGACCAATAAATGTAATGGTTAAAACTGAACTGTTCCATAAGTTTGGCCCTCTGCTTCTTTCTTCTTTGCTTCCTTGGAAGATTTGGAAATCTGAAGCTGGCGTCTTGCACTTTTGAAATGTCCCTTATTGTACTTGCTATTTACATTCGGGGCCCCCATGCCACACTTTGCTCCCTTGAAAATCTCCTTCTATATGCTGTTATGAACGATCATATAGAAATTGCTTTCAGTAACATCATCCCTGCACATATTGTAGTTTTATACCATGTCATTAAACAATGATAGCTTCTTGTGGGTGGACGATCCATCACTTTGTTTCTCTTCAGGTGAAGATGATGAGTCTCCCATGACAGCACAACAGTTACCAGTTACCTTTATGTGGCCTGCTTCTTCGTTCAGTGGCTTTTGTCACTCTATTTGAAACTTTAGTTGGTCTTTTATTCTTGCACCTACCATCATTTATTCGCTTCATATTTACAGTAAAAAGAATCAGTAATATATACACCAACAGTGGTTGCTGATTCCCGCCAGACAACTTGAAACTGCTCATTAAACTCACACAATCTCACTGCACTGCCTTATACATAAACTCGAGTAAATTCACGAATTAAAGGTTACGTCTTGTATTTCTCAACAGAAAAAGCAATTCGCTATTAAAACATACGACCACGTGATATTGTCTCTGTTTTTGTATACAAGTTTCAAAACCTTTCTCCTTTCATCAGTTTTACAGAAGGACCAATATAAATGCCAACAGCAAGTAAGTATTCTGCAGAATAGCCAACATAACCCTCCGTCGTATCTAAATAGAGTTCGCTAAATTTGAATGCACGAAGGAGTAATTTGATAATTCTCAGGCAAAGCGATACTGTAAAAGACACGGCCACCAACGCTTGTCCTTTAAAATATGACGTTATTGTGAAATTGTACACGTATCATAAGAAATGAAGTTGTCAAATCAAATAGTAAGTTATAAAGGTAGTAAATTCAACAAAACCAACACATTGACTTTTTGTGCAAATCTCACCTTTTGGTAGCCTTAAAAGATTATTGTTATTATCATTAATGTTGTTAAAAGCTGATATCATTAAAGACTTTATTTTCTTGTGGAATGTTTTCTAATAATCATGAGTCAGATTTATGCAATAATGTGGTCATATTACTGAAATCCTAGGCAGCTTCACTTTTTTCTGTCCTTGTATGTATGGAAAGGTTGACATTGTTCGTGATGTACCTTAATGTACACTAAAACTGTAAATGAATGTCATTTAATACTCAATGTTTTACGAAAAGCTCGTGGATAACATATATAATTATATATATCGCAATCAAAATCTGAATAATGAAAATGCGTCTGCATGTACCTACATTTATAAAATTGTATATACGTGAACTAAAATTAAACCACGAGGAACTGTATTTTCTGGGCTAAGGCCCACTTCCTGGCCGCTGCGCAGCTTACCTCATGCCATCATAGAAGTCAGGAGTAGAGTGCAATCAAGAACTTCAAGGCTGGCCCCGTAGCTCAGTCGGTAGAGCACCTAACTGCCGTGCCGGGTTCGATTCCCGGCGGTGGGGGTGGGGATTTTTCTCCGACCAAGATAATTCCCCATCTTCCCCAGAGTCTGGAAGTATGAATGAGTGTTTGAATGTGTGCGTGATCTAATGATTAAAAACCAAAGATAACGAGTATGTTGTTCAGTATGTTCCAAAGGAGAACGGCCGACGATATGACCATAGCAGTTAAAGGCGGGGTATAAATGGAACAAGGGGAAAAAAAAGAAGTTCAAATGTTCACGCTGAACGCATACCGGACCACGCCTATCACTCCGATACCATGAATTGAACCCATGTATATAATTTCGATCATCAGCTTATGGCCTTGGTAACCCTGCTACCTACAAAGTCTTTTTTTCACAGTTTACTACAAGCTATATGAATTTACATAAGGCTTATTCCAAAAGAAGAGATCATCATAGGCGATTCCCTAGTCATTCAGGGTGTAGGGAGCCCGGGGTAATCCGGAAAACTAATTATTTTGAGTTCAATCACTGGGAAAACTACTTTCTCAAGAGAAACCTAACAAGAAGTTCCGAAGCTATACATTTTCTCCGTATGCAACTGTGCAATATTTCAAATATAACTTTACAAACTTAAAAATAAGTTTTAAGAATTTCGACCAACGTTTAGCATTGTCCCGATAACAGCATTAATGTCGAATACCACTTGGAATAAATAAGAAGCATTATCACCTATAAAAGCAAGTAAACATATTGCTCCTTCTGTGAACATAATTAACTATTACAATCAAACAAGAATCTGTTGAACGTGTACACAAATCACGGATGAGCATAACCTCTCTTTATGGGAGTTTAAAACTTAAGATTCCAACATTTGCAAACTGTATTTCAGAGCTTGTGCTACATTGCTCTGTGTCACCCAAACGTGAAAGAAAGACCACAGAAGCCTTCAGAATTTACCCTCAAAACAGTATCTATCTTAAGATCATCATGAATATCACCACAGAATGTTATCTTTGTTCTAAAGATTGGAAGTTAATTCATTTCCAGGGGATAACTTAAAACTATTATTTATAGTTTTCACTAATTCTGTGCTTTTAGTTCTTTTAGAAATCAAATGCTCTGCCATAAGCTGTTCTTTATGTTCCTTTTCCAAAAGTTTGTTTTATAAGTATGGTAAGTTATTGGAATGAAATTTTGCCTCCTTGTATTTTCATATTCTGATGCTAATGAGCCCTTCAGGCTATAATCTATCATAAAGTATTCTTGTTTGATTATTATATAATACATCAAGTAACTAAATATCATTGTTTTAAAACAACAAAATATGCATATTGGGTATTGGCAAATAAATAACTTACTATTTCCCCGGCTATTATTATTACCTTTAAAAATATTGTCACGAAGCAATTCGCGTAAGCGAACGCCATGAGAGGAAGAGAATAGCGGGAAGTGAAAGAGACAGATAGCGCCAAGCCACACCCACAGACCTGCCAAGCAGCGCTACTGACTAGCCGCGAAGAGACGGGGTGGCAAGACAAACAGCCAGAGAAATGTCGGGACTGTTCCGTTGCCATCGGGAAATACCGTGATGCTTCGGGAGGTGTCGGGAAATTTCTAGAACCAGAGGACTGTGTATAGATAACACTACAGACGACTAAGTGAGCAGTGAGCCGAGAGACGAATTTTAATCTTACGATGCCACAAAGTCACAATGGTGAATTAAGCGGAAATGCTTCATAAACAAAGCTACCAAGCTTTGTTCTTAACTTCAACTTGAAAGACGCTAAAGGAGTTACTGATGCAACAGATGAAAACACATTTTATCCTCCCGCAAGGACTCTTCGGTAGTAGTTGGTATTTGTTTACCGTTAATAGATAGATATTCAGAGACATTTTCAAGAGGATGAAAATAAATCCGCATTAAGAGTTGTTTGAGAGGGAGGATTTTCTCTTAAATTGTTGTATCGCATCCTATGAACGATGATGTTCACACAAACACAAACACACACACACACACATACACACACACACACGCACACACACAGACACACACATACAATTCACGAAAGGGCCTGTTTCCAAAAATTTTATTTTTGGATTGAGGAAATTTCAAAATACGTATTCCCGGTGAAATCTCAAATCTAATATCTCGGGGCTCCTTCTCTACTTCTTAAGGCCAGCACTTAAAGAAATAAAAATTTGCTTCTGTTTTCTACGTTACATTTTTACATTACCGTGACAATCAGTGTAGGTCACATTGTAGGATTAAGAAAGGGTTGTGAGTTTTTGTACATTTATTTTCATTTTAGATTTTTTTATTTTTATTTTGATGATTATCGAGAACATGCACGTTTATTTGTTTGTTTTTAAAACATTACATTATATACAATTTGCACAGATTAGTGAGTGTAATTTAGGGGATCTAATGAGAGATGGAGAAACGTTAGAATGGGACTAATGTGCAAGGAAGTAAGTAAAATAGGAGTAAGGTGGGCCGAGAATGATAGCGAGTGGGAGAGCGAGATTAATAGAGTGAAGCAGAGAGAGAGAGAGAGAGAGAGAGAGAGAGAGAGAGAGAGAGAGAGAGAGAGAGAGAGAGAGAGAGAGAGAGAGAGAGAGAGAGAGAGAGAGAGAGAGAGAGAGAGAGAGAGAGAGAGAGAGAGAGAGAGAGAGAGAGAGAGAGAGAGAGAGAGAGAGAGAGAGAGAAGAGTACATTGTCTGTTAAAGCATCACGTTGTCATAGCTACAGTTTCTACTTTTATATAACAATTCCAAATACAATTTAATTTATCAAAGTCAGTTTTCCTACGTAGCGTGCGGCAACTGCGTGTTTATGTGTGTATGTTTGGTGACTTGTGAGAATATTGCACAGAGGTGTCATACAGATAATGGTATGTACAAAACGGTAGATATAACCATTGATTTTTGTACAAAAGAAGTATGGATTTGCTCAGCTTGTACACATGATGATAATTGTTATTGTTGTACTAAAAATTGTGGCCGGCGCCGGACATTTGGAGAGATATACAAAGTTAATTAACGTTTTAAGTTAGAATAAACCTCGGAAGGTCTATCATCAGATAACAAGAACATTCTGGAAATTCCCCTGCCTTCTACCTTAGAACATCCTGGAACTCTAATCATTTGCTATATAAACCAGCACTCGAGTGTGTTAGTGGTCTGTTCTTGCAGCGAAAGTGCTGCCTTCCGAGCCAATTTTGATGTCTGCTATGATGAGCCAGAGAGTGATACTACTTCCGGAGATTAGGGAAATGTGTTCGAATTCCAGCGACTTAAGGTGCTCGACGAATAGGCTCATTGCGTCATTAGGTGACGAAGAAAGAGAAGTAGGAATAGAAATAATTCACTTTCAGAAGTCACAGTAAAAATTCCTGAGATAAGAGTTAACTGCAAAGTCGCAATAGGAGTAAGCGCTTATATAGTTATATAACTGCTCATTTTTAAACTATGAAGCTAAGATCTACAATGCCAGGTAGAGTACGAAATAGTAATATATTTTCCAAATGGATAAACGGATAGTTTATCCATGAGTAGAACAATTTAAAACGCGACCCGAAGGTGAGTTTTGACCACTAATAGAGGTTTGTCCTCTTGTATCATGCATTATTTTATCCTGGTGATATATTTGACATATTTAGCCTTGTACCTGTAAATTAAAAATACAACTTTATTTCTTTTGTTACAAAAAATAAAATAAACAAAGCAATGCAAGGTATAAGCCTGTTACATGTTACCTTGAAACTTGGCATGAAATAGTTCCGAAATGTATGTTGCCCAAAACGGAAGTCATTTGGAAGAAGTTGCTATATGTTGTATATTTGTAAGGAAATGTGTGGAATCCGTTCCTGAAACCACTGAGTACAATGGCTCTGTTGGTGGAACAATGGAACTAATTTCACTTTGCCATTTGCACAATACAATCTAGTAGCTTATTATTATTTTTATTTCAATCCCTTACAGTATTAATAAACTGAGTTCATAGATCCAATAACAACGCATTGATAGGCACTGTAGTCAAATGACACATCGTAACTGAAAGCAGCTCGTTTCAAACCTGCAAGATTATTAGCTGAATCATGTATTCGTGATATCCTAGTCCTTTAAATTTCATTGCACTCTTTATGTCACTTTGCAGTCCGATTAGACCGAAAATTAGCTTGCTTTATAGCATTTTGATTTCTTGGAGCTAAATTACTCCGCCCACGTCTTATGGGCGGCATAAATCTTGATCTGAGTATAAACACAGAAAATAAACCAAACGACCACGGATAACACGATTTGAAATAACACCGACTAATTCAGATCTCTCAGTTACAGTTTTTATCGTAGAAAAAAAGTATCAAAATTCAGGTAGTATATATTTACTTTAAGGATGGGATTAAATTATAAACCTGCCAACTGAATTTCAAATGTTCTTTCTTCATATTGTGGTTTGGTTCTCTTTTGTTTTAACCTTCATAATAACCTTCCTAGGACTGCATATCAATTCCGAAAAATAAAAATATACTCTCACTTTCTTTTCAGGCAGCCAGCCAGGTGAAAAGATGATAAGATATCAACGTTTTGGGAGTGTGCATCTCTACCATCGTCAGGATATTTATAAAACGTTATAACCACAAAATAAAATACTGAATATAAGACATCTATAAACAGAGACAAAACACTGTTCATCTGGCTGTCTGCCCGAGAAGAAAGTGAGCGTATTCGTCACCAGGAAAGCTTCAGGTCTTATTTTACATTCCTTTAAGGGAAGGATACCAACCTGGAAATTTAAACATATCAACATCTTCGAGAGAAGAAGGCAAACTACTCAGCTCTCTTGTATTTCTATTGAGGTGCAGAGAACACTATACCCAAATTTGCCAGACTACGCTATCCAATTAAGAATAAGTCAGCCTACAAGATCCACAACCGTGACAGTTCTGCGTTGGTCAGAGAACGTATTATACACACAAGGTCTCTTGATTCTATTGATAGACGGCTGCTGTATTCCTTCTGGCAGCTCTCCTCAAAACTCTCTCCAATGGATTGGGATAGGGTGGACACCTCCACCTTTGCACAAGGTCAAACCATGCTTCTCCGGAGCACCAGGCTACAGATGAAGAAGTTCGACTCACTGGTGCATTCCAAGAATGCCGTTCCGCCTCTACCTTCCAGCCGCATCATAATCAACCTCACGAATCAAGAATTGGACGAAACTGCAACTTCCGTTTTGTCGAAAGGGTTAAAATTCGCACCAACTCCGAGTTATCTTTCAGTTGCTGATATCATCAGCGCGGTGGAATCCGCTATTCAGAAACTTACGTTAGATAGTGCTGAAGAAATACGCACTGCAGTGGTCGCAGTGTCATTCACACCACACTTCCTGGGCCCAATATAAACCGAGATGAAAGTTTAGCGCTTAAGAGACTTCGGAATGATGAACGCTTGGTTGTCTTGCCGGCGGACAAGGGGAAGGCCACTGTGATCCTCTCCACAGCCCCATACTTAAAGAAAATGGTGCAGTTCCTAGATGATCCGGCTTACAGGATTCTCAATAAGAATCCTACCTCATCCATCGGACGTCGGACTGTACAACTTATTAAAAGAACCTGCCTTACTTCAGAAATTAAGAAGGCGGTATCACCGTCGGGTTCCAGGCCTCCTAGAATGTAATTTGGCCCCATGGATCACAAACTTTGTCCAGCTTTCTTGCTCATCTCAACAGCCTTTGACCTCAAATACAGTTTACCATGGGAATGGAGAAGAATGATACTCTTCCATTCCTGGACATCCTTGTTTAAAAAAAAAAAAAAAAAACAAGGGGGCATGATGTATATCGTAAACCTACAAACACCTATCTCCGTCTGAACGCTCATAGTTTCTATCATAGGTACCAACGACTGGGAGTTCTCAAAACACTGACCAACAGAACTTTGTTTATCTCTGATCCCAGCCACATAAAACAAGAATTAGAGCACCTGAGACTCACTTTCCGTCAAAACGGCTACTCTAAATATGACGTTGAAGCCTCGATCACCCAAGCCTGTAAAGGGAAACCTGTAATACATCAGGACCATCCAAAAGCCGCCTCTGAAGATTAAGCATCTGTTGAGACCAGTGAAAGACAAACTGGACTTCCAAGTTCCGGGAGTGTACTGCATTCCCTGTGAATGTGGGACATCGTATATGGGGCAAACCGGAAGGACCATCGCTACTAGAATAATCGAACATGAACGGATTATTCGTTTAATGCAACCTGAAGAGTCAGGTGTTTTGATAACGACATAGAGCCAATTTTCGGGAGACGACCATCTTGGCAAAATGCGACAGATATTGGCAGCGGAGAATTATGGAGGCTTTGACCATTTCCTCTGAAAGGAGCACGCTTAATCGTGATGCTGGATTTCAGTTCAGCTCCTCTTGAAAATCGGTCTTAAAAATGGAAATGCATCGAATTAAGAAGCAAAGATCAATACAGCTTGATAATCAAGTTAAGTAGTTACTGTTCTTTAACACAATTTTTATACTCACGCCATCTCCAGACCTGACAATTAATTTACTGAAAACAGTCTTTTGTTCAGTAATGCGAATTTTGATAGTGATTTGTCTTTGTTTATAGTTATGTTGTATCCAGTATTTCATTTGTGGTATAACATTTTATAAATATCCTGATGATGGGAGAGATGAACTCTCCCGAACCGTTGATAGCTAATCATCTTTTCGCCTGGCTGGCTGCCCGAGAAGAAAGTGAGCGTATTCGTCGCCAGGAAAGCTTCAGGTCTTATTTTAATAAAAATATAGTTTTTTTAGTTTTTCCGAAATTTTACCAATTTTTATCTGCATAAGAACCTTCCTCGCAGATAAACGAATATTTCAAAGAAAAACGGGTTGGAAAATTGGTACAACCGTTTTGAAGCTTGGCGGTTACTATGGTTTTCAAAATCAGGTTTATTATATGAATATGGTAAGTGAAATATCTTTGATGTCTTTGGCAAGTAGTGGAGTATCTTTATACTTTATGATGTTTATGTTTGTCGAAAACAAAAGAAGGTGTATGTATTCCGTGAAGGTTTGTGCGTGTACTTTTATATTTAATAAATAACCCGGTGCATTATCACTTCAGGCTTTTTCTCACCTTTAAACCTTTCTTGGACTTAAATATTGCAAAACCAAAACTAGGCAAGGGTTCATCCTTTCTCGAGGTTTTTCGAAACTAACAAACGACAATTCAATATATATTCAACATATATGGTTCCATGTAGTTAAGGTATAAAAATGTTTGGTGTTGTTAAAAGGTTATCGAACATTTGTAGTTATCAAGCATTTATTTATTTACTTTATCCCACCCGTTACCGGAGCATTTAGTGAATTTCTTTTGCTTTATCCCACTCACCCTAATGTCTATGACGATGACTAGAAGTCCAAAGTTTTAATATGTCATTTCTCCATAGCAAGGGTGTCGATAACAAGTATCCGTAGGATAAAATTATGTTAAGGTCTAAGGTGGTGTCATTATTGTGACTTTTTGGGTTCGTAGAATTAAAAGTCCAATTGCCCAAACTCAAAATGTTCTTTATTTCCACCCAATTACAGCTGGAACACTTGCCGATTACATAGAATTACGTTGCGCACACAATTACAATCCACCAGTTCGTCTGTCACAGGTCCACTCCACAGTTATGTACAACTCCTCTGATACACGTACGCATTCTTCCAGTCTGTTTGCTAGCACTGCGCTCTCTACGGCTGCTCACCAAGAACTGAACTGATTCGTCCACTGCAGTCCTTATAAAGGGAAGATCGCAGTTTCTGGAAGCTTCGCGGCTCGGAAAATCATCCCGACTGTTCCAGACGTCAGGGGTAGGGAAAAGAGAGGGTACAGTGCCTAGTGACACATTCCCAACCATCCCCTATGTTAGCGCTACAAGATAAATGGGTTGGCGTGGCCTGAATGCCTCCTGTTCCGTACCCAGCTCCAGTTGGTCGTGCCTTCCGATAATTGGGTGACATTATGTTATGTCCAAATACATTATTAATACATTATTATTTTATGTCTGCCTCACGTTCATGAGGTCCCGAGTTCGAATCTCGGTCAGGATGAGTTTTCTGGATAAGGTTTTTCCAGGGTTTTCCCTTATCCTGATAGACGAATGTTGGGTAACTCTAAGCTCCATGGACCCCGAGCTAATTTGGGCATCATTTCACCCATTTCATTCATCGTTCGATATGACTTAATGTTTGAGGACGTAAATTGCAACAACTTCCTGCATAAGTTGTGGATACATTGCAGCATCAAAATGTGAGTACTTAGGCAACTGTATAGCAATTAAGATTTCTAAGTTGTATAACAACAGGACTTCGAAGAATATTTAAAGGTTAACAAGGCATGCATATTTTTCCTATCAAAAACATAAAAATGTAATATTCTGATCAAAATAGTCTCTTCTGATATATTAGGAGCAAAAGAGGCATTTTAATGTAAATAATTTGGTCTTAAAAGTCCCTGAAAATTTCCATTCTGCTTCCTTAAAGTGTAAACGGATATTGCATGAAATGATTTACCTGTAGACATAAATAGAGATTTTAGTTAATTGATGGAAATTAATCATTTCTCCACACTAGCCGTATATAGGCTAAGATATTTGATGGATAGAGTCAACATGAAAAATTCAATGCCATGGCCGGTATTTGAACCACGGATCTACTGGTTTCCGTCCAGTCGCTCTTAACCTTTGAGCTACCATGGCCAACGTGCCTTCCTGACATTAAATTCTCCAGTTGACTCGTATATTTCCCCGGTAGACCACTAGGGGCTCTCGCATCCGAGATACACCGTTCGTGGCGACTTACTATTGTAAGTACTTAAGTCCCAGGCTTCATCATTTAACTCTTATTATTTTAGTTAATTGATGGAAATTAATCATTTCTCCACACTAGCCGTATATAGGCTAAGATATTTGATGGATAGAGTCAACATGAAAAATTCAATGCCATGGCCGGTATTTGAACCACGGATCTACTGGTTTCCGTCCAGTCGCTCTTAACCTTTGAGCTACCATGGCCAACGTGCCTTCCTGACATTAAATTCTCCAGTTGACTCGTATATTTCCCCGGTAGACCACTAGGGGCTCTCGCATCCGAGATACACCGTTCGTGGCGACTTACTATTGTAAGTACTTAAGTCCCAGGCTTCATCATTTAACTCTTATTATTTTAGTTAATTGATGGAAATTAATCATTTCTCCACACTAGCCGTATATAGGCTAAGATATTTGATGGATAGAGTCAACATGAAAAATTCAATGCCATGGCCGGTATTTGAACCACGGATCTACTGGTTTCCGTCCAGTCGCTCTTAACCTTTGAGCTACCATGGCCAACGTGCCTTCCTGACATTAAATTCTCCAGTTGACTCGTATATTTCCCCGGTAGACCACTAGGGGCTCTCGCATCCGAGATACACCGTTCGTGGCGACTTACTATTGTAAGTACTTAAGTCCCAGGCTTCATCATTTAACTCTTATTATTTTAGTTAATTGATGGAAATTAATCATTTCTCCACACTAGCCGTATATAGGCTAAGATATTTGATGGATAGAGTCAACATGAAAAATTCAATGCCATGGCCGGTATTTGAACCACGGATCTACTGGTTTCCGTCCAGTCGCTCTTAACCTTTGAGCTACCATGGCCAACGTGCCTTCCTGACATTAAATTCTCCAGTTGACTCGTATATTTCCCCGGTAGACCACTAGGGGCTCTCGCATCCGAGATACACCGTTCGTGGCGACTTACTATTGTAAGTACTTAAGTCCCAGGCTTCATCATTTAACTCTTATTATTTTAGTTAATTGATGGAAATTAATCATTTCTCCACACTAGCCGTATATAGGCTAAGATATTTGATGGATAGAGTCAACATGAAAAATTCAATGCCATGGCCGGTATTTGAACCACGGATCTACTGGTTTCCGTCCAGTCGCTCTTAACCTTTGAGCTACCATGGCCAACGTGCCTTCCTGACATTAAATTCTCCAGTTGACTCGTATATTTCCCCGGTAGACCACTAGGGGCTCTCGCATCCGAGATACACCGTTCGTGGCGACTTACTATTGTAAGTACTTAAGTCCCAGGCTTCATCATTTAACTCTTATTATTTTAGTTAATTGATGGAAATTAATCATTTCTCCACACTAGCCGTATATAGGCTAAGATATTTGATGGATAGAGTCAACATGAAAAATTCAATGCCATGGCCGGTATTTGAACCAAGCTACCATGGCCAACGTGCCTTCCTGACATTAAATTCTCCAGTTGACTCGTATATTTCCCCGGTAGACCAAAGTAGTAGCTCAAAGGTTAAGAGCGACTGGACGGAAACCAGTAGATCCGTGGTTCAAATACCGGCCATGGCATTGAATTTTTCATGTTGACTCTATCCATCAAATATCTTAGCCTATATACGGCTAGTGTGGAGAAATGATTAATTTCCATCAATTAACTAAAATAATAAGAGTTAAATGATGAAGCCTGGGACTTAAGTACTTACAATAGTAAGTCGCCACGAACGGTGTATCTCGGATGCGAGAGCCCCTAGTGGTCTACCGGGGAAATATACGAGTCAACTGGAGAATTTAATGTCAGGAAGGCACGTTGGCCATGGTAGCTCAAAGGTTAAGAGCGACTGGACGGAAACCAGTAGATCCGTGGTTCAAATACCGGCCATGGCATTGAATTTTTCATGTTGACTCTATCCATCAAATATCTTAGCCTATATACGGCTAGTGTGGAGAAATGATTAATTTCCATCAATTAACTAAAATAATAAGAGTTAAATGATGAAGCCTGGGACTTAAGTACTTACAATAGTAAGTCGCCACGAACGGTGTATCTCGGATGCGAGAGCCCCTAGTGGTCTACCGGGGAAATATACGAGTCAACTGGAGAATTTAATGTCAGGAAGGCACGTTGGCCATGGTAGCTCAAAGGTTAAGAGCGACTGGACGGAAACCAGTAGATCCGTGGTTCAAATACCGGCCATGGCATTGAATTTTTCATGTTGACTCTATCCATCAAATATCTTAGCCTATATACGGCTAGTGTGGAGAAATGATTAATTTCCATCAATTAACTAAAATAATAAGAGTTAAATGATGAAGCCTGGGACTTAAGTACTTACAATAGTAAGTCGCCACGAACGGTGTATCTCGGATGCGAGAGCCCCTAGTGGTCTACCGGGGAAATATACGAGTCAACTGGAGAATTTAATGTCAGGAAGGCACGTTGGCCATGGTAGCTCAAAGGTTAAGAGCGACTGGACGGAAACCAGTAGATCCGTGGTTCAAATACCGGCCATGGCATTGAATTTTTCATGTTGACTCTATCCATCAAATATCTTAGCCTATATACGGCTAGTGTGGAGAAATGATTAATTTCCATCAATTAACTAAAATAATAAGAGTTAAATGATGAAGCCTGGGACTTAAGTACTTACAATAGTAAGTCGCCACGAACGGTGTATCTCGGATGCGAGAGCCCCTAGTGGTCTACCGGGGAAATATACGAGTCAACTGGAGAATTTAATGTCAGGAAGGCACGTTGGCCATGGTAGCTCAAAGGTTAAGAGCGACTGGACGGAAACCAGTAGATCCGTGGTTCAAATACCGGCCATGGCATTGAATTTTTCATGTTGACTCTATCCATCAAATATCTTAGCCTATATACGGCTAGTGTGGAGAAATGATTAATTTCCATCAATTAACTAAAATAATAAGAGTTAAATGATGAAGCCTGGGACTTAAGTACTTACAATAGTAAGTCGCCACGAACGGTGTATCTCGGATGCGAGAGCCCCTAGTGGTCTACCGGGGAAATATACGAGTCAACTGGAGAATTTAATGTCAGGAAGGCACGTTGGCCATGGTAGCTCAAAGGTTAAGAGCGACTGGACGGAAACCAGTAGATCCGTGGTTCAAATACCGGCCATGGCATTGAATTTTTCATGTTGACTCTATCCATCAATAAATAGAGATCTCCATTTACTAAAGGAATGACACATATTCACACAACATACACAAAAAAGCGTTCTTCTTTGGCTAGAGAAAACATCGTTGCTACTCCGCATCAACTCTTATGTAACTTTAGCCAATTAAAACAGCAGAGTATAATTTTGGGATGTGGTTTCGCTTTACTTCTACGAAAATCTTAGTTAGAATATCAGTCTAATTATGAAACAGGCTATCGGCTGTAACTGTTGTACTACGATGGTCTAAGTTCAGTATGCGTGAAATAATTTAGAGATAATTAAACGCATCAAAAATAACGTATTTCATAATACTCGTGAATTTTTTCACACCACTGTATATTATTGAGGGTTGCAAACAAAATTACAAAGAATTTCATAGATGTCAGAGATGTTTTCATCTTTTAGTCACCGTGATTATAACACTGCACAACAAATTTGAACTTTGTTTCTGACCTTTAGATCAAACTGCGTGATTCTGTATAAACAAAATGTGATTGACTCATATCTGAAAACCAAAATGGTGCATCACGTAAAATTTCTGTAGGAGACCCACTTTTGATAATTATACAAATTGATTACCGAGAAACGAAACATGAGGCTTGAGTACAGAAAACACAAACACTAAAATGAGTTCTTTGACCGCTTCTTCCTGTAAGAATCTATTGATGTGTACCTGGCAATAGACCAACAATACTCACCTAGCAGATTTCCATTCCATCGTCCACTGAAACTTTTTTCAGACATAGAAATGTTCTGTTGGAACCTTCCCCCATGCTCGTTGCTTATTGCGCCAAGGTTTTGAGGAAAGAAGCCCAGATGTGACTCCAAAAAGTGTAGTGTTAATGACATATTGTAACCCATAGCACGAAAGCATTCTACCATGTCACTAACAAGAACTTCATAGTTTTCACCTTTTTCATTTCCAAGGAAATGTGAGCATACTGATTTAAATGCCAACGAGACTCCTTTTTCTCCCTCTGACTGTTTATTTTCAAACTCTTCGTCATAAATGACTGCTTTAATTTTGGGATGAATGAAAACATCTTCTTATACCTTTGCCTCACTTAATTAGTTGAATTTGTTCCCGAGATGCAAGAAAACCACCCCTCTGTCCAGAGATTTTATAAAAAATTGTTAAACCCAAGTTTCATGTGCAATGTTGGAAGTGGATTACCAAGTGGTTCATGTGCTATATTTTTGGTTCCAGGAGTGAAGCTTTATCTTGGAGGCCACTGTTTACGGGCGTAGTCAGATTTTTCGGTTATGGCTATCCCGTTCACATTGGAAGCAGCGGAATTTAGTTTGTCCTTGTTGCGTGTCTGTTAATATCCCAATGACTTTCAAATCGCCATTTGAATTCATGTGACATTTGAATGTAGCTTATTCCATTAAATTCAGTATAGTATGTATAACCTCATATGCCCCTTTGTATTTGTAGAACAGACTACAGGAACAGACGAACAAACATTACCTATATGAAGGAGCACTGGCTTAAGACTACGTTTTCATGAGTCAATAAACAAACGCCAGTCTGCCTTATTATATTTACGTCCTAATGCCTGAAATTGGCTATTCACATAACATCAGCATACAATGTCTTCCTTCTCTGCAGAATGGTCTGCAAAATGGCTTTGTCGTCTTCTAAATGAAGTTATTTTCACATCCTTATGTAATAGATTCCAGCCGTTAAGCCTGGAACCCAGTAGTTCAGAGTCTGTTTGAGAGAGTTTCAAGTCCCTTACAAAATCGTAAGCTCTGTCTGTGTGATTTCATGATGTGCATAAGTGATAGATGTAGATGCTGAAAGTCAGGATCTGGATGGTTTGTGTCGTCTGTGATGTCTTACTCTGAAACAACGGTATATGAACCTGGAGTTGTAGGTATAGGAAGATTCTCAGGATGAGGAACTGGTCGAATAGCAGAGGGTAAATTTGGTTACTAAATACAATGTTTATGCCCGATGTCACCAACAGATGTTAAAATCAATGTTAACAAATATAACGTAACAATTATCACAGAGCTAACAAAGCTGTTAAATTTCTTGCATTTCACCTACCTGTTTTCTGAAAATGTAAACACGTGTTAACGCCAAGAAACTTGGAAATATTACAGCTATAGAAGGCTATGGATGAGTCGTATTGTTTTCTGAACGTACTGCGATGCGCTTATGTTTTCATTTTCGTCTGCACACAGCTAAAACAATGGCGTAAAAACAAAATCTTAAACAAAAACCGTGAAACAAATTTCCCATCGATGGAGAAAGAATTGCTAATGTATTTGGTAACGAAGTTTAAGGATATTGTGGAAAATAGGAGGACGGGATGCAGTGAATGTAAAAGAGAAAGATGTCACATGGGAAAAAATTGGAAACGAATTTAATTCAAATGTATGTGTCATTACTAGAATCATGAAAAATCTTTTTCAGTATTACGTAAATTTAAAACGAGATGCGAAGAAGTACAAGTGACGAGTGACTTGAACGTTTCAAGACGGAAGGTGGACAGTGTATTTATCCATATAATTCACTGAATTATAAAATCGCAAAGTTATTAATACTTGAAGCAAAGGCAAGATTGACATATTCCTTTCGATGCATGTTCTAACTCAGTATTACCTAAATTTAAAACGAGGAGCGAGGGACAAGTGACGAGTGACCTGAACGTTTCAAGACGAGAGGTGCAGTGTTTTATCCACAAAATTCAGTGAATTATAAAATCGTAAGGTTATTAATATGTGAAGCAAAGCTAAAATCGGCATATTCCTTTCCATGCATCTTCTAACCTCTCTTGTACTTCCGCAGTAACCTTAATAGCAATTTTTTTTTGACTGCCTATACCTCTGTAGAAAATTTATTTTTGATAACTCCTCAAAATAATTTCTCCTCATAGGCCGTACTCTATTACGAATACCATTTACACGGTCTTAATCACAGCAAATAGACAACAACAGCTGCGTTCACGCCCACCATATTGACTATTTACAATTGTTAAGGACTTAACATTAGAAATTGGACTTGTTAGTTTAACAAGAGATTTAACACGTGTGATAAGCTAACGTTTGTTGATGAAATGCAATTTTTGTTACAACTACTGTTAATCACGTGTTAAGTACTAACATCTGTTGGTGAAATCAGGCATTAGACTTTGAAGAGAATCTCTTGATATCTGTCAAACAAAAGTAACAATCCGTTACGTGATCTCTCGGCCCACGCCAAACCATCATTGTACTACTTCTTCCTTATAACCAGTTTCTCAGATTCCTGGAACACGAATTACAGCAGATCTGTGGAGCCCAGTACTTATGCTGGTCCCCAATGTACAATGTATGTCCAATTTACAGTTCATAGGTCATTTTTACCAAGCTGCATTACTGTGTCTTCAGTGTCAATTTGCCAGACATAACAAAATACGTCCGGCTTATTTTTACCGTGACGAGACATCATAATGCACTGAATTTAATATGATTTTTCCTTAAAACACTTAATACTGATACTCACTAAAATATTCCTACCAGTAACACTTCAGAGAGGAAAGATCTGAAAATAAACAAAATTTTGCAGTTAAAATGCTGACATAGTCAAACGATCAAACTGGCACTGAATGTTTGATATAGATGACCATTGTTTAATATGTGTCCGTACAGACCTTCAGTGTAAATGTTGAATAGAATAAGCAGGCTATTAAAATTGATTTAAATTGACAAAGACACAAATATATCGCGAAAATACGTACAAAACTGAATGTGGATTTCTGGGAAATGGTGCGTTTTAGACAAAAACTAATTATGGATTAGTTATTTTCAACCGTACTTGAAAAAGAAACATATATTTTCATCTAAATGATCTTTTTCATGCTGTACAGTGTAATTTAGATGATTCGGGTAAATATTAGCATTGCTGAGATACCTTAAAACATAAAGTATTTTTGTAAGGGGAAGCTGATATAATAGAGAAAACAAATAAATTTAACTATATAACAGGCACGATAAAAGAACATTAAAAAATAAAGCAATAAAGGACTCTATAATAAAACTATACAAAACAATGACAATACCAACTCTGATCTATAGATCAGAAACATGGACACTAAAAAAAATAAATAGTACGAGAATACAGTCATCAGAAATGAAATTCACAAGAGCAATAGCTGGATATACCATAATTGATAAAAAAATGTAGTCAGGATATTAGGGCAGAATTAAAATTAGAAGAAATAAACCATACTATTTAAAGAAATAGAAATCAATGGAAAGAACATGTTCAGAGGATGAATAATAACAGAATACCAAAAATAGCCTTAAAATATAAAGCTATAGGAAGAAGAAACCAGGGAAGATCGAAGAAAAGTTGGGCAGACCAATTTGGAGCCGGAACGGGTTAAACAATCCAAAGCCGTGAGGCAGAAGAAGAAGAAGTAATAAACAATACTCCCAGTTTGAAGCAAATATGTTAGCATGTGGAATTAACGGTTACATGAGCCTATGCTCTGATTGGGAGGATAGTTATCCCAAATGTACGTGTTGCTTACAACTAAATCATTCTTGCTAAGCAATAATATATTTGCAGTTTTGCACAGCAGGGGGAACATGGTACTGATGTGAGTCACTGAATTTGGAATAATCTTACCAACGTATGAAGCAATTCGAAACAAGGTATTTCTCTTTGATACCAGTTTCTTGGATTAGTTTAGCATTTCTTAATGTTTTAATTCCTAATGCTAATTGATTGTTTTATAAAAATAATTGGATTTATCAGCCTACTAAAATTAACTTCATATTTCCTTTCAAAACGTACATATTGTGGCAGAAATGAGAAAGGCTACTTTTCGGAGATACAGAATAATGCGTTTCAACTTTGATTGCATGATTTAAAATGCACTAAAAATTTCATTTTGTTGGCTTTCATTCCCTGATGAACTAAAATCTTTTTAATTGCCTTCGTGTTCTAACAAAGAGTGGTGTATGGCACTAAATATTCAAGAATGTCCTCATTTCATCTGTGATGATATTCATTATTTCTCTGATATATCCGTAATATCACATTCACGTGGTTAATCAGCGAAGGACAGTGCGGTCTTATTTGTAATGTTACAACAAAAGCTGGCGCTGATGTAATGTGGCAGTGACAGAGGTAAACAAAAGAGCGGAGTTGTGGGCCGCGCCATGGCTCAGTGGTTAGACCGCTTGGCTCTCACCAAGGCGGTCCGGGTTCGATCCCAGGCGACCGCAAAGTGAGATTGGTGGTGGACAACATGGCGCTGGGGCGGGTTTTCTCCGGGACCTCCGGTTTCCCCGCCATTTCATTCCACCGGTGCTCCATCTTCATTTCATGTATCATAAGTGTCACCGCCTGCGGTGCCTATGTAGTAAAAGCGGGCGTTAAACACTACACACACGCGGAGTTGTGGCTGGATGACCACAAGTGATGAGCAACGGTTCAGTATACAACATGCAGCGGTCCATTCCGTACCTCGCGGTACTCATCACCGGTGAGTAATAAAATAACAAGTTGCTGCGTATTCATTTGTTTTTTCCTGATAGGATAGTAAATATTTTTATTTGAAATGTTCGCTCTCTCTTGTTTTGTGCCTTTTGTTTTGTACTTGCTCTTTTCCCACTGCGTGCTCTATATCCCATGATTTACAGTTGCTAGGGGATTGTTTGCTTTTATCTACATGTCTGCATGTGTCGTACAAACATTGACAGCTCTTCATTGACTGTTTGCCACTGGGAATGCATGTTGTCAGTCCTTGAGTGTAATTTGTACAAACTCTACAAAAATTAAACATTAAATTTGTAGACTTCTAATTATATTACACTTTTGGGAAACTAAGAAAGTTCTCTTACAAAATTATACATTTTTTTCACTTTACATTATATTTTTCACAAACATGTGTCATATTTATTTCATTCTGCCAATGATTTTCATAATATAGCATTGTAAGTGTGTTTGTTAGAGCAGTTTTGACTTTTTACTTACGGTATCAACTACAGCACATCACATTCCATCCAGAAACATTCGATATTGAACCTTCACCGGATAAGTATGCTTTTGAGATATGCTGAAACACCCTGAAGAGCATCCTTAAAGAAGATTTCATATCTGTGTAGCATAAGTAAAAAAATATTATACATATTTCATATTTTCGTAAAACATAGCTTTATTACGCTAGAAAACTTTTTGAGTATAATACCCCAATCAAACAACCTATAATTACCACTGACCATTAAAGACAAATGCCGATAATGCAAACTAGATTTATATTTAGGTTTAGCAAGATAGCAGTAAGTATAATAGATTACAACTGACAAGCTTGCAAGTATTACTTGCAGTGACAATGAAACAAATAAACTTAAGACATAGCGCTAGGGCGTGATAAATTACCCTAAACTTCCCAACAAATAACACCAGGAATCCTACCAAATACCACCCACAATAGGCAGTTGAGCAGCCTGGGCTTCATCTCAAGTCTGTATCCCTGCATCAGAAACCCACTCTGCTGAACCGCACTGCGAGACAGCTAAGATCATCACCTGGAATGCGCGGGTGCTTAACGCGGTACCGCAGCACATTTCTCCTTCCCAATCCGTTGGAGACTTTTTAGGGGAGTAGTACCCTTGAGGTGAAGCCTACATAACCCACTGTGCCCTCCAACACAGTGGAAATCCATAAATAGATTTTTCCTCCACTCGAAAAAAAAAGAAAAGAGATTAGTAGAGAGCATGGGCAATCACTTCAAAGTTGCTTTCTGTGGCGCGTTTGCCCGATGCGTTTGTGCGTTATCTTGATAAAAGAACACAGTCCAACCCTTTCCGCCTGTTTTCCACGCAATGCTGCGAGGAGTTTATTCTTCAAAACACTTTGGCAGGACGCAGCTGTCACCGTAGTGTCCTTTGGAATGCCAAGAGTAAGGACTACAGCTCTGCAGTTCCAGAAGATGGCCACCATCATTCTGTCAGCACAGGCGCTCATCTGAACTTTCTTTTATTTTGTGGCAGTGTGTCTGTGTGCTTCCATTGAGCTGAGCGCACTTTGGACACATCCACGGTACCATCATCACATGCCTCACTCAACTGGCGATGAATTTCAATAGGTGTCACAACACGAAAATGGAGAAAACGAATGATTACGCACTGTTCTGGCAATGAAAACATCGTCATTTTAAGTATCAAAAACAGTCCTAGCTCTCGTCGCTGCCACTAGAATTCTATGCACTGCAAAGTGCTGCCATTTCTGCCACGTATTCACAAAAAGTACAGGTGTATTTAAAAACAGAAGCAGTTCCTATCTGGTGCCAGTCCTAAAAAAAAATAAGAGGTGTTATAACTTGAATTTTTTGTTTTGCTTTCAGCTATATTCAGTCTTTCCTCATAACTCAAGAATCTTAGACTTCAGTACTCTTTCTATTGTACGGTCACGCATAGGCTCTTCGTGCGTTGCAAAACTGATCACACTACAACAGACGTATTCCTGCTTCTCCTCTCCACTCAGACGTTCCAGTTTCCCTTAGAGCTGGCCCATACTGCGTAAATCCTTAATCTGAAATGGAGAAGGTACACACTTTTCTTAATAACTTAAAACCTCACAATAATTTCCTATTTATCACCACTAAATACCAATCTACGTAAGATACGTTTGCTATTGCAATTGAAAAATATTTGCACTTCATTTAAAATCGCCCCATCAGACAACAAAAAATAAACTTTTCTTCGCGTGGCAAAATCTGACAGCTCTTCCTAACCACCGAACAGCTGCCATTGCTTGCGGTTCGTTGACGTCATATCTTCTTGAGAGGAGGTAGCCATAATAGAGCTCACATACCTTGCAGTGCTGAAGAATGTTTTACCCTATATTCCGTACCTAACACTGCAAATTTCTAATTAATGGGTTGGAAATTTATATTAGGAGATTTAAAATGATCTTATAATTTGTTGATCTTTTAATATAGGCATGCATAGCTTTTCTTAGATAGGCCAGAGGGCAGTGATTTGTATGTTAGTTGACCGCCTCGGTAGAGTAGATGGTAGCATGTCTGCCTCTAGTTCAGGAGGTCCCGAGTTTGAATCTCGGTTAGGGTGAGCTACCTGGATCAGATATTTTCCGGGGTTTTGCCTTATGGTTAGAGACGAATGTGGGGTAACTCTAGGAGCTCGCCCGCCTTGGTAGCGTGGTGGTAGAATGTCTGCCTCACGTTCAAGAGGTTCCGAGTTAAAATCTCGGTCAGAGTGAGTTAGCTGGATAAGGTCTCTTCCGGGTTTTCCCTTATCCAGTAAGACGAAAGTCGCCTAACTCTAAGCTCCATAGACCCCGAGACTTATTTGAGCATCATTTCGTCCATTCCATTCATCGTGTCCGGTATGACTTAACGTTGGAGGACGCAAATTACAAAAAAAGAAAAAAAAAGAATAACTCTATCAGCTCCATGGACTCCTGGGTCATTTGGGCATCACTTCATCCATTTCATTCAGCATCCGATATGATTTAACGTTTGAGGATTTCAATTTAAAAAATGTATATTAGTTGATGACAATAAGAACAAATTAAAAGGGGTCCGCCTCGGTAGCGTGGTGGTAGTTTGTCTGCCTCACGTTCAAGAGGTCTCGAGTTCGAATCTCGGTCAGGGTAAGTTACCTGGATATTTCCCTGGGGTTTTCCCTTATCCTTCAAGACGAATGTCAGTTAACTGTAAGCTGCATGGACCTTGAACTCATTTGAGCATCATTTCACCCAATTCATTCACCGTCCGATATGACTGAACGTTGGAGGACGTAATTTGCACAAAAAAGCAAAATTTCAATAGTTATAGAATACTGAATCACTTTTTATAGATTCTAAAAATAAGGTAGAGTAATTTTTATCAAAATAACAGCAAAAGAACAGGAAAATTGGAAATTTCCATGGATAATAACACGTATGTATGTAACGCTCCTACACTGGAACAACTTAATTTAAAATATGTTATGCCCTTTATGCTGGAAGTTATTAAAAATCTACCATGCTGTCAAAATATTTATTGATATTCATGTTCAGCAAAACGCAGTTTAAGGATTTTGGAAATGTTTTTAGGTCCTTTGGGAATAACAATGGCTTTCAGCAGTGACAGAATTTCAAATTTGGTTGTGTAGTTTTATCGGATTACCCTCGCACGCTTACACGTTTTCCTGTTTATGATATTGTCATAGTTGTAGGCTTGTTCATGAAAACTGGACATTGAACACACAAATTATATTATGTCATCAGGCAGCACGAAAAAGAAGGAGAAAACTACGAAAGAGCATTAAAACTGCGAAATATAAAGCTAACTTCCAGTACTGAATTACTGCACGAAATCTCTGCATGACTAAAACAGGTGAGGCTGCAGTTGTTTGTATGTACATCGCAACAAACTTCTATTGCATCTAAACGCAATTAAAAGCCGAAAACGGCCGCTCTATCGGAAACATTTTCGATTGTCCATTTTCACCGATGTTGGCGACACCTGTGTTAGCCTTTAAATTTGTGATGAGGTCTACGTAGAGCTTGACAAGCCCGCCTGCCTGCTTTATGAAATGCCTGTACTGCCCACTGAAATGTTCTGATTTAATTTAGTTCTCACCAAGCGGTCAGCCTGCATACGTATGCGTCGGTCTCATCGCCAGGTGGGGATCTGCATTAAACTGGAACTGCATTTACCGCTGGGTTTTGATTTCGATTGTGGCGTTTTAAAACATGCATGCTCATTTACAATATAAACGCTCAGGCATATGTGCATTTTACAAGTTTTGAATTACATGAGAAGTGAATAAATTTCACAGTTTCATCAGAAAGGTACATATATTTCCTGTTTTGTGATTAGGTATATCCACTTTAACAAATGCTTCCCACTTCCAATGTTATGTTTACAGCACTTCAGTAATTGAACTGAATGCCTTCGGGTGTACTCAAGTAATTGTGTGCGGTGCTTTTCACCGCATGCCGACTGGTTTAGAAGCCAGCAGCTCAAGGTATGTCGCAGATGCGTATTGTCTCTGAGTGATATCTCGATTAGGGTAGAAAACCTAAAATTAAACCCATTTTATCATTCTATAACTAAAACAATATTTTATGTATTATATTCACTTGACTTTCTCTACCCATTACAGTTTAGTTTTACTATAATAGAAAACCATAAATCTAATCCCACTAGGGTTTCTGAAACACCTAGATAAAATCCTACCTCAAATGCTATTTTACTGTTACACCTAACAGAAAGTATAGATCAATTAAATCGTCCTCCAACGTTTAGACAGAAAGAATGATGACTAAAGTAATACTTAGATGAGTCCAGGGTCCTGATACAAACTATTGGCGATCAAAGAGCTCAACGTTGGGGCGACAGTTTGAAGCAAATAGTGTTTAGCTCAGGGAGAAGCAATGAGGTTTATTCCAGGGTATGCGTGAGTATGTATGAGAAGGATAGGTTTAATGACACTGGAATGCCTGTTTCAAACTGGCCGACCAAGGATTACCAATTACCAATTACCAATTTCACTGTTTAGAGTTACTGTATGTGAAATGCTTATTACTCGATAAAACTTAATTCGTTCTTCACATATATATGACACGATAAATATCTTCTCTCATCACTTCTGGTCTGCTGTCGACCAAGAGAGAAGAGGACTGCCGTAATCCGATTCACGCCTTAGACTGACTGTCCTTACTGGGCACAGCTGCGCGTGGGTGTATGTGACTTTCACTTTCTCAAAGCCCTCTTTTCACACAAAGATTCCCTTTGTGACTATCTTTGTCCATTGTGATTATTAGGAGTCCGAAGAACATCTATTTAAACGGATTCAAGTGCTACCCTTTAGAACTCTGCTAAGAACACTGCTTCTTGCGTTTCTTTTGTTAAAACAACTGCTCAACCCCGTTGATATGCGATTCAACTGCACCTGCACGCGTTCCACACAAATACACATTCCTATGAAGTCCATTACGATTCTTTATACATTGCATCCCTTAATTTCGGTGGCAGTCCATAGAGCTCAGAGCTACCTGACATTCATTTTTCAGGATAAGGGAAAACCCCGTAAACAACCTTATACAGATAACTCACCCTGACTGAGATTCGAAATTGGGACCTCTTGAACGTGAGACAGACCCGTTACCAGCGCGCTACAGGGGCGGAATATCAATTAGAAGACATAATTATAATAAACAGTAACTTGCTGAACTAGTTGATCGAAGTGATTCCATATACATACTGTTAAATGTTTCTCTGTGTTTTTTGGTGTTATACTGTTTTGGTGCAGCATGCTTTAAATATCTATTCCGAAATCAAATGATACTCGCAAAGGTTATCATTAGACACCAGCAAGTTGATAAAGCGAGAAAAATGTGACTGAAGTGATAAAAGTTCGGAATAAGGAGCGATGATTCCAAGAAACGCGTTATTTCTCAGCGCTTAATTTTTCGAAAGCTAGTAAGAGTTCAATAATTCATATAAAAGTATATTTATATACACACACACCAACTACTTTGAACTCCCTAGAGTAAATAGAGATTACGAACCATTCATAAACAAAGATATAATGTGACCAGACACATTCTGCCAGGGCAGCAGGAAATTTATTGTTTCCTCTCGTTCGAATTGGCTTAATTAAAGTAATTCTTTTATAAGGTCATGTCAAACATTGAGGTTTTAGTTCTATGTAACTAGAAATATACGTACACGCATACATGCCAAACAATAATGATATTCATAGACAGTACTTACGTAGCAATATATTATAATACAGGTAGTAGTGGTTTATTAGTAAGTATTAGAAAACCATTTGAGCTAAAAATATGGGGTTGTCATTGTTATATTAGATGCACTACTCTGTACCTTCCACATGGATCAGTTTTGGTAAAATCTGAATTTCTGTCTTAGGACAAATAGCATTTCATACAGATTCATTAGATTGGCGCTCCTCGCACACCACTTAGCGGGAATGCAGTACATCACCGCAGGACTCCGATTGGTTGCTCATCTAGTAGCGCTCAAGGAAAAACACCTTCCCATTTGAAACACATAATAGGCAGGTATTCTAAGTCAAGTCGCTGGATATCATTGCTCCACGAGAGCAGTCCTACACATAGCAGAGGTGAACTGTATCGCATACTCTGCTACGACTAATTGTCAAATTTTGATACTTTGTGAAAATGATAAGCAGGATTTCAGTCCATCAATATTGATAGTTGATCGTAGTAAAACAAAATGAAGCCACGATACTCAAGAACTAATACACTCTGCAAACTTGACTCTTTGATTTACGAAATTTATATGATTTCATATTTCTGGTCAAAATAAAAGTGAAAGAAACAAATTCACTGAATTTGGAAAGAAAAAAGTCTCATGATCTGACCACACAAATTCTGCAGTGTTTAGCATGGGATACCAATTTGTTTTAACAAACAGCCCCTAAATGATGGGTTATAGTTTATCATACTACTTCTAATAGTGGAGGAGCTATGATTTTTCCGTTTCGTGTTGCAGAATCAACAATACAAATGACAAATGCATTGCTATTTTAAAGAAGGAGTTTCAAATGTACGTATTGTGTCGAGAAATCTAATGTATATTATTCATCAATTGAATTTGGAAACCATAAAGCTATAGCACATAGAACTGTTTACTTCTGCTTTTTCTTTTAAGGCAGTAAATAAAGTACAATACATACTTGTTTTAATCACATTGAACTGGATCTTAAAGGCGTGGCCTTGGCTCTGGAATTGCCAGAAGAACATCAGTGGAGTGCCTTATCCCTAGAAGATGTCGGTATCCATGAGAACTCAGCTGCGGTAACCAGATCATCAAAGAGAAATGAGGACATTGTTGTAAGTTATTGTATGTTCTTTACTTATTATTAGCACGGCTCTAACAATACTGTATTGAAGTAGTACTTAACAATATCGCGCAGTGGCATTTAAGGACTATTTTAGCAGCTTTCGCAAAATTTAAGCATTCCACTTTAGATATTTTTGGAAATTTTAGAAACAATTAAAACCTGAAGCATTTTAACAGGCCCTCATAGATTTATATGTATCTTAAATAGCTTTCAACGAAATTTAACCTATATATAAAAATGAAAACTAAGAAATACTTCCCATTTGAGAAACATATGCTTCAGAAAATTCAAAATAACATCAAGGATTTCTTTATAAATGGTAAATTCGAGAAAAAAAGTGTTTAATATGAATTATGTGCTTTTACGATATCTGCCATTATATTCAAATTTTTCACTACACTTCCGGTTTATCAGCTGTGCAGAAGTATTCATAATAAAGAGAACTTCAGAGTCCATTACAAGAACTTTCAAGATCTACAATTCGTTTTTCATGGAAATGACTCAAATTTAAAGTATTTCAATCAAAATTGTAACAGAAGTTAAGAAAAAATAAACATTTTTTAGAGTTGTTCCATGTAGTTTGAGGTGGGGATTTTCTTGAAAATCGTCATACTGTATGCTTGAAAGATTCTTGACTTCAATTGCATAATTGGTATTTAAAAATCTTTCGTTTAAATCTATTCTGGTCAAAAACAGACACACAAACGGAAACACACTCACCCACTCACGCGAGGACATTTTTCTGAATGTTATGTGGTTCAGGATGCCTCAAAACATATTTCCTATATATGTATCAGAGCAAGAGTTTAGAATGAAGGTGTGCTCGATTTCCTGGGATTATCACAATATTTTAAAAACTTTAAGGTTTAATAGGATATGTTAAAACGTATAAGTACGGTAAGGTATAGAATGCCGTATGGGTGTGGTCTGCCCATAAGTAGGGTAAGATAAAGCAATGTGGACGGGTAGGAACTTCGACACGGCGGCCTTAAGGACCTTGCATCTCTCTTGCACGAGGGAATTCCCACGGAGGAAGGTATCAGGTGAGAGAACAAAGGGCGACCGATTCAGGAGTCCGAGGTAGAGTCTGTCTAGTAAACGGGAGTGCAGTTGGCCCCTCAAAGGAAATTACCCTTCCCGCCCCCTAATGACCGTTCTAAATCTCCACGATTCAGAAATGGAACACTGTCGTTGAGGACCAATAGGAACCCTGATTTTCTAGAAATGACAGTCGCATGTTTACTC
Source organism: Mantis religiosa (assembly GCA_030765055.1). Lineage (NCBI taxonomy): Eukaryota > Metazoa > Arthropoda > Insecta > Mantodea > Mantidae > Mantis > Mantis religiosa. Next base: position 195,013,245 of record CM060948.1, on the reverse strand, counting down.
CAAGTGTCTCATTTGACAAAGTTCTAACTTCCAGTTGATCTATTGCATTACGTGCAGAAATTCGTTGTGCGTCACGATGTGGAGACGATGGGAGGGAAACGCGAATGAAATAGTGGATAACTTTCAGTCAAGTGAAAATAATCAAAGTGACCACAATAGTGTGAATAACTGGGCCGAGTTATATTACTGAAAAGGCCTCAAAAAACAAAGTTATATCGGGAAATGTTTCTAAGCAGATTCAAGCGATTGTTTTGAACACATAGAAATATGTGTTGACAAATAATCTTGGTAAGGGGTCATGCAATGGATCTGATGATAAATTCTTGGTATTCACAGAAATACAGTAAGAAATATTGTGACGAAAGGAATACGAAAGACGCCGATCAAGTGTGAAAACAAAAGGAAACGTTTCTCTAAAGTAGATAATTTCACATGCGATTTAATTCGTCGAGAAATTTATAGATTCTATGCAAAATGGAGAGCGCCCACCTTAGACGAATTGGTTGCACATTTGCAAGAAATTTTTGATTCTACTTATGGGCAATGCACTTTGGGTGGTCTCCTAAAGGAGCTGGGTTTCAAATACCGCACTTTGAATAAGATAAGGGTTATTATGGAATCAAGTAGAATTGTAGCTTGGCGATATATATATTTGTCAAAGCTAAGGAAGTTTTTCAGTAATGGACATATGATAATTTATTTAGACGAAACTTCGTACGATACCCATGATCTATCGTGAAAGGTGGCAACCTTGCAGAACGGTCTGGGAGAAGGAGGGCCGGTGTTGTAAAACTATTATAAGGGTTCGTCAAAGGCAGCGGCCGAAGTGCACACTAGTTAACTAATCAGACTATAACAGAGGGCATAGTCGGTACCGTTGACAAGCTGAATCAACGGACAGCCGTTCCCAATATATAAGCAAACACCCTCCAGATGTCTTTAAGCCGGAGACCGCACCCCCTGTGGACGAAGACTTACAGCAATGGAGACCCCTTTCGACGGGCTCAGCCCTGATAAGACCAAATGGATAAAGGGAGAACTGAAATAAGTATGGAGATGAAATGGAAGGGAAAGAAATTCGGGGCATGCAATGAGCTTTCCTAGCATTTTTATACAAAGCTGGGGAAATCCTTAGAAACCCATGGGTCCGGAGTAACGGCCACAGAGCTACAGCTGGATTGGTGGTAATGGTCATAATGAAACTATTACACCAACTATTGTGTAACTCAAGCGTAAGTTTTAACATGTTTTATGCCATTTGCACTGGATTGCCTCTGTCTCATTCGGCTTCTAATAGCAACACAAATTAAAGAAATGAGTATATTTATAGGTTATTTAAATGTCTTGCAACACCTGAATAACTTTTGAATCAGGTGACTGATTAACATTAAACGCAGCATACAAAATAATCTTGTACAGGAAACACAATAGTCGGCTTAACCGGAATGAATATAATCTTCTTATTTTAAATGGAACACAATTGTTTACGATTTCGAATTACAGCCTAAATGGTTATTTAACGAGTACTCGTACAAATACTTCCATACCATTCACTACTGCCAAGTTACAAAAAAGTTATGGACTTTAGGGAGTAAACTTGTGTATTTATCAGCTTCTGCTAGCAACACGGGCTGGGGTGGTTTTATTTTAAGTTATTCGATCATATATACGAGTTGCGTAAGGGACTACGGGTAAGATGATCAAGGATAACAGCTTCAAAATTCATTCTGCGTTCTGCCCCATCTCTAGTGCTTCTTCACACACATGTGCGTGAAGATCCTAAACGGTAGCAACTCCTTTATGCTACACCTTACATTACAAATGTTCCCAGAAATAGTAATCTAAATGATTTATATCTGGAAATATTGTAGGTCAAGATATTGGTTCAAAACGATCTATCGACTGATCAGGAAATGTACGATTTAAATGTTGTCAAACAAATTTTCTAATGTGAGGGGACACTCCTTCATGCATAAACAACATGTTTTGACTTGTCAGAAGAGGGACATCCTTTAACGTACAGGTCAGATTGTTTAAGACCTGCTGAAAAGTTATTCCAGTCAATCCTGTGGGTATTACAATAAAGACTATCAAATCATCTCCAATTATTCCAGCCAAGACGTGCAATGAAATCCGGTGTTGGAAATGGGCATGTCGCAAACACTATGAGGAGTTTCAAAGGCCCACAAATGCTGATTATGGAAATTCAATACACTATTACGCGTGAAACATGCATCATCAGTCACTAGCGGCTGTTATAAAAATTTAGGTTTGAGGACACCTTACTCCTTCAGCCATTTGCTGTATGTTACTCCAGGCGGATCATTATTCAGACCTATGACTGTACTCTATGAATGTAAACACACCACAGTGGCTGTTCTCTTAACGTTCCATGAACTATCTAGGTTGACAAACCAGCATTATCTGCCAAACTTTGTGATTTGCGCCGGGATACTTTTCCACCAGCAACAGTGCTTCCTCTACCTGCAGTACTACATTCGAACTCTGTAATTATCAGTTGTCCGGGTGAAGAATCGCACCTCCCGACCCACTGCAGCAAATGATCTAGGGTTTGAAATTACGTTATTGTGAAACATCCCTATGCAATCTCTCATGTGATTAGCAGTAGACTTTATCGTAAATAAGAAGCATAATCTTGATTTTTAAAGACTGCCATAATTCTGAATGCATTTGAAGCATCTGAAATAGAACCTACTGTTGTGCAAGTCGTCGCGGCAGGTAATTCCGCTGTTCACGCTGTACACACACGTTAATGTTGCACGTTTGCCAAGCGTATGCTGTTTAAAGTAGGCCCTTAAATATAATTTTGTTGCTAAATGTCTCATTTTAGCAGCACATGATGAAGACACAAATAACCCATAATTTGTAGCTCTATCTCGCTTTTCAAATTACAGAAGTAAGCACTGGCGGGCCCCGTAGCTCACTCGGAAGAGCACCTACCTGCCATGCTAGGGGTCTCGGGTTCAATTCCCGGCTGTAAGGGTGGGTATATTTCTCCGACAAAGATAATTCCTCATCTTCCCCGGCATCTGGGGGTGTGAATGAGAGTGCGAATATGTGCGTGACCTAATGATACAAACCAGCGAATACGAGTTAACACCTTCGATTTGTTCCAAAGGAGAACGGCCGCTGATATGACCATTGGAAAAAAGTAAATAAAGGTATTGTGACATATTGGCAGTCAAACCTTTGACGAATTATATATTTTACTTATGCAACCGCGTATAGTAGCAGAAAATGGAACAGGAAAGTGTTATTTATCGTACCGTCAGGAAGTTCCTCTTCCAGTATCTGCGCATTCATACATCTTAACACCTTGTATGTATGCATATATGTACATAGAGTGCGTAAATACATCCCGAAAACCACTAAATATGACTCCAAAACCGCTAAATTACACCAAAAATCTGTAAAAACATTTCGAAATTGACTAAATACACCTCGGGAAGCTCCTAAATGTATACTAAAGCCCTTAAATACCCCCTCAAGCCTTTAAATACATCTCAAAGGCCTATAAATACAGCCCACGAAGCCGCTAAATACATCATACAGCTTCTAAAGATGCCCTGAAAGCCTCTAAATACAGGAAAGTGTCCGTGAATACATACCGAAAGCCACTAAATACGTCTCCAAAATCACTAAATTACACCAAACGCCTGTAAATACGTCGCAAAAGCCAGTAAATACGTCTCCAAAACCTCTAAATTACACAAAAGCCTGTAAATACGTCGCAAAAGCCACTAAATACGTCTCCAAAACCTCTAAATTACACCAAAAGCGCGTAAATGTGTCGCAAAAGTCTCTAAACACATTTCCAAAATTTCTAAGTTACACCGAAATGCCAGTAAATACGTCGCAAAAGTCTCTAAATTGAGCCCAAAGGTCTCTAAATACACCAAAAGACTCTAAATGCACCCACCCAAAGCACCTAAATACACCAAAAGGCTGTAAATACGTCGCAAAACCTCTAAATTCACCCCAAAAGCCTCCAAAAACACCAAAAATACACTAAATATGCCCACAAAAGCAATTAAATATATCAGAAGCCTGTAAATACGTCGCAAAACCTCTAAATTCACCCCAAAAGCCTCTAAATGCACCAAAAATACACTAAATACGCCACCAAAAGCACTTAAATACATCAGAAGCCTGTAAATATGTCGTAAAAGCCTCTACATACAGCAAAAGGAACAACTTAATAGTACAGTAAACCCTTTAATTTCATAGATTGCGCGTGGTCGCCATCTTGCCCTTTAGGTTCTGCGCCAAAACATCTCAATCTATGGTACTATTATACCTATTATGTGTGCATGTATGTACGTACATAAGTACATATGTCCACAGAAGTTTGCTGAACCGAACTAAAGGTGCACAGATGTTTGGAATTATAATCTGCTCACTTTTAGAATAAAGTAAAGTATTACTCCGCATTCCGTATTGAGCTCCGCCTGTTAGTACGCCGGTTGTACGTAACATTTTTGCATGCGCACCTAAACAGCAATGCCGTCACCGGAATTTAACTGCTACTCAGCCAGTGCATTTTTTGAAATTCTGAGAGTCATTGCTCTTACTGTAATTGCATTATGTTAATTCTGTAACAACAACTTGAATGGTTTATTGAAAGCAGATAAAGCAAGAAGCTTAATAAACCGTGGAGCTATATTGTGGAAGAACACGAGAGTATTAAAACCCATCAGCCATTGCGATTCATTTCAGCCAAGTGCTTCTTTGACATTTAGCTAATTCTTGCTCCGAACAGATAGTAGATCATTGTTTCTGAAGTACGTAATTATTTTTGAAACATAATAATTAAGTTCCCGTAGGAGAGGGGATCCGTACCCCTCAGCTGCCGAGGTGCGGGCGCTGGGGACGCTTAATACTTGTGGTACCTCTGACGTTACTAGAGGAACCTCGGGCCGAACGTTCGAGCCCCTTCCTGAATGGGAGTTGTTCGGATTGGGTTGGACTCGAGGGGGCAGTGTGTTCCCGACACCCACGGGGAATTGGGTACCTTCGGCCTGGCTACGGCCGCCCCGGTAGAGGTTTGCCTAATAAGTCCCGGGTAATAGCCTGCAGAGCTAGTAGAAGGTGTGCTCAATCACCAGGCGGCCCCACCGAGGTTTTCGGTAGTCTTCCCTGCGAGGTTGATGCGCGTAAGTGGCGTATCCACTTCCATCCCGTCTTGACGTTGTGCTCAGCGGGGGGGGGGGGCATTTTAAGAAATCAGATATTGCTCTATGGAAAGAGCCCCGCAGTATCCATCGCTCCCGGGTAGAGGGAGGCCCGGGTCCTTGGTCCTACGGATCCAGGACTAATAGGAGTAGAGCCTCTGCACTTAACACAACATAATAATTGAGTGTAAAGATTTTAAACAGTAAAGGAAGGAAGAAATTTTGTAATCAAATTGTATCCAAATAAAGCCACTCTGTCCTATGGAGGATTGAAATATCCATTACGGATATTTAAAAGACTTTTTATAAGACTAATAATTTTCTCTACACTTTCTTCTCCAAACTTTTGGGAGGAGCTAGATATATCACACTAGCATTTGATTAGCATTATATCTGTGGGTTTTGTTTCCCTACTTTATTTCAAAACCACAAGACAACCTAAAACCAGAATATTTTCTTTTTCTGATGGCTGTTCAGTTCAGTATCTCCCCTTAAGATCTGAATACAAATATCTTGCTTTTCTAATCTGTAATGCTTTTAAATACGTTGTCCGTTGTCACATTATCGCTAACGGCTTTAACTTACTTCTCACGGTTTGTTACGACACCCTCTCTTTTCGCTGATGTTAGAATTAGGAACGGCAAGCAGAAATGGATTAATAATGGAATGAGTGAGTGAGTGTGGTTTTTAAGGGCCCGTCGACAACAAGGTCATTTGGGCCCCTTAATAATGGAATGAATAATGAAATTTTGTTATAGGTGTTTGGTTAAAGATGAAGGGTAAACTATGAAATTATGCATGAGACGGCAAAAAAGATTAGAGAACTCAAATAGTTGGTGGGCAGAGATAGGAGGAATTATGGAAATAATAGGAATAGGAGATATATGGAGATTAGAGGAAACGAATTCATGCGATGTGGGCAATTTAGTAAAATGCAGAATAGAAGATATAGAAAGTCAGGAAATACGGGGAAGTCAGAAAATATGAAAGTGCTACAATTTTACAAGCAAATAAAAAGAAATTGGGGACGAGAAGCATATGTAGATTACTGCAATATGCAAGAGAGAGAAGGGTTAGCATGGATGGGGACATGAATAATACTTCCAAGAGGGATAAAAGGTAGGGAAAGGAGAATTTGTGAATTGTGGGGGAAAAGAAAGCATAGAACACTATGTAACATAATTCGAGAAGGTTGCGATATGGAGAAAAATGATTTGGGAAGAAAAATGGAAGAAAGTAGAGAAGAGGATAGTAGCTAGTAAAATGTTAACGGACAGGGAGGAAAAGAAGGTAAGAAGTATTGGTGAGCTCTTGCAGATAGTACAACAAAAAATGGGCCAGAAATGTAAAAAAATGTAAGACAGGAAGAGGAGGGGGAAGAAAGGGAATAATTAAGTAATCAAAGAGGTATGGAGGTTAAGAGCTACCTAGATACCTGGCAGAGCAGAAGACCAGGATGTCATGTAAGCCAAGGTAGCAACAAGGTAACGACAAATAAATGTAGAAAAAAGTTGTAAATTGTAAAATTTTGGAATATGCACAATAAATATATCATATCATGTCATAAGTGAAAATACTTCTAGTTATGTAACAATTTTTACCGAATTTGAAAGGTGATAATAGGTGTTATTCTTAGGTTGTATATAAAGCTCCGTACGTGGAGTGTTTTCCTTAAGTTATGGTAATCTGTGTGTAGCGCTCCAACACAGCTATTAATGGAGCACAAAACAGGAATATATCAATTTAATGTAGCACTTGCAGGAGTTCTCTAACTATTTTATGTCTATGGACGGATAGACTGAAAGGTAGGTTCTCGTAGTGAAGTTCACACCTAAAAACCAAGATCAAGTTTTGTATCATTATGAAAGACGTCCAATATGTAAAAATTTTTGAAGTTAGAGGGATATACATTAATAAAAAATAGGATCCTAAGATTCAGATTGTATTGCTTATTAAGGCTGTAAGCTTTTACTGTGTGAAATAACGATTTACTTTGAAATATTGCAAGCTAATATATATGAAGGTTTTGAGTGGGTAAGTTTATCAATAAAATTGTTATAATATAGTGTTACAGATCTTCAAAACCACAGCCTACTCAGAAAGCCAAGGATGCGATGCTGGCATGCCGACACCATATTCAGCAAAGTGGTAAGTGGAGGTTACGGGACGGAGTGACTCAAAGTGATCAACGCAGACACGGAGGTACCGCCAATACCAGAACGGAGGGGGATAGCTCGCATTCGGTGTCCTGCATGGATGTATTGTAATAGGTTATCACTGATAAAACGAAAAACACACAAAACAAACAGACGCAGACAGGCCACAGAAACGCGCGCAGGTACCCATTAGTTACCGTTTTGCCCTACTTCGGGAGAGGTCTAGAGCAAGCGATGAATGGCCCGCTAAACAAACAAACCTCTCGTGCCAATCTGGTGTAGGCTTTCTCTGAGCAACCATCAGCGGCATCTAACCATTACCGACATATGCCATGATACGGTCCCTGTTAGGCATGCCATTGGCATAATAACCGCGAAAGTCATATTAAATGCATAATTAAGGGCGGATAGGTACCACAATATGAGTTAAGCTATGTTATAGCAAATATAGAGGATAATGAAAAAATATACAGCTGCAGAAACTAAACAGACAATCTCAATACATATATTTTACTGCAAGCTCGTGAACCCAACGTGTAAAGAGAGCCGGGAAAATGAACAGTTACTCTCACAGAAATTTTCCTTGTGTTGAGCCGACAAAGAGGGCATTGTTCGAGAATCGCTCAAGGCTAGACCCTAGTCGCTAGACGAAGCATTGTTCTACACATGATGTATGATTAGAGAATAGACACCGGGTATTTAAGATACACATATTCAAACGTGCTTCTACATTAATTACCTAGACCGTGGGGAAGTGAAAGTTCCGTCGAATAGATGCCTCAGAAACTAGAAATTGCGATGAAATTTAAGAGTAGGGATGAAACACAACCAATAAGGAACGAGTAAGAGGTCACATGATCTCTAAATTGTCCAAAATTCGGCGAAAGGAAGGGGACACTTGTGCAATGGCGACGTTTGATGTTTGCTAGGAAAAACACTCTGTAGTTGCGAGTGAAGCGGACAAGTACGGAAAGTACATCAAAGTCCGTGTTCGCGAATGGACGGAGCAATACATCTTAGGTGGTTATCGAACACTCTGTGTTAGCGAGTGAGAGAAACAGAACACATTACCACATCATTAAAATTTTAACAAACTCTCTTGTTGAATAATCCTCCGGAAATACTCTATTGCGCGAAGTAATGTTCTCGACGTGCAGGAACGACAACGCGTTCACAGCTACATACACCACCGGCGCGCCCTAGTAATTTACGAGTTCACTCGTGACTGTGATTCAAACTAGATGTCATATCACGCGCACAACAACGGGAAAATCCTAAATCTCGCTCCTAAAGTGCGAGTAACACCAACACAACAGTGACGAGTGGGGAAGGCGACATATATAAATAAACTTGCCATTCAACGGTCGTAGTGTCTTCTATGTGATAATACCCATACGCAACCACTTCAGGACCCGTCCACTCCCTGAAACCCAAAAGAGAGAATCCATGCAGACATACCCTGAGAAAAATCCCGACCTGTTGTAAACCTCCCACCTGTAGCCCTCACCCGTCACATATCCCATCACATGAGGTGTTGAGTGCGGGGAGGACTCAACGGGCTACTTAATGGGCAAGTACCGCCTCAGCCACTAATCCAGAAGCACACTTGAATTAAGAGAAGGAAACCAAATGAAAGAAAAATTATGGAATATAAATAGTGATAGATGAGAAACCAATCAGAATTGGCCTCCCGACTAGAGAAAATCATGAAAATCCAAGGTTAGATTTGGCTACCGACGGAAATCAATCCGAGGCAAATCCAAGCTTCACACCTTACGGAGCATCTCGCTGGACAACATATTGCAGACCACATATGCATTTCGCTACCAAATTTATCACTCTCCAAAAAATTCTGTTATGTAAAAGTAAGGCATACGCTAATCAGACATATTAGGCCAGAAAAGCTTTTTACTATGATAACTTTAAACATTTAAAGGAGTAGCTTTCTAAGTAATCGTGAAATATACAGCGTGTACTTGCGTAAACTTTGCGATAAGTATTTATCGGAAATAAAACTTGTGATTTGGAACACAACAAAATGCTTAAGAAATGTTTTCTTTCGTCCGTACTTTCTTTTAACCATTATCAGTTAAGTTTTATCCGAAAACATTGAAAAATGCTACATATGATATAAGGTGTCACGTGGAAATCAAAGTCAGGAAGGTGATGTTGTGATGGCAAAACTTATTTCTTTTCTGCATTTGTATTTCCCCTTAGTCCATGTGGTTATCTTTTTTCTGAATTAAGAAATAACTGCTAGAGTACTATTTAATGATCTATATACTTTAAATTTTGATTTTATGTACTTACTCTGTGAAATCACTATAAGTTACTCAAAAATTTATGCTTTCTGTGTTTGCGGAAGGTAGCCTCTAATTTAAGTCCAATAAATATTCTACCACTATAAAAACATCCTAATACTGAAAATACTTACGTTTCAACAGCTTACGTCATAGGACGCAGCATGAATCAGTACCTTCTTTTTAAGTTGCCCCACAAAATTTAAACCTAGCGTGCCTGTTTAAATTAAATTAACCTTAAATAATAAATTGTTGTTCAAATTCTGAAATGAACACGCACATAAAGCTTTTTCAGATAATTTTAGCTTTACTTAGAAAGTTTATAAAATATTATGTCTTCTTAGCCGAATTAGCTCAAGATTTAAAATTTAAGTAAATCTGCAAGCATTTCAGAAGAGAATGTGATGTAAACTTCATTTTTTCTATAAACCTTTATAACTAAAGTCATGATTAAATAAATGTACCATGAATAATTGTTACACAGGGATCATGGTTTATGTTTTGATTTCCTTTGTAGATTCTAAATTTTTGAAACTATGTACACATATTGAACCTCCTAGCTCAATGCACTATCTTATACTGGTCGCCAAACTAGATTGTGATTGACAGTAACGACATGGAAGAACGCTCTAAATAAATGGGAGGCGATGCGTATGTCATAACGGTTGTCATGGTAACGATTAGAGGAACCAATTAGTCGAGACGCTTCCATGACAATGTTAGATGCTAAACCTTGTTGGCCGATATTCTAACAAGTGCTTAGCATGACTTGCGGGCGAACGAGTTGCAATAAATACAATACCTAGGTTTTTATTTCTCTTCTGATAATGCTGCATAAACAGAATGCCCTCACGTATACAACAGTTAGAGATCATGTACTGTCAAGTTACTTTGCATTTTATTTGTGCCAATTTGCCTTGGTTTACGTGTGTGTGAGTTCGTGTACCTGTGCGCGTGTTGTGATCATTTGCAGCTGTGTTTAATGAATGTTTAATTATGTTTAAATATAGTGACAAGTGAAACTCTGAACGTGCTCGGGGACCAAATAAAACTATATTTGGTAAAGGTATTCCAATTAAAGGAAATACACGGAAATAATATGCTCTGTTAGAGAATACTTCGAAGAGGAGAAGTTGAAAGGGGAGTCTAGTACTCCATTCTCTATGGTGCTTGATAGGACTTCACGTGCGTAGGTATCAGTAAGGGCATTAAGGTTAAGACTGGGAAAGAAAAGTATTTTCAAGAAGAAAGTTAGACATTGGGCTATAAATTAGAAACTGCTGGAAAAAATTATGTAAGCGGCATTTTCCCACTTCAATAAGCATCAAAATGTCAAAGGTATGCCTCTTTGTTAAGATGATCTTTACATTGATGTGTTCTTTCATGTTCTAGCGTTTGCATGTAGATCCACGACTGTACTATTGTCTTTGTGTACAGTATTATAAATAATTATTAATAATAAAATACCAATTGCAGTCGCAACTGAATCACCTCCGCACGCGTAATCCTATCGCGCTCTCCACGTGGCAGCAACAAGCGGCAACGTCGCCTCTCTCACCATAAAAAAAAATGTCAATCACTTTCTAGATTGGCGACCAGTATAGTACATGTTGTATACAATAGGTTTAAACTGATATGTATTACGAAGAAGATATGGAATGTTACACAAGCAATATCGCAAAAGCTACTTCTGAGGAGTAGATATTATTGGAACTGCACTAAAAAGCTTTAGTGTGGATAGTTATAATATCCATTAATATAGTAAAATAGATTTAAAACTGGAGCACAAATATTTGCGCAAAGGAGTTCTTTAAATTTTAAAGTCACATATGTGATAAAACTAGCTGTATCAAAATATTAAAGAACAGCCGCTATAAAACACAAAGGAAAAGCTAAGAATATACTTTTGGACATTTTATTTTATATTTTGGACACTAAAATGTCATAACAATAACATCGTTAAAGCATTTCATCCACATTTGAGTGAAGACAAAGGCCTAAAAAGGGATATCGGATATACTACATTGACATACTCTTTCCAAATAGCTTCTACAAACTTTGTTACAAAAAATAAATTTTCCATCCACATTACTCCAGAAATGGGCACATTTCATATTTTGTTATAGGTATGAGGCATGCAGCAGAAGCGAAATATATGGTGTGACATTTAAATACCCGTAGCTATATTCTCCCGCCTGAAATTCCTGATCGTTCCTCGAATTATGGAGAAACAACTAAAGGGCAACAGAATTTAAAAAACTGTGGAAGTATTGAACAGCTCAAATCAGTTAAACGGATGTCTCGGAAATAGATGAGACCACGAAAATGTTTCAGTAATATATTTTGTTTGTAAAGCATCTCAGCATTTTAAACTTGACGTTTATTTAATGTCCTATGCATAGCAGATGTAAAACTATGTAACATTCTTTCTAAGTGAAGAGTCTTTATGTAATTTACGTCCTCCAACCTTAAGTCATGTCGGACGGTGAATGAACTGGGTGATATGTTGCTCAAATGAGTCCAGGATCTATGGAGCTTAGACTTACTCGACATTCTAAGTAAAGAGTGATTCCAAGGTTGTACCCAGAAAATTCAATGTAATCATATATTTTAATTCTGCTATAAATAACTTAAACATGGGATGTTTTAATACAACGTTAGAACCATTTTTAAGAAAATCCATTGCTTCAAAAATATTCCAAGTGAAGGGTGATTTTGAGAAAAGGATGCTATTCAAAGGATCGTGTCACATCCTTGGAAGATACAGAACTGAAATCTTAAGTTCGTTATGTGTGGGATATTTTGTTTACGGTAGCTGTGTTCACAGAATCCTAAAAATATGTTTTCCGGTGAAATCTAGACATTTACATATGCGGAAATGTAGATCCAATTACTTTAGAAGAATTAGAAACGGCATTAAAGATATGAAGAATAGGAAGGCCACAGGAGAAGATGCAATAAATGCAGAATTATTGAAATATGGTGGACCGATACTAAATCAAAGAATTTTGAATTTAATTAATAGTTGTTGGAATGGATGCCAAATCCCAAGATCCTGGAGCTTGAATTATATCTATTTTTAAGAAAGGTTCTCGAAAAAGATGTGACAGCTATAGGGAAATAAGTATTTTAAGCACATGATATAAATTATGTGCAAGAATCTTAAGTAAAAGGTTACAAACCATTACAAATGTTCTACTTTTAGAAGAACAAACTGGTTTTAGAAAAGGACGATCCTGTACACATGCTACATTTACAGTTAAGCAGATAGTAGAAAAAAGAAGAGAATTTAATCTGGAAACACATGTAGCTTTTATTGATTATGAAAAAGCGTTTGATCATGTAAATAGGAAAAAATTATGGGAAATCATGACTCGAAGGGGCTACCCAAATCATCTCATTAAAGTTCTAAAATCTACATATAATGATACAACAATCAGCATTCATATTGGAAATGGAATGTATAGTAAATGGATACACACAAATCAAGGTGTAAGACAGGGTTGCATTTTGTCTCGTATTTTATTCATAATTTATATAGATGATCTGATTAGAGAGTGGATATTTAAGATTAACGAAGGCATTCATCTTGCACCAAATTTTATTCTTAAGTCGATGCTATTTGCGGATGACCAAATAATTATAATTCAAACTGAAGACGAGCTGCAAAGAGCAGTATATATTTTACAGAAGTTATGTAAGAATGATAATTTCAAAATTTCCACAAATAAAACAAAAACAATGACGTTTCGAGGTAAAGACATTGTTGGAACCAAAATTGTAATTGATGATATTATCTTAGGGCAAGATACGGATTTTAAATATTTGGTAACATGTCAGTTAAAAATATGAGAATGATTTTAAAAATAAATGACCAATGTTCCAGCAAATATGCGGCATAATAAATAGAAGCCTAAAAACTAAAAGCAGAAAAGAAACACCAATGAAATTTTATAAAGTAATGGCTGTGCCTGCTTTTCTTTTTGGTTCTGAAACATGGACATAAACAAAGGCAGACGAAAACAAGATACAGGCTGCCGAAATGAGATTTTTAAGAGCAGTAAAGGGATGTAATCTTTTAGATAAAATTGCAAATGAAAAACACAAGAGAAGATTTAGAAGTAAGTTCTTTAGAGGAAAAATAATAAATTTCAGAAATGAATGGAGAGAGCATATTGAGAGAATGCCGAGAGATAGGATCCCAAGAAGAGTTATAAACTATAAACCTAGAGGAAAGAGACATCCGGGAAGGCCACGAAAACGATGGTCAGACATGTTTTAAGCCTGAACAGGCAGCATTGCCTAGCCCTTGGATTGAAGAAGAAAAAATCTAGACATCCAATTTTTTTAATGTAATTCTTCTTAATACTTACTGTAGGTAGGTAGTAACGAAAGTAAACACTATTCTGTGCAACAAAATCCAATTAGTGTAAAACAGACGAAAGAAAGGTGGAAGAAGAAATATAAGCAGCAAAAGCAGAAGGAGCAGGAATATATGGAGTAGTAGTAATAGTAGTAGTTGTGGTAGTAGTAGTTGTTGTTTTAGTAGTAGCAGTAGCATTAGTAGTGGGGTAACTATGAGACGACCCAAGATCAAAGACTTGACTACAGGCTAAGATTCGCTTTTTTCGCGCAAAGGGCGCTCTAGAATTAATGCTATTAATTTACATAAACAGACAGGATACTTACTGTTAGTACTTACACTTAAGGGCACTGGGAGGTCGATAGGTTTTAAAAAATCCATCTTTTGCTTTTAATGTTAAAAAATTGTATAATTAGTCAGCTTTAAAATTATATATATATAGCATTGGTTGTCAGCTGGCAAGTTCGTCAATTTAAGCATGACGGCGTAATGATACGCCCACTTCCTGAGAATGTTGCTTAATCTTTGGTCGTGATTGCCCAAAACCCGATTGTTCATACTTTAGGTGTATGTTTCTCAAAAACTATAAAATATTTTCACACAAAATTTGTAGTGGTTATTTCGCAATGTTCCTTGAACACATTCGGCTAACATTTATATTCATGTGATCTATAAAATGAATTAAAAAATATATTTAGTCCATGAAAATATTATCTTTCTCATTTTCACTCAAAAATTATTATTTTTTCATGTGCATAATAAACTATATGTGATTTTCATTTGACCGATATTATAAAACTGTACCTTAGGTTATTTAGGATAAAACTTGGTGCATGTAGCTTTAAATTCCTCCAAGTAAAGTTCACCTGAAATAGAGGATGCAACATTTTTTTCCAGGAAACACGTTCTGATTTATACCCCTTTTGCATGGACCTATGTGAACGTAATTTAAATATTATACAACAGTTAAATTCACACATCCTTATACAGCAATTATGCCGAATTTCAATTTCTGATAATGTTTAGTTTTCCATATATTAAAATTTTAATATTTGTAAAAATTAACCTTGTGTGGGTAAAAATAACGTCCCAGTGGCCTTAACAGAATAAAACGCTATAGTCTAAGCACATTATAGACAAACACCCACTGTTTCAGGTAAAAAGGGTCTGGTGCACGTGTAATAAAGGTTACATTGCTTAAGGATTTTGTTTTTTACTCATGCTGCATATAATTACTGTGTAGTTTGCTTTTCCAGGTCATAATGAGCACATGACACAATGGCAAACAGACAGACAAGATAGAAAACGTTTTGTAGTAAGTATGAATGCAGTAACAAGCAGGAATTTATTCTTATTTTTGTTAATTGCAACACAAAAATTCTGCTTCCTTTTAAGTGTTTTACGCAGTGCACAGCTGAAAAGCTTGGCATGGTAAGGGTTCCCTGAAATTAATTGTTATTTATATTAAGAATAAGGATTTAGCCAACAACTTAAGTACAGTAGATAATTGCGCTAAAATGTTTGCACATGGGATCCATACACTAGCTTTCAGTTCTTTAATCTATAATAAATAGGATAAACAGATGTAATATAAAGCTCGCCTCGGTAGCATAGATGGTAGCGTGTCTGCCTTACTTTTAAGAGCTTCCGAGTTCGAATCTCGGTCAGGTTGAGTTATTTGGATAAGGTTTTTCCGAGGGTTTCCCTTATCCTGAAAGACGAATGTCGGGTTAACTCCGAGTCCCGGACTCATCTCAGCATCATTTCACCCATTCCATTCATCGTCCGATATGACTTAACTTTGGATGCCGTAAACTTAAAAAAAAAAAAAAAAAAAAAATGAAAATGTACGAGGGCTGTTCAATAAAGAATGATCATAATTTTACTGAAATAATTTTTCGCACTAAAATTCAAACTTGTTATACTCTGTTAGCTTGATGTGAAACAAACACGCCGTAGAACTTTCATTTTTGGTACTCCTGATTCCCGCCTGTGAGAACCAGACAGGTTCAGACATGTTCAGTACCGCCAACCGCTGCAGTGGAGGTAACATGCAGTTAAAGGTGATGTGTGAGGAGGATCCGGAGTTTCTTTTAAACGTAATCACTGCTGATGAAACTTTGCTGCATCGTTTTGATCCTAACGCTGGGACAAGTGCATGAAATTCGGGGGAGACATCAAAATTATGAGTATGAGTAAAGGTACTTTGTAAAAAAAATGTTTGATCATTCTTTATTGAACAGCCCTCGTAATATGACGAACTGCATAGATTTAGGAAGGTAGTCAGTCATTTGATAACATATTCTTATAAATACCTTAACCGTACCAAACCCCATTTTTAAAAATAGAAGGTTTGGTACGGAGGAGGTTTCCTTTAAAAATTTCAACTGCGGATGTTTCGAAGTAACATTCTTCTGGCTGAAAGTATGACTGAAATTTCAGTGAAACTTCTTATTCGAGCCGGAAACAAGAACTTTGAGCTCCTGCGAGTGAAATCTCTGAGGCATAAGTTAACGTACATGTTACTTTTAATGACTGCTGATAAAGTATTATCTTATGGTGTGTTAACTTTAAGACAAAGACCTATTTTAATATGCTAAAACTATAACCTGACGTATTCAATGCAACAGAAAAAAATATAATACTTCATATATTTAGGTAGCTCCCTTTGGTGTATAAAGTCAAAGCTAAATTAAAAGTACATTAAAAAAGCCTAATGTGCCACTTTTCAATGTACTTCTCCACGCATTTTTCAACAAAATATTACAACAAAATCTGATTCTTTAATTCCATTCCTTGTAATTTAGATATACGCTTGCAGAGATAGCTTTATTATATATTTGCTTTGGGAACAAGGTATATTTGGGGAAATACGTAGGCTAAAATGATTAAATATTTTAAGAGCGGGTTACCAAATGGTTGCGATGAAATTCTGATCTGTTTGCGTGATCACGAGGGAGGAAAAAGCGTATAGGAATATTGGAACTGAAGACGTATAAAGTATTTGACAATGCAGACAATAGTAAATAATATCTTGGTAACAGTTAATACTACGAAACACTCATTTGACATAAACGTATTGGTTTAATAAGATTTATATTTTATGTAGAAAATTGACTAAAACTTAAAATAACATTTCTCATTAATTCAGAATGAAGAGGATTTTATGAGCATTGTAAAGAAAATTAGGAACTATTTTTTATTTGGCCTGCAAATATTTTAAACACGTGTCCTTATAAACAAGGTGTTGACCTGCTTCCAATAAAGTTAAAATTAACGAAAAATGTAACATGTAAGAGCTGGGAGATTCTCTTCAAATATTTTTGTCGTATCTTTGCAAGATGTGTGAATATTAATGTTCAGCTTACAGACTCTCAGTAGAGCGACACAATAAGCAATGTGATAGGACTAGATACATTCTTTCTAGGCTAATATATTGTATAAAATTTTGTGGGGCGTTTGAACTAGCACTCATTAATAGTAGTGGTGGTGCAGTAGCGGTAAGTGCTGGTGTGACTTTTAAGTGTAGGTCTCGTGAACACCTACTTTTTTATTCCAAGAGCCGCCACTGAATGACAGCAAAGTGCACTTGTACCCAACTTGTCATACAGACATTGAGTAATAACTAGCTTTTAATGACCCGTGTGTTAACACTTGCTACTTAGTATCCTGTGTAACCATGTTAACGTTTTCAGCTAGATCTCCTTTTTTTCGTTTTATTAGTAACTGTTTGTTTATTTTGATATTTTAAGGTTATTTTTAATTTTGACGCACAAACAGTGCATAATGAGTTCTAGTGTAACCTGTAAATAAAATAACCTATGTGTGTCCTGCCCATCGGTGACCATTAGTGTACCGTATCTCCATCTCTATCACCAGCACATGCTCGAAGTCCCGACTATGATGGATAATGTAAGGACTATGTGGGGATGTTTCCTTCTCAGGGTGAGCAGAACCGAAGACATCGCACCTATTACCTCAAAATTTGCAGTGTGTCGCATAGTCTTTACATAATTAAAAAAGAAAACTGAGAATCAACAGAAGTGCGCGTGAGCTTCGCACTCTGTTTGCTGGCCAAAAAAATGGTGTCCGTGTCGTACGTATGTAGCGGTTTCAAGGGTAATATGTCACTGATCATAATGCATTTATTTATAAGGTAATACGCATTATTTCTGATATGAATTTCTACTAAAATTAAAATTCAGAAAATATTTTTCCAGTAATTTAAGCCACGTTATGCTTTGGAAGTTACAGTAATATGTAGTGTTAAAGTAGACAGCCTGTAGGCTTCTTTTAGATACTGAGGCTGTGCAGGCGTTACCTTTGGCCAACAGTATGCAAAATCCGTTTTTGTAGCCAGTAGAAAAGAATTAAATATTCCTGTATTTGTAAATTATTTTTAAATTTTGGCCTGTCGTATATCGAACACTTATCTCAAATAATGCTGCTCAGGCCGAAAATTATCCTTCTTAATCTTTTCTCTGAGCGATAAACTCTCACAAACTTAGCTCTAAAATAAAATATTGCAGACGTTTGGTTCATATTTCCATACGTCAACATGGAAAATATACATTATTCCTTCTTTTAAGTTTCCCAAATGTGACTGTCCTACGTGCAGATAGTGAGAAATGGGTTTCTCAACTTATACGTTTGCAGGTGGATAATGAAGGATTTATGGCTGAAGAGTCCTGGCTACAAGTAGTACAGCAACATGAAAATATCAGTGATTCACTGAAGCAGTAAGGGAAGAGGCAGTGAGGAACTGCACAACTTTTGCAAACGCTTCCATTAAACGTGAGTATAATATGTACATGTACAAATACCGTTTTAGACTTCTCTGTGCCATATTCCGGGTATAGCTACGGTCTATCCATGTGGTTTGCAGCCCTTTTGGATTATTTACAAATACCTTAAGTTCCAATCTATCAGATAACTCAAAATCAACTTCTTGCTTATATTTCAAAAAATCAGACGCGCTATGTTCTCGAATTTCGCCAGTGAATGAAAGTAAACCAGAAGTTTAATAGAGGAAATGTGTTATAAACTATACATTTCTTACAATCAAGTACCAAAAATTGATACCCAAATAGAATTTAATAGGCAATGTATCTACAATCCAAATATGACATTTTGCACTGTGAATGTTCACGTACGGCTGATGCACCAAGTCCTTCACATTTAGCATTTCTACAGCTTTTAACATGATTATTTTTTCCAAAATAAGTCTTACATCCAGATTTGGGAGCCGCTATATGGAACACTTTTTCTTAGTATCAGCAACAATTCATGCAATATTGATAGTTTTAAACATCGTAAACGTTTGTTTTAAGATATCATCTCCTTCTATACCACTACTTCTATTGTATTATATTGTTTCCCTTTATTTTAAAGCTATTTTATTTGATCAATTTAAGGTACGGTTTAGATTTAATGTAAAACATACAGTAGGTAGAGTCAGACTGAAAAATTCAATGCCATGGATTTTCTAGTTTCCATCCGGTTCATCTTAATCATTGAACTACCATGGTAAACATGCCAGTATGACATTAATGTCTTCATTTTGACATGAATGTTTCCCGGTAAACTATCAGGGGTGCTCATACACAAATGGATACCTTTTGGTTGCGACTTTCTATGTTGTAAGAATTTTATTACATATTTAGTTGCACATTTCACAATATTTTGTTACATGTCTATGCACATATTTCTTAAATTGTTATTACATAAAAACCGAGCTCTGGTTATGACCTTAGTTGTGTTATTAAAATAGATAAAAGACACATAACCCCGATGCCCAATTCCGCACCAAGAATCCCATACTCTCTTCAGCTATACCACCAATAACAATAATCCCATTTGTACTAAGAGGTCAGTCTCAAAATGGCTCACAGCATATTAACATGAGTCAAAAACATAACAAAAAACGTATACATACATGCTGAATACCACTACAGGTTTTTAGATAATTATTTAAATGTTTCAGGAGAGAAACTAACAATGAAAGAACCAACATGCATCGCAGCAGCAGTAAATGCAGCAATCTGCTTCAAACTGCAAGTGGAAGTTGTAAGTAACATGTAATGCCTACTGCTTCAATTAACTTGTAAGTACTTTAACAGAAAAAATAGAGCAAGTCGCGGTTTCAGGTATATAACAACCACAACCTTAATGACTTACATATGACTCACTGCTTTTAGTCTAATATCTCATTATACTACATTTTGAGCAGATTAAAAATCCTATAGTGGGAAATTCAATTACATACTGAATGGGCGTAGCACAGTACGCCATATAGTGGCCGTAGGCTCTGGGTCTACACTGCTTGGTGCAGAAGTGGATTTTCTTTTTCCTCCCTGTTTTCCTGTGCTATGAAATCCAGTGCAAGTTATTCGTGACACTGGTCTTGACACCCTTACTTTATACCAGGCATGTTTTTAAGTCAGTACCGCTTTGGAATTAAGAAAAGACGTGCATAGGTATCGCAATAATTTTATTTTTACATGAAAGCCTGTACCTTAATCTACTTTTCTACATAATTACCGTGAATATTGAGGCACTTTTCATAACGTGGCATGAGGTTTTGAATACCCTCCTCATAAAGTTCTGCTGCCTGACCTGTTAACCACTGTATCACAACTATTTTGATTTAGTTATCGTCTTGAAGACGCTGACCACCCAGATGTTTCTTCAAGTGCAGGAACAAATGGTAGTCGCTGGGCGCCAGATCAGGGCTGTATGGAGGATGATCTAGAGTATCCCATTGAAAATATTTGATGAGAACTTTGGTCCGATTAGCCACATGTGGACGGGCATTGCCATGCAGCAAAACGATACCCTTACTCAACTTGCAACGTATTTTGTTCTGGATGGCACGGCGCAGATTGTTCAATGTCTCATAATAAGACGCTGCATTGATTGTCTCATTACGAGGCAGAAACTCCACTAGCAATACTTCTTTTCTGTCCCAAAAAACTGTGCACATGACTTTCCGGGCAGAAATTGTTTGCTAAAACTTCACTTTTGTGGGTGATGATGAATGTCGCCATTCCATAGATTGATAGTTCGATTCTGGTGTGACGTAGGCCACCCATGTTTCGTTACCAGTAACAACTTGGTCTAAAAGTTCTTTACCTTTATTGTGGTACCGCTCAAGGAAAGTCAATGCACTGCCTAAACTTTGGGATTTGTGCAAATCCGTCAACATTTTCGAAACCCAACGTAAACACAATTTTCGGTTCTTCAAGTTCTCGGTCAGATTGCGATACAATACACTGCGAGAATATTGAGGAAAATAGTCGCACAGTGATGAAATTTTAAACCGTCTGCTCTCCCTCACCTTTTCGTCCACTTTCTGCATCAAATCATCAATAACGACCGAAGGACGCCCACTCAGTTCTTCATGATGCATATTTGTGCGGTCATCTTAAAATGCTCTCACCCATTTCCTTACCATTCCATCATTCATAATGTTTTGTCAGTAAACTTCACAGATCTCACGATGAATATCGATCGGTTTTACGCCTTTAGCACTAAGAAATCGTATAACAGCCCGTACTTCACAATCGGCGGGAATCACGACTGTCGGAGGCACCTTAAACATTTAGTAACCAACGTTTACAATGAAGAATTAGACCGTAATGGCATCAGTGCGTAGACAAGAGATGTAGGTAACCAGCGCGCATGCGCGGAACGCCGACCGTAGTGCTGCGGCGGCGGAATCGCAAAACGGTATTGACTCAAAAAACATGCCTCATAGTATCCTGTGGACCAGGTTATGAGCACGTGAATATAGAAATAACGGAGAAGGGCGAACATAGTCTTAGAAGCGCTTTCCTTCCCCTTTATGAATGGACTTGAATATCGAATATGTTGGAGAGGATTTACTAACAGGATTTACTATTACAGTTTTTGGATTCATAATATGCCTAACAAACGCAGACTACTAAACTCCCGTTATCCAATTATGCGAAACTAATATCTACAATAAAACAACATGGTCCATGAATAAAAACAGAAAGCTTGTAATGTAATATTCCATAAGGCATAAGCTTTGTATACACTTGTAGAAAAGATAATTCAGAACTTACCCGAGCATTGGCATGATCAGACATTAAAATTAGTCATCAAAACAACATGTTGCATTGATTATCTATTCTAATGAATATAGTTTAATTAAATACATATAAAGGGAAATGAAAAATAGGTCCTCTACTGCTACAACCTTCTATTTGTTTACAAATTTGCAAAGTTTTTGTTGCATCTGTAAGCTATATATTGCATTAATTTCCTTTCATTCCACGTGTCTTTCTTGAGTTAAGAATTTACGAAGATAATCAACGAAGGCTGTTCAATAATGAACGATCACAATTTTTTTCTGACAACATACCTTTTCTCATCCTCATGATTTTGATGGTTCTCCTCAAAATAGTCTCCCCTGAATGCGATGTACTTGTCCCAGCGTTTCTGCCGTTCATGAAAGACATGCTGGAAACCACTATTTGCTAGATCCGTCATCATCGCCTCCGCAGCTTTCACCACTGCTTCTGATGATGGATAATGTCTCCCATGAAGGCGTTTCTTTAAATTAAGGAAGAGAAAACAGTCACATGGGCTAAATCTGGACTCTAGGGAGGGTGAGAGATGTACTCCACGTTGATTTTTGCAAGATATTCAGTAACAACTTTGGCAATATGCTTCCGCGCTTTATCGTGGTGCAGCATAAAGCCTGCTTCATGAAAATGTGGTCTTTTGCACCTGATATGGACTTGCAATGTTTTCAGGACATACCTGTAGTATTGTACAGCTACTGATGTGTG
Organism: Mantis religiosa; assembly: GCA_030765055.1. NCBI lineage: Eukaryota > Metazoa > Arthropoda > Insecta > Mantodea > Mantidae > Mantis > Mantis religiosa. The sequence goes on along the minus strand of CM060948.1, from coordinate 194,990,418 downwards.
TGCAGGTACAACATGCTGATAAACCATTCCATGAATATCAAAGAATTAGATAACCATAACTTTCCCAGCAGAGGCAGCCGCTTTTGCTTTTTAGGGGTTGGTGATGAAGGAGATTTGCACACTGAGCTTTGCTGTTTGCTCTCAGGATAAGAATGATGTAGCCAAATGTCATCAGCAGTGATTACGTTTGAAAGAAGCTCCGAATTTTCCTCTAACATCAACTTTAATTGCATGTTACCTCCATTGCAGTGGTAGGTGATACTGAACATGTCTGAACTTACCTCCTTCTCACAGGCGGGAACCAGGTGTACCAACAATGAAACTACTACGGCGTGTTTGTTTTACATTAAGCTAACAGAATGTAATAAGATTGAATTTTAGTGCGAAAAATTATGACCGTAAAGAAATTATGAACATTCTTTATTGAACAGTCCTCGTACGTTGATGAGGTGATAGGCTATGTTAATAAGATAGAGAAAACGAAGCATAACTGAAATTTTGCCAACTGCGGGTAGCGGGCTTATCTAAATTCAATGTCAAATAATGGCTGCTTATAGCACGCCACAATGACATACGACGTCAGACGGTAGGCCAAGAATTTGGGGAATGAAAATCCACACGCACGCACATACAGAGATAGACAGAGAGCGAGAGCGAGAGAGAGAGAGAGAGAGAGAGAGAGAGAGAGAGAGAGAGAGAGAGAGAGAGAGAGAGAGAGAGAGAGAGAGAGAGAGAGAGAGAGAGAATCTCAATAAAATTGCTTTTCAGTTTTCTTGTGTTGTGTGTCGTATTTTCGCTAAAACCTTTGAATGGATATAACATTCCGACTACTTACTGTAGGTACGTAGTGGTAAATAAATTGAAAATTAGCGTAAAATATTTATGAACAGCTTTATTAGCCTCACAGGAGAATATTCCAAAGAGAACTGCCGATTTCTGTCGAATACTTTACTTTAGCCTGGATTATTGACCTTTTTAACAAAGTTAATTAACCTAATAATGGTTAACTATAAAGCCCGGGCCTTAAAGTACTACACGTTGAAAGTCACCATTAAAGTAGTTGTCTCATGTGTTTATGAGAACTCCTAAGTGGTTTACCGGAAAAAAACAGGAGTCAGTTGGAGAATATAATGTCATGTCGGCACGTAGACCATAGTAGCTCAAGGATTAGAGCGGCTGGACGGCAACCAGAAGATCCGTGATTCAAATTGCGGCTATGGCATTGAATTTTTCAGTCTGATTTAATCTTTCCACACCTTAGCCTACAAACGGCTAGTGTGAAAAAACAATTAATTTCTATTGACTTAGAGCATGTTTGAACTCCCGAAAATTTATCCTATTAATGCCAGCTTTGAATCTGTTTGGTAATATATCGCGGTTTAAGGATTTTGAACACTGTTTCTTAAATCCACATCTTTTGTTGTTGAACACTCACAAACGATATATTTAGACATTTCCGACGGAGAGACACTAAAATGCAAGGCATAAAATAATGAGACACAGCGTGCATGGCCACACGATTTATTGAAATACACGGTGGGCGGTTAGGGATCTGTGATGTCATTCCATTGAAAGGCACATCTGTTTTTCCTTCAAGATGCGATGCAGAACTAAAAAGCTTACTTGCTATATGAATTTAAACCAATTTTCTATTCTGAGAGTGATTTTATCGTAAGTTAACAGGATAGCTAAGTATTTATTTAATATTTAGGAAACGTTTTAGATTTTAGTTGTAATTTTCACTCAGAGGTAAGGAAACAGCAATATGCCAGCACGGAATCATTCTCACGAGGCCTGTTTAATAAAGAATGATGACATTTTTTTTGACAACGTACCTTTACTCATACTCATAGTTTTAATGATCCTTCTCAAAATAGTCTCCCCTGAATGCGATGCACTTGTCCCAGCGTTTCTACCAGCCTTAAAAGACATGCTGGAACCCATTTTCTGAGAGATCCTTCAAAATCCCCCGCAGCCTTCACCACTGCTTCTGATGATGAATCATGCCTCCCACGAAGGCGTGGTTTCAAGTGAGGGAATGGAAAAAAGTCACATGGTGCTAAATCCGGCCTAAAAGGAGGGTGAGGGATGCAATTCAGATAGATTTTTGCAAGATATTCAGCAACAACATATGCAATATGCGGCCGCACATTATCGTGTTGCAGCATCCAGCTTGCTTCACGGAAATGTCGCCTTTTACGCCTGATATGGACTTGCAATGTTTTCAGGACATCCCTGTAGTGTTGTCCAGTCACTGATGTGTGTGCAGGTACATCATGCTGATAAACCATTCCATGAATATTAAAGAATCAGATGACCATAACTTTCCCAGCAGATGCAACCACTTCTGCTTTTTTGGGGTTACTGACGAAGGAGATTTCCACACTGAGATTTGCTGTTTGCTCTCAGGATCAAAATGATGTAGCCAAGTTTCATCAGCAGTGATTAGGTTTGAAAGAAACTCAAAATCTTCCTCCAACATCAACTTAAGTTACATCCAGAATAGCATTCAAACGTTCTTTTTTTCGGGAATCAACAGTCTTGGAACCCATCGCGCACAAACACGTCTCATGTGTAATTTTTCTATCGCCAACGTGTGTGTGGTACCCAATGAAATGTTCAGTATTTGAGAAAATGATCTTTAGGCAATTCGTCGTTCCTCTCTTACAATGGCAGCAGCAGTCTTCATTTTTTCTTCCGTAAGAGCAGTAACTGGAGCACTGAGTTCACCTTCCTTTGAAATTGATTGTCTCCCCTCTTTAGACATTTAAGCCACCTTCGAGCTGTGCTGTAGTTAAGAACAGACTCTCCATAGGCCCCCTGTAACATTGTATAAGCCTCAACTGAAGATTTGTTGAGACGAAAGCAGAATTTCCAAGCCGCATATTGTTCCTCGCGTGTTACCTCAATTGCAGCGGTAGGCGATACTGAAATTGTCTGAACTCGCCTTGTTCTCACAGGCGGGAACCAGAAGTACCAACAACGAAACTACTACGGCGAGTTTGTTTCACATTAAGCTAACAGAATATAACATAATTGAATTTTGATGCGAAAAATTATGACCGTAAAAAAATTATGATCATTCTTTTTTGAACATCCCTCGGAATACAATATACCTATATCTGACCTTAAAACATATATTACTTGCTAAGCCAACTTATTAGTATTTCATTGGAAGGAAATTCTTTACCTACTGCTAGAAATAGGCAGAAAAGTATGTAAAACATATTATTCCTCAAAATTAATTAAAAAATCAGATAATTGGTTCGTATACCTACTGCAATATTCTGTGCAGTTGTACAGAAAGAGTAATACATTCTGTGGCACTTAATGTCATTTCAGGTCTGAGACCAACAACGAAACCACGCTAAAATTTGTCACTTTTTATTCTCCATATAGTTAAATTCTTTCAATAGAAAGGCAGTTTAGAACACATCTACATTAAAATGCCCCTAAATGAAATTTTCATCTCGTAAATACCAAACTTTAATGGATTTTTGAGGAATGTACAGCCCAGCTCAAATAAGCGTGTAAGACAAAGCCCGAATATAATCTTGGAAATCCTTGCTGGATACAGAAGCATCGCAGAAATTAAGTCGTAGGTGGTTCTTGTAATGAATAGCTTGGGCATTAACGGTTTTTGTGAAAGCGAATTGGCAATGATACTTCTGTTTAAAATTCTAGAGGCTTTTATATCATAATGAGGATATTGGACAAACGTTACGCATGACCAAGTTTACGGTAAGCTAATGACATCAAGAAAGTTAGATATGTTCAATTACTTATTACAAAAGCAGGAAATAATTCTTGTCATAAGCAAACCACACCACATTTGTTGGGAAAGTCTTTAATAAAGGTTTCTATAAACGGTCTCTTAAGAAAAGAAAAAGATGATCTATGATACCTAAATTTCTCTTTGAGGGCGGACATAAGTGCTGTTTTAGTGATTTTCGTGACAAAATCGGAATTTTGGATTTTCGGTGCAAAATATGCACCATAATTTAATTTACTTGTTTACAAAATTTCATGTCCGTAGGGCAAACGCATCACCATTTTTGGACGCCATTTTAAAATTCCATGCTGGTTAAATGCCTCTCCATGCTTTAAATGGCACGCTAACATGTTTCAATGCATAGAACTTACGAAAGATTTTATTTTAAAATAGGTGTTAAAATAGCATTAAGCCACCGTAGTCTATTTTAATAAGCTTTCATATGAATCCCTTAGATGGCAGTGATTTTTCTGGATGTTTTAGTCGTTTGCTTGATATACTTCCTGTGTAATGGCGCGAAATGTTTGTTTACGTTTTCTTTTGTTTTTCCAGTGTTTTAGAAGTGATACTTGGCATTTAAGGTTATTATTTTTGGGCCTTCTCCTCTTGGATACTCAAGTGTCCATTTGTGCCTAAAATTACAGCGTAATAGTTTGATACAAGTTTATTTCAGTAAACCTACTTAGTACAATTATGTATCGTGGAATTAAAAAGGTAAAGGTACCTATATTCATGTATATGGTACTACATTATTTTACTGTTTTAAAATGCCAAAGATAAAGGGTAGTAGAGCCGCTTTGTGTAAATTAATGAATAAGAGCAGAAAGGTGAAGACAGATACTTCAGTTGAAGTAAATTAGGAAGTTAAAGAACAACATAAACCTTTCTAAATTGGACGTGAAATGCAGTACCTATATACCAGAGGAGTATGTAGGGGAGAGCAAATATGTGATATTAGATTTTGGGCAGTTGAAAGAACTGATAAAATATTTAGCATGCCCACATTTTTTTCACAAACTCTGAACCTAGAGATGATTTACAACTTTGGTTTTGCTTCTCAATTAGCGGTGGAATGTGCAAATAGACTATCATTTCAGTAAATACATCTAAAACCTAATGCTAAAGAGGCCACTAGGAGGGAAGAAGGTGTCAGTTACATTTCTGGAGCTTTCTAATGTAAACACATTACATATTTTTCATGTAAACTGCGTGCAAAACTTTAAAGCCTATTTTCTCCAGTTCCAGTTTTTTTTGTTATTTTCCATATTCAAAATCTATCTTCTCCCACAATATTACAGATAGGGCTCTAAAACGCGTACACAATATACTTCAGAAGCTGCACAACAAACTGATCTGTAGGAATTTTAATATTTGTCACAGTTTAATTTATAAAAATAATTGATGTTACCAAGCACTGATTTTTGGAGTTTTTCTTCGCCTTGACATATAAAATAATATTTTAAAATGTAACTATACAAAATATGAGAAATTCGATCCTTTAATTTGTGAGCAAGGTATTAAGGAATTTAGTTGTATCAAAATTAGATTTATTGTGCAATATATGTCAAAGAAAATAGATTTTGATTTTACGCAATAAAGTTTTATAAATTAGTTCATAATTAGCGCAGTTACGTATTAGAATGAAAATTGGTATACAGACTTCTTAAGCTACTAGTAATATCCGTACAAAAAATTGAGGTTCTATCTTTAAAAGTTTCGAAAATCACTTTTAGCCTTTCTGTCCCCCATTAAAAGAAGACCTACTTTTCGCAACCAATAAATAAGCTCAGCAAACAAAATCCAAACTGAACAAACATCCGGTATGTGTAGTCGGTTACGGGCTTCTCTTTTATATGAAGTTTTAAAAGCTTTCTTGGTAATTAGTAAGTAATTAGTAATATGTAAGACAAATTTCGTGATTTCTCAGGAATTGTAGTTTTAAAATAAAAAAGGCTGGCACCGTAGCTCAATCGGTAGAGCACCTACCTCCCGGGTTCGAATTCCGGCGGTGGTGGTGAGGATTTTTCACCGACCAAGATAATACCCCATCTTCCCCAGAGTCTGGAAGTATGAATGGGAGTGTGAATGTGTGCGTGATCTAATGATTAAAAACCATAGATAACGAGTTAACACCATCGGTATGTTCCAAAGGAGAACGGCCGCCGATATGACCATAGCAGTTAAAGGCGGGGTATAAATGGAACAAGCAAAACAAATAAAAAAGTAGGTTAGCAACTGCACGTGCAGTATGTAAATAATTATGAGAAATTAATAGTTTTAAAAGTAAAATACATTTAAAACTGTCCCAGAGAGTATGGCGACTAGCATTTGGCAATCACGTATTTGAGTGACCTCTGATATCAGGGAGCGAGGGAGAATGGTTCTCTAGTACCAAGCTTAGACAGAGAAACTGAGAAGTACATGTACGTGATGCAAGTGAAAAGCAAATCTGTTTATACCGTAAGTTTAATGAGGCAATGCGAAACAATAGGAGACACTGTATTTTTTGCCTGAATCGACGTTATGTAACATAATTACAACACGTCATATCTAATTGCCTGGCTGTTTGAGAACCGATTTATTGTGTAAGGAGAACAAACAATCCCAAACCCTAAAGAATATGAATATATATAAAAGTTAAAAACCTTATATGCTATCATGGATATGGCCTATACTGAAGTTTTCAAACATTTTGGTTTTCATTTAACATGCTATAACTGTTACTTACTTCATTTAGGTAAAGTAAAATTATTGAAGATGTTGAGCCATTTTGCAGCTTTCCGTCGAATTAATCATTGCCACAACACTTTATGTATGTCGCGTACAAATAAAATTTTTAGTTAAATTAGAATAACTGAATATATGAAATACAAGCATTTATAATATTACGTAACGGCATATTTTTATTTTAGTATATACTGAGAAGCTGTTTTTGTTTTCATTATTCCAGTGTAATTCTTAAGACCAGACTTTTGAAGAGCCATGAAATATTTATTATATACAGTAACGTAAACGCAACTTAGCTTTAAACTACATCAATATCATTAGCTTATAAGCATTTCTCCACATCTTCTTTAAAGATTAATGCAGCCGATTTGTTTACAGGTTCGGACTGTGAAGGCTTCAGAACCAAGGCCTATTTTTATTTGAAGAAGGTAAACGCAACGACATGAATGTTTTATATTTTTGTATCATCTTGCTATATAACATTAACAAACTTATTGTTTAAAATATTATATTTACTCAAAATATTGATAAAATTTTCATACACATAGCAGAACATATTTTTTTTTTAACATATTGCAGAAAGTATATCCTCAGCATATTTAATTTAAGTGTCGCTCACTTGAGAAGTGAGCCGCATTCGGAAGTCTCAATTTCTGAGAAAGTGTTATTAAAATCTACTTATAGGCTAGAAATACGAGCTCCTAACTACCAAACATTACTGTGAAAACCTCACAACAACGGAACTTTCCATTTCGGAGAATCATCATCATCATCATCATCATCATCATCATCATCATCATCATCATCATCATCATCATCATCATCATCATCATCATCATCATCATCATCATCATCATCATCATCATCATCATCATCATGATCATCATCACCATCGTCATCATCATCGTCATCATCATCGTCATCATCGTCATCATCATCATCATCATCATCATCATCATCATCATCATCATCACGTTATAAGCCTTGTGGCCCGTTCCGACTTCAAGGAAATTGATCGGACCATCTCATTCGTGGCCTGCCAACATTTCTTCTACCTACCGGTTTATACTTGTATACTATTTTTGGTGTACGGTCTTCGGTCATTCTCTGCACATGATCCTGCCATTTTTGCCTGTATGCAATGACTGTTTCATTTAGACTCTGAATTTCCAATTCTCTTCTAATATCCTCGTTCCCTTTCTTGTCTATGAGTCTGTAACCTGCCAGCTGTCTCAGAAATTTCATCTCAGGAGCCTCCACTTTCTTCTGTTGTGACATAATCAAGACCCAGTTTTCACACCCATAAAGCAGGGTTGAGTTCGCCATTATTTTATACAGTTTCAACAAACTTTGACGGTTACAATTTTTAAAAGTTCTTTTTGTTGTGCCACATATTGTTTGGAATTTGTTTATTTTGTTTTGTATACCTCTGTTACTGGTATATGACACAATATAGCCAAGATAATTAAAATAACTTTGTTGTTGGATGGGTTTATCATTTATGCAAATTTTTGCTCTCAAAAGGTTCCTTCCTATAAAAGCCATTATTCTTGTTTTTTCATATGAATTTTGAAGATTATATTCTCTTGTAATATTATTTAATTCATGTATGGTACTTTGTAAGTTATCTTCCGTCTGCGCAATTAAAATCTGGTCATCAGCAAACAGCAATGTGTCCATTTAGGAGAAATGAAATGAAGTGTGTAGTGATTAACGCCCGCTTTTACTACATAGGGCACCGCAGGCGGTGACACTGATGGTACATGAGATGAAGATGGAGCACCGGTGGAACGAGATGGCGAGGGAAACCGGAGGCCCCGGAGAAATTCCGCCCCAGCGCCGTTTTCTCCTCCACAAATCTCACTTTGTGGTCGAACCCGGGCCGCCTTGGTGAGAGCCAAGCTTTATAACCACTGAGCCACTGCGCGGCCCATTTCGGAGATATTGGCGGTGCAAAGTTTACGTGATTCACTCTGTAGATAATATATTTGTGCCCCGAATGACTCACAGATTCAAAAAGGTTTTCATAAATCCTAAAGTTTCCATACTAGTGCCCACTATCGTGTTATGATAAGTTAAATGAATACTTTGAACTAATTTTGCAAACAAATATAAACGTTAATACATCAGCTTGAACATGATATTTGTTACTAAAGCGGCTTAACCAAACTTATTCAGCATTTTCTTCTACACCAGCTCAAAATTTAGAATTCCAACCCTCATTACTGAAATGAGTAAGCTTAACGGAAATCTCATTATATAATGTGGCAATGAAAAATGTTTAAAAGAAGGAAAAATTAAATTAACAAAAACCAGATGTGATAAGAGAGTGAATTTAGGCCTATTTCTCCTTTAAGAAGCTGCACCAAATTTCCAATGTTTTAAGCCTGAAGAGAACAAGTACTTTATATCCCTTATTACATAAAGGCACTGAATCATATTAAAGAAATACAACACCGAATGTATAAACTCCAAGAAAAGAATTGCATATGGAGGCATAGTAATATTCACACGAGCCCCGATTTCCAACGTTTTGGTTGTTTTCTATGTGCTATTATTCCTTATTCCACTAAGAGATCATCCACAACTAATTCCAATGGCATATATATTCCATACAATTTATAATATGATTTGATAACTCAAAATCCCAGAAATGCCTCTTATTCGGTGCATAATGCATCTACTCCCCTCTCGCGTTAGCTGAAGGGCACTGGGGGGTTATTTTTACCCAGACAGGGCTAGTTTTAACAATATTAAAATATAAATGTACAAAAAGCAAACATTGCAGGAAATTGAAATTTGGTATGATTATAGAATTAGGATGTGTGCATTTAAAGACTGTATAATATTTACATTAAATTGACACAGTTCCTTGCAAAAGGGGTCTAAGGCACTCTGTGTATCCTGACAAAAATTTTACACCCTATACTTCAGTCTAGGTTCCTTGTAGGAATTTAAAACTATAGGCACCAATATTTTTCCTAAATAACATAAGGCACAGTTTCATAATCTAAACTTAATAAAAAGCATACATAGTTTATACTATGCACATGAAAAATTATTTAGTTTTTTTTAAAAAATATAATATTTTTAAGGACTGAATTTTATTTTCCCTCCACTTTATAAATCATATGAATATAAAAGTGAGATTAATGTGTTCAGGGAACATTAAAAACACAAGTACAAAAATTTTGTATCAATACCTTTTATAGTTTCTGAGAAACGTGTACCTAAAGTATAAAAAATCAAGGTTTTGGGAAATCACGATCAAAGATTAAGCACCATTCTTTTCTAAATTATACATACTCTCAGAATATGCCTGCTCCATATTCCTACTCAGTTAGGTTTTCCACATCCTTTCTTATTCTTTTCTTACTTCCATTTCTACTTTCAAGCAACTGAGCTGTTCTTTTTGCCTCTGAGAGTCGACGCACATCTTTTTTTAGACACGCCACACTCATATTTTCACCAACCTTTATACCCACTTTTGTCACTACTTTATGTCTACCAGAGCACCCATCATTTTAACAAATAACACTATCATATACACCAATTGTTGAAGTTTTTGGCCCAACATGCACAGTGTTTGGAATTCTTTCCCATATTATATGATGTAAACTTTCATTTGGGTTTTGGGTTCGACCATGCAAGCACTTTCTCAGTCATTCATCTTGAGAAAGTTCCCTAAATACTGGTTTAATTGCCAATAGAACCTCTTCTGGAAGAGAGTGTTTATGTTTATAAATTTCTTTCCTAATCTGAGCTCTTTGAAAACCACACCATGTATCTTCACATTCAGGACACAAACCATGCTGTGAATTACTATCTGTGGATAATTTATGAAAATAAATGACCCAAATAGCTTATTTTATTTCTGCAATAGTTTCACCTGCATTTCTCCTGATATCTAGTCCATAATACTGCTGGATAAGGTCAATCTCACTGTGTGTTAGTCTTCCACGACCTGCAAGTGGTTTGCCATCTGGAGGAGTCTGTACCTTCATACTACATCAGAAATTGTGTGTGGCATTGCGCCGCCATCTTTAAATTGATGGATTAAAGGGCTTTAATACCAGCTGACACCCAATTATATATAATCACTTAAAAGCTGAAAAACTATATAATTTTTAACAACAAAAACAAAAAATTGAAGCCCGTCAACCTCCCAGTGCCCTAAAGCTGCCCTATCCCTATGAATTCCAAATATCTCTTTAGTTTTGAAACGGATATGAAATGCCGATAATTAAAGATCGCCCCCACTGCAGACTGGGCTGCAAAAAAAAAAAAAAAATCAAAATAATTATTTTATTTTGTAACCTTGTACTCCATTCTCTAACCAATTTTCCAATTTCCCCGTTATTCCCGATGACAGATAATTTTATCTATGGGTGCATTATTAAATTTTGCGAAATAAATATAGAATTTGTTAATACTAGCTGTATTATTTCTAAAAAATAACACCATAACTGCTAAGTAACGAGGACAATCCTCTCTTTCCCAACAGCGCCATACACTTGTTGTCAACATCCACTAGACCACAACCACCTTTCTTTAGAGGAAGACGCAATTGCGGGCGAGCAAATCGATATGCTTTCCCCGTCCACAGGAAGTATCCGAGCAGAGTCTCAAAACGTTGGGCGAACTGCTTAGGGAGCGGCAAAATCTGCGCTACATACCACAGTTTACTCAAGGCATAAGTATGAATGTACCAGACGCGTTGAACAACGTTAGATTTCGAGAGCGATCTTCGTGTAAGTTAAAACGTAGTGCGTTGAGCCTCTGGGTCCAATTAAGAGAAATCATTTCTGATATGTTAGAGGTGAATATAACCCCTAGTATAGTGGTCTGTGGAAGCACTTTCATATGCAGCAAAGTTGGTGGATGTTCCCAGGTACCTAATGGAAGGATTTCTGATTTGTGGGTGTTGAGCTGAGCTCCCGAAAGTTGACTGTACGTCACAATCGCCGTCGCTATCTCCTCCATATCCTGGTGATCTTTGGCCAAAACCGTCACGTCATCCGCATAAGCCATTACTTTAAGACGTTCCCCAGCAATATTTAAGCCTTGCAGTCTATCTTGTAGCATCTGGAGTAATGGATTGAGTGTCAAGGCAAACAGTCCCATAGATAAGGGACACCCCTGCCTGACTGATTGTCGTATTGGAATAGGTGTCGACAAAAAGCCGTTACAAAGTATTCTTGACGACGCTTGGCGATAAAGCCCTTGAATCGCCGCTACCATTTGTTGAGGTACTCCAGCTGCGCGCAAACACCGCCAGATATACCAGTGCTGAACTCCATCAAAAGCTCTATGAAAATCCAGATTCACTAATGCCAAGGAGCTATGGTGCTGCTCAAGATGGACGACCACATCTCTTAATTCCGTAAGGGCACCAATAATGTTCTTGCGTTGAAGAGCTGTTTGATTAACATGGAGCACCTCCTCAAATGCTGGTTTTAGTCTGCTGGCCAAAAGCTTCGCAAAGATTTTGTAATCTGCATTAAGCAGTGTTATTGGGCGAAGGTCCATCGCTGCCTGAGGGCAGTGTTTCCGCGGGAGTAAAATTATAATTCCATCCGCGAAATGTTCTGGAAACCAGCCTCCATCCCATAATTCCTGTAACACTGCAACAAACTCATCCTTAATTATCGGCCAGAATGCAAGATAAAATTCATAAGAAAGACCATCCGGGCCAGGCGCCGTATTGCGTTTCAAATGTTGCACCACTTGATGTACTTCTCGTTCCGTAATGGGACCTTGTAGATTCTCCTCCGTGGACTGACTAATGTGAGCCACGGGGCTACTCAGGGCCGCCGCGCTAACCATGGGTTCCGCTTGAGCCTCGCCAAATAGGCGCTGGTATTGCTCCTGAAGATAAGGCAATAGCTGGCGTGTCCCGTGTAACACCACACCAGTAGCAGCGTCAGTGAGTGATGAAATGTACTTGGCCTGTCCATGAGAGCGTGCCTTGGCCAATGAATAAAAGGAGGCTTGTTCATCGGAGAGAGCGTGCGACAAGGGGGACCGAATGGCGCAACCCTGCAGCATTTGATCTTGTTTGCTTTTAATTATTTCCTTTATTCTCCTGATAGCCGGAGCGACCTCGGCACCTCGATTCTGCTGCTCATGTAGATTCCAAAGCACCTCATTGTAAAATTGCATCACCTCTCTTCTTTCACGGGCCTTCTCAAAACTAATTGTTTTGAAGAATGCTTTGATGGCCGGTTTTGCCGTAACGGCCCACCATTCTGATTTACGGTAGGCACGGTGATACGAGGGTTTTAAAGCTGCCCATCTTGTACCAAAGTGCAATCGACAGTCCTCATCCTGAAATAGGGTTGAATTGATTTTCCAGTAACTCCTTCCAGTATCTAGACTAGGAGCCGTGAGTTTTAGGGCACACGTCACGGCGTGGTGTTCACTAAAGGCAACGGGATGAACATCAATGCGCTGGAAATGGGGAACCAAGGTGTCAGATAAATAAAAACGATCCAGTCGGGATGCAGAGGCGCCTCGGTGATTCGCCATAGTAGCGACCAAGGGAATAATGTCGGGTCAAAGAAACTTCACTACAAATATTCTTATTCGCAATCCGCATGCTGTTAGTAGCTGTACAATTTGGAACCTTTTTTTCTGGGCGAGTCTGTCGTATACAAACGCACACATTAACTTAATAAAACGGTGTAGAGATATTTCTGTTCATTCAAATCATTCTCATTCATACAAAACCAACATTCACATTCCAGGCACATTCCACACATATACGGCGATGTGATCGAAATTTCAATTTATTAGTGAATTGCTCTCGCTTTTAGAACAATGGAGCAACATACCACACTACTCCTATATTAATATAATGGAATTTTTAACGGTCACAGCGTGTTGTATGTTTTGTGAATTTAAACGCTAATGCTATAAAGACTTGTTAAAGCGTGTAAATTATATTGGAAATATCTATATATTTCCGTTGTAAAAACTGTTTTATTATAAAAGGAAATAAGCTGCAGTTTTATTTGAACCACCGTCCTCATTCATTTAACGTATTCTGGTAACATTTGATTGCCGGTTTCCAAACATCACCTTTAGGTACAATATAAGTACATTTTATATATGCATATGTACATTTTGAGGTGGTAAATACTTATGGATTGTACGTTACGCGAAGGCAATTACTTTGTTTCTCAAACCTAGGCTATAAAGAACACCTGTCAAGAATATATCGGTGTAGACTTATGTTACGTTATAATGTTTAATTTGCATTAGGGAATTTATAGATACATGGGTGATCTGAAAAGTTTCCGCCCTAATAAATATACAAGATTTTTTTCAGAATTTTTTATCTACATAGTCTCCTTGTAAATCTACACTCTTCTCCCAGCGATGCTGTCATCTCTGTAACCCGTTCGAATAGTACTCGGTGTTTTCTTATGCAAAATAATTGTTCACGAAGGTAATTGCCTCTTCATTTGACGAAAATCTCTGTCCTCCGAGCGCAATTTTCATATGAGGGAACAAAAACAAAGTCGCTTGGGGCTAGATCTGTTGAGTTAGGCTGATGATAAAGCAGTTCTAACCGCATTTTTAGGATTTTTGCCATTGCAACCGCTGAGGTGTGAGACGGTGCGTCGTCTTGGTGAAACAGGTTTTCTTGTTCTACAAATGAGGCCGTTTTTTGACACGTTCTACCTGCAGCTTTTCACGTAGTATGCTCCTGTAACGGGTTTTACTTTTTCAAGATAATCGATAAAAAATTTCCATGAATATTCCGAAAAACAGTAACCATCACATTCCCAGCCGAAAAATAAAATTTTGCTCTTTTTGTAGCCGCTTTCCTCTTTGCAGTCCACGGTTTGCACTCTATTTTGGTTTGGGGCCTATAATGGCGTATCTACGTTTCATCCACAGTAATTAATCGGCACCAAAACACTGATTTATTGCGCCTAAATTTTGCCAACAGAGCGTTGGAAATGTTCATGGGAACTCGTTTTTGGTCGAAAATGACCAAACGCGGCACAAAACGCGCGGACAGCTTTCTCATGTCTAAATGTTGATTTAATATGTGACAAAACACGTTTTTAGACGTGTTCATAGCCTCTGTTATCTCTCCTACTTTAATTCGGCAGTTGTCTAGCACCATTTGTTGAACTTCGGCGATGTTTTCTTCGGTAGTTGCAGTTTTTGGACGTCCGGAATGTTTATCGACTCCCACGCTCTTACGGCCACGTTTAAATTCAGCTGCCAAAAATGTCATGTGGCAAATGATGGTGCAGAGTCCCCATACACAGAATCTAACTCATCTTAGATTTGCGTAGGCGTATTGCCTTTCAAAAAGAAATATTTAATGACAGCTCGATACTCGATTTTGTCCATTTTTATAAAAACACTTACATCAACGCTCTCAAATGACTGTTGTATAACAACTGAGCGTCTGAAATGGCTGAAACTTTGGTGAGTAACTGACAACAGATGAACGACAGAATACACTAGCTTTTATTTACGGGTGCTGCCATGTTCATGTTGAGACCAGAAACTTTTCAGACCACCCTGGTATATTTTTTTAACAAGAGAATATTACAGCAGAGTTCCGTATAACTGCGCTCGCTTACATAAGGCAATCTTGTTGCATTTCACTTCCTGTAAGTATATTTTTGTATTCTTGATTTCTTTATGATTTTAAAGAAGCATATCACGGGTGATGATTTCAGAGGTAGCTTCGATGCCCATAATACGAGGTATAATTCTAATACCCACCCGCCATGTTCTAGATTAACTTAAATACATAGCCCCCTGTATTAAATACTATTAATGTATATACAGTAACTTTGCAGAGAGAGAGAGAGAGTAAGAACTTTACATTTGAAGCATTTTAAGGCTTATGTAAGTTCAAGAGTAAAGGAAACCCCATGCAATAATATGCAGGAATGTTTTAATACTATCTCTAAGTTCTAGCTATATTTTAAATTGAAAGTACTATACATGACTTTTACTAATGTGTCTTTTTTTTTTTCTAAGTTTTATGTAAAATTATTTAGCCAATTCTATTTTGTACATAAAGGCTCAAATAGTCACTAACATGATCTTCATTATTGTTATTACGTTACAAAATGTAATGCATAAGTTTCGTAAACGTTCAACAATCCTCAATTAACATTTTGGAAATGAGTTGAGAGATGATTTGCTTTATGTAATTTCTGGAAACTCAGTTATTTTGCAACTTTTTTTTTCTCTATTTCTTGTGTTGTTCCCGGTAATAAAGGACACTCTAGCGACCATGTAGTGAAACTTTAATATGTAAATGATATTGTTTTCTCAAATATCTATAACTTGAGAAACATTAATAAAAAGCTTTTAGCGAGTTTTGGAGAAGTAGTTTATTAATCCAATTGATGCGGTATTTATGGTGTTTCTTGGGTTTTAAGGGTCCTGAAAAACGTGCATTTGTGATGAAGTATAAGACCTACCCTTTTTATAATATTCTTTCTTTCTCTTTTAGCTAGTTACCTAAAGTAGAGGAAACATTCTGCTTCGCCCAAATGGCCGCGCCGTGGCTTAGTGGTTAGACCGCTTGGCTCTCACCAAGGCGGGGGTTCGATCCCAAACGACCGCAAAGTGAGATTTGTGGTGGACAACACGGCGCTGCGGCGGGTTTTCTCCGGGATCTCCGGAGACGTCATCGTCCAATATATCTCGTCAATTTCCACTGGATACTAATAGACATCTCAACCAAACTTTGGATGACACTGCGACAAGGTTCCTAGAGGACTTAATGTCTGGTCACCACAAGAAGGCAAGAGAGGGATTATAGCTGTTTATATGTTCCGTTAGTGGATCTGCTTACTAGAAAATGAGTGTATGAGAAAGCACATGAGTCGCCCATGTTGCCAGATCTAATGCTTCTTTCAGTAACTGCAGTGATAGGTGTTATGCATGGGTGAGTAATGCGATAATAGTTGTGTATTTCAAACCAAATTAGCATGCTTGTCATACTGGAAAGACGAGCATAAACATCCGTTGACAGGAAAAGTGATTACGTTACACATTCCTCTATCTTGGTTTCTTGTTTTGGGTAGATATTAACACCGCTTTGTGCCTTTGTGCCACGCCCGATGGGGTGCAGGCCAGGAGAGAGGGGAGAGGCCACCACGGGTAGCGTAGATGGTAGTGTGTCGCACGTTCAATTATCTAGATAAGGTTTTCCGGGGGTTTTCTTTGTCCCTAAAGGATGAATGTCGGACGACTCTAAATTCTATGCACCCTGGACTCATTTGAGTATCATTTCATTCATCTTCCGATACGATGTAATGTTTGACGTCGTAAATTAAAAAAAGGAGAGGGAAGGGAGGATACTATGGGTGGGAGATTTGGCATCAGAAGTCAGGGTCCCTAAAATTTACAGACTTGAACTCCCTGGTGGTGGATGGTACAAACATTCTCCCCTGTAGATTTACACATCCCAAGGGAGAACTTCTCCAAATCAGAAAACGTGGATTCAATGGCGAAACCCTGAACCCTGAAGTAGTACACCAGGATGTAATGGAGGGACCTGAAGCATGAATGATACGTCCCAGTAGCAGTCTACCTACCCGTGGAAGCTCTTAAAAGAAGAAAATGGGTCCAGAAGGTCGGCCACGGAAATAAAAAGAAAGGCAAAATTGATATCAAAAATGTCACGCGAGAGAGAGAGAATATGTGTGTGCGTGTGTGTGCGTGCGTGTGTGTTTTAATTTTACGTCCTCCAACGTTAAGTCATATCGGTCGGTGAGTGAAATGGGTGAAATGATGCTCAAATGTGTCCAATGATGCTTCATGGATAAAGCTTAATTACCCGACATTCGTCTTTAAGGATAAGGGAAAACCCTGGAAAAACCATCTCCAGGTAACTCACCCTAACCTAGATTGGAACTCGGGATCTCTTGAACGTGAGGCAGACACGCTAAAATCTACGCTACCGAGGCGGGCTGTGTGTGTGTGTAAAAACGAATACTTGTTCAGGATTTTCCAAAAATGTCATACGAATATTTTTAGTAAAATGTTCAGCTACCCATTGATAAAACCTGAAGTACTTCCAAGTAAAATACCACAGCATATTAGCTTTTCCAATAAAATGCATGTATTAAATTTTCTAGGAATAGAGTGAGGACCTCTTCATTATGAGTGACACATGTGTAACTGATAAAATATTCGAACCACTCAACTACTCTCCGAATTAGATAATTATCTCCTTTTATAAAGGAGGGTCTTGTTGGCAATAGACTACGTAGGGAAGTTCTCAAAATGGAGGATATAGTTTTTCATCTGCCTTGGAAAGCATTAAGTATTTTTCACACTTCATTATTTCTTTATTAAAATATTTGATGGAAATAAGACATAAAGAGTCTTAAAAATCATTCAGTTACTGATATTTTAAATATAATTTCATATCTTTGCTTCCTGATATTTGTACTGTGAAACAATTATTAGCTGGTCTTCAAATTAAATATATGATGATTTTTGGGGTGTTAAGAAAATGAGGCCCAACGGCCTCATTTGTGGTATTTTAGAACATAAATCTGATTTTTTAAGAAACACATTCTCATGGCTTGTCTTTGGATGGTCCTAAATTAATCATTTAAAAATATTTACTTTGTTGCAGGTGAGTTACGCTGTACCTTGATTCGAGACGTCTGCAGAAATAAACAACAAAAGGTATGCTGATTTTTGGGCAAGTTCAAAAAGTTATTAAGTAATTGTAACTGACACAGGTTGTTTCGAAACGACACCGAACGACTATAGCCGTATCGTAGTTTATCAATTAACTTATCTCCGAAGTACGGTCACGCAACTTCGAAATTCTCTTAGATATAATTTTATGCAACATTAAATATTACGTGATTTTGTGATTAGGCAGCACAGAAATCACTGATTGCTAACCTCAAAAGCGGTTATTGCGTCGCACCGGCCACGAAAACAAATGCATTGCTCGTTGCTCTTTATCAGTGGCTCTAGCGTCGCTTTCAGGTAATGGGGCAAAGGGTAGTTACTTGTGAAAAAGTCAATAAATACTCGGACAGTTCATAGATTGCTCATTTTTCTATAATCTTAATTGTTGATACCGAAATTAAAGGATTGCAATAAGTAAAGGATCACGATGAATTTCTTTGTTACAACGCGTGCAGGTTCAGTGGAGTCAAATAGCAGTTGAAGAGAATAGTTGTTTTAACAAACGAAACGTAAGAAACATTATGCTTAGCAGATTTATAAACGGTAGTACTTGACTTTGTTGAATGGGGTATTCTTCGGACCCTTCATAATGGCATGACAAAATAGTTACAAAGGGAATCTTTGGTTGAACGAAGAGGGCTTCGAGAAAGCGAAAGTGACACACACACCCACGCGCAGCTGTGCTCACTCAGTCTTTGGCGTCAGGCCGATTAGGGCTGTCCTATTCTTCTGTCTTGATCGAGGGCAGATCAGAAGTGATGAGAGAAGATACTTTTCGGTTCATACGTACGTGAAGAACGAATTAAGTTTATCGAGTAATAAGCATTCCACCTTCAGTCTCTTTGAACAGTGATATATTGGTATCCCTGGGTCTGCAACTTCAAGTTCGATGTTCCGATAAAAAGAAGCAGTCAATAAACCAGGTTGAAACGGGCATTCCAGTGTCATTAAAACTGTCCTTCTCATACATGCTCACGCATACCCTGTGAGAAACCTCCTTGCTTTACCCTGAGATAAACACCCGTTATTTACATTTGCACCAAACTGTCGCCCCAACGTAGAACTATTTGCTCGCCAACTATATTTGTAGCTACATTATACAGCATTTTCAACTAGTTTACTGTAAAATAAATAGCTTCCTTCTAAATTACAAATGTTTTATTTAGTATTATTAAACGCAGTGAAATAAAAAGGCTTGTCTCTTTGCATAAGGCATTTAGTTTTCGTTAACTTTATCTACAATTCTTTGATATTGTTCTGTTCTTTTTATCATTTAATGCTTCCATACTCATTCTCACTAACATTAACTTCCCTCTGAAAGGTTAAACTTGCATTATGTCCACCAGTTTATCTGCCGTCTGTGACTGCTATAAAGGAATGTTGGAACCCGTTAAGCACCCATAAACAAATAACTAAAGAATAGCTTCTTTATTGCGGTGTCAAGCTAAGGTGGAGTATGCTGGTATGTTTACAAACAGTTACAGTACGCGACAAGGTGTAGCATGCGGCGTGGTTCCTGTCACTGCCTAATTCACTCATTATGGAGCGTCTTTAATGCTGCTACATTGGCGATAAGAACTACCTATGTGTCACATAGAAGCTGTGAAACTGCTTCTATATATTCGTTCGGTGTCATTGTGAAGCACCCTATATAAACAGAAAATATAGAAAATATGGCTAATATTGTGGCATATAAAAATAATGCTCTTAACTGAGAGTTAGGAATATCGGTTCTCTAGTTTCTATGGAAGGCGTTTGTGCTTTGCGTAATCGGGTTAAATCCATGGAGAATAGAAAAAAATAGATTTCCCCTGTAAATAAGGATGTAACCGACATATTTGTGTAAACTGAATCCTTGTTGGAAGTAGAAGGTAATTTCACTGATGTAATGATTTGTAACGTATCACTAAACTACTAGGGACACAACTAAGAATTGGATAGATAGAGGCAGATTGAAAAATACAATGCTACGACCGGGTTTTGAACCACGGATCTCTTGGTCTGCGTCCAGTTGTTCTTAAGCCTCGAGCTACCTTGGCCAACATGCCGTCAGACGTCAAATACTTCAACTGACTTGTATGTTTCCTGGTAAACTACTCGGGGTTCTCATATACAATGGGATACGCACCGTTTGTGGCGACGTACTATGCTCTAAGTATTTAAGTCCTAGACTGTATATAGTGCGATCCATATACCTGAACCACTTCAACAGGCCATAAAATTTGATCCTATATATATATATTTATTTATTTATAATTATATATATTTGTAATTTACGTCCTCCAACGTTAAGTCGTATCGGACGATGAATGAAATGAGTGAAATGATGCTCAAATCTGTCCAGGGTCCATGAAGCTTACAGTTACCCTAAATTCGCCTATTAGGATAAGGGGAAACCCTTGAAAAAACCTTATCCAGGTAACCCACCCTAACCGAGATTCGAACTCGGGACCTCTTGAACGTGTGGCAGACATGCTACCATCTACGCTACCGAGGATGGTGAACTAATAATAGGACACACGTGCAACTGTGGGAGAGCATAATACACAATTGAGAGATTAAATTACACTATTTACATATCAGAGAAAATGTTGGAAGTGTCCTCCACCAGCATCTATACATGTTTGTACTCGCCTCACCATATTCTCTGAAGTTTTACGAAGATTATCCTCACCAATGTTACTTATTTCGGTTCGAATGGATTCCTTGAGAACATTAATTGTCCGTGGCCTATTGTTGTACACCCTATTTTAGACACCCCCACAAGAAAAAGTCCGATGACGTTAGGTCAGTGGATCTGATGGATCACAGACATTTTGAGATTATTCGATTATTATCAAAGAAACTGGTTACAAGTTCCATGGTGTCATTAGATGTATGTCAGGTTGCTCCATCTTGCTGGAAATAACCTTCTCTCAATTCGATATTATCCAGCTGCTCCACAAATGCCTTGAAGATACCCATATAAATTTCTGTGTCTGCAGTCGTATCAGAGAAAGTGGAGGATGTTCAGGTTTACATGCATCACACTATAGTTACCACTAGTAGTTTAATTTACGGAAATATAAGCGTTCTTCCATACTAGCCTTGTGTAGGCTAAGATTTGGGTAAATAAAGTGGACTTAAAGCATAGTAAGTCGCCACAAAATTTGTGTATCTCATTGTATATGAGAACCTCTAGTGGTTTACCGGGAAACATACGAGTCAGTTGGAGAATTAGATGTCATACTGGCATGTTGGCCATAATTACCCAATGCTTAAGAGTAGCCGGACGGAGACCGAGAGATCAATGGTTCAAATCCTGACCATGGCATTGAATTTTTCATTCTGGGCTTACCTATCCAAATATTTGCCTACACACGGCTAATGTGGAAGAACGACTAAATTTCCATCAACTAGTAAGAATGCTTGCTGGGGTAAATAAACTATTGAAAGTCACTGCTGCCTAATTATTTTTAAATAAATCCTTTTATTCAAGGTATTCAATTAATTAAAACATTACTAAATAGTATATTAGAAACACTTCTTATTATTCTAAAAGTCATTCACCGCGAAACAAGAGTGGTAAACATTCTGGTTAACAGCTAAATGCAGAAAACATATTTTACACGCCGTAATGGAGACACCAATGTTAGAAACTTCTCAAAGTGTAATATATTCCCATACACGTCCATTTACTAAATTATATTACTGCGGCACAGTAAGCAAACATCCCCGCAGGGAAATTTCTATAAATACAGCCTTAGCAAACATCGGAATGTACGGTAACACAGCTGGAACAAATTCCTCCCACCTCCGGTCAAGTACATCACTCCCCATCAAAATGTGCATAATGTTGTGTGTTCTATTAGAAATATTCCTTGACTTGTGGACAGTTCTAGAATACTTTCAGAGGTACTATGTTAGTGTATTTAATACAGGGAGTTTCAGAAGTAGTGTTTAAAACTAATTAAGAAGACAATATAACATTTTCAAGTAACACTCGAGCTGTTCAAATACGACGGTGGTCTGAAAAGTTTCTGACATGAACATGAAGATGGCAGCACTCGTAAATTAAAACTAGTGAATTTCGTTGACAGTTACTCACCAAAGTTTCAGCAATTTTGGATGCTCAGTTGTTTTGTAGACGTCGTATGAGTGAGTTGATGTGAGTGTTTTTATGAAATGGCAAAATCGAGTATCAAGCTGTCATTAAATATTTGTTTTTGAAAGGCAATACGCCTACGCAATTCAAAGATGAAATGGATTGTGTGTACGAGGACTCTGCACCATCATTTGCCACAGTGAAACCTTGGGAATCTGAATTTAAACGTTCGTAAGAGATTGGGAGGCGATGAACGTTCGGGACGTCTAAAAACTGCAACTACATACGAAAACATCACCTAAGTTCACCAAATGGTGCTAATGACCAACGAATTAAAGTGAGAGAGATAGCAGAGGGTATAAACATGTCAAAAGAACGTGTTGTCACATATTAAATCAACATTTAGACATGAAAAAGCTGTCCGCGCTTTTTGTGCCGCGTTTGCTCACGTTAGACCAAAAACCTGTACAAATGAACATTTCCAACTCTCCTTAGGCGCAGTTTAGGCGCAATAAATCCGAGTTTTGATGCCGATTAGTTACTATAGATAAAACTTCGATACACCATTATGCGCCCGAAACAAAAATGCAGTCCAAACAGTGGACTGCATAGAGGTAACAGGTTCAAAAATATACAAAACCCGTTTTTTTTCGGCTGGTAAAGTATTGCCGACTGTTTCCTGGGATAGTCGTGAAGTTAATGTAATCGACTATTTCTATAAAGGAACAACCAGTACAGGAGCATGCTACGCATAATTACTTGACAAGGTGAAGGCAGAACTTGTGGTGAAACAGCCACATTTGCAGAAAAAGGAAATCCTGTTTCACCAAGACAGCACACCACCTCACACCTCAGCGGTAGCAATAGCGAAAATCCACGAATTACGTTTTGAACTGTCTGATCATCCACCTTATTCACCAGATCTAGCCCCAAGCGGCTTCTTTTTGTTCCCTCATCTGAAAATTGCGCTCGGAGGACAAAGATGTTTGTCAAATGAAGAGGTAATCACATTTGTGAACAATTATTTTAGAGAGTAAAACGCCGAGTACTATTTGGACTGGTTACAGAGATAGGAGCATCGCTGGGAGAAGTGTTTAGAGTTACAGCGAGACTATGTTGAAAATAAAAATTAGAAAAATCCGAGAAAATGCTTTGTACCTTTATTAGGTCGGAGACTTTTCAAAGCACCTTCGTACTACCTTTGCAACACATTCTTTTGCTTTTGTAGAGGGAGTAGTAGAGGGAATATTATATTTTACAAAAAATTCTATTCCTACCTAGATTACTTCGGAATTATAATTACTGACTCTCTGATTAAAAGTTAAAAAAGTAGCAATATATCTGTGTGAATGTCTGTTGACAACATAACTAACAAAACAAAATACTGTGATTACCAAACATGGCTTTTAGGAACCTGTTATTCCACAGATGAATGGCAAAAATTTTCTAGTATAGCTCCTACCCCAAACTAAACTACATGTGAATGTTTTCCAAAATTGTAATCACCTCAAAATTCCCCGTATGGACTCTGATTAAAATGGCATGTACTTATGATATTTTACTGGAAAGTAAATCTAGAAATTTTTAGGAATAGGCTGTGAAGCTTTGTTAATTCTAAATGTCTTTTAATAACTGGAAAACCATAACAAAATCATAAAGAGTAACAAAGTGTTACTTGGCCAAATAGAGGGATCTCGTTAAAACCCACACGTTTTATTTTTGAATTAATTATTTTCAATGTATTTATTGGTTTGAGTCTTCAAAATTTGTACTTCTTCCAATAAGAATTGTCATGAGAGAAGAGAATGATATTTCAAGGCCACCACATGGCGTCCATACTTTAAAAAAATTGACTATCGCTTAAGTCTACAATATTCTAATCGTATCTACAAAGAAACAGACAATAGGCAATGTCATTCATATCATTTTAATCAAAATTAAGTGGAATTAATTTGAAAAATAATAAAATGTTATAAAATTTTCGTAAAAATTATAAATTGTTTTAAATTTTTTTTTATATTTTTATACAAGAATGAATAGAAAACGTTATACACAGGCAAATAAATGACGTTACAGAAATTACATAAAATGTTATGGAGTGTATTTGTAATTTCAGATTATAATTTTCATCATCATTATCATTATGGACATGCTTATTATTAATTGTGTAAACTTAAGTAATCTTTAGCTATATACAAATATAATAATTTGTAATTTAAAAACTTCACTTATCTTATAAGAAATGATGAGACATTTCTTATAAATTGTTTGGGATCGCGATTTGATGTAAAACTTTTACACATCCTCAGCCGGAAACAACAAATCTGTTGTCATCATTACAAACACTAGATGTTAATATGTTCTTTTTAGTATTACCAAAATCTGAAAATCAAACGACTTTATAAACAGAATTGACTGCCGGTATTTCAAAATTCATTACACGATATTTGTTTTTTAAAATACATATATTTTCCCAAACAATTAAGTCTATCGGACCATTTAATTGTTTTAGTAATTTAACTTCTGGATTTATTTCACGGTTAAATGACCTAAAATGATCTGCTAAGTGCGACTTATCAGTCTGTTTATACTTAAAGTTACGAAAATGTACTTTCGTTCTGGTTTCTAAATGAAGTTTTGTTTTTCCAATATAAACTTTATCACAATCGAAACAATTAAACTGATAAATATCAGAATTTTTATAGTCAAGAATTTTATCCTTTTTAGAGAAATGCAATGCATTTTTAATACTATATTTACTTTGAAGAACTGAAGTTATACCAAAGTCTTTAAATATTTTTTTTTGAAAATGTTTACTAAATGTTGATTTATTAGCAGTGTTAGCACTCCGCTGAGTTTTTGGGATGACGTAAACAGCTTGTCACTCAATTGGCTAGAATTGTGAACTGAGGTAATGGGCCAGGTAAACTTGGAGGAATTGTGCACAGTGGTTAGACTAAACAGTAGCATTTTGTGCAAATAATGACAAACGCCACTCTTGAGAGAAACGAAGCTAAATCTCATTCTACGGCTAAGATATTGGTTTCCGATGTAGCTGGGACAGGAAAGAAGGCAGCAGATAATGCCTCTGATCGATTGGCTCAGCCTAGTACCTGCCTGCTTCCGACATGGAGCAAATGTGAACCACGTGAGTGATCACCAGAAACGCGTGCACGGATATTGGACTTGTACAGCACAATATGGAACAAAAGAATCTCCACAAATGCTTAGATACAAAATTTGTTTATTAAAGCGGGGTAATTAAAGAACTTTCAACACGTTTTGTAAATGTCTTCATCATTAAAAAGGACCAATTATTCTAACGAGCAATTATTCTATCTATAAAGCAGATTCTGTTTTTATTTCTTAAATTACTAACAAACTAAAAAGGATTTACGGATACGAACGCTTTGTAATGCGTCTTGCTCAAGTTCAAAGGTCCCGAGTTTGAACCTCGGGGTGAGTTATCTGGATATCACTTTTTACTGGGATTGTTCTGAAAGATCAATGGCAATTAAGTCTAGGCTCTATGTAACCTGGACTCATTTTAGCACTATTTCACTCATTTGACTCGTCGTCCGATACGACTAAAGGATACCAATGACAGAAAATTTGACACACTGAACTAATAACGCTATATTTTTAATATTTATGCCACAGATATAACTTAGTTCAAATACGAGGTGTGTCCGTAAAATAAGGTCTCCAAGGCGCTAGAGCCGTGATGAACGCCATTACGCGAGATCCGGCAACACTGGCGTATAACTTGGTTTCCCCCCTTAAAATCCCCATCACAAAGAACCCGTTGGAAACATTAGTCTTGGCTGGGCAGCCGTTTGTGATGGAGCTTCCTATCATTTCCGCCGCCAAGTGCGAGTTGCGTGCAGTAATACGTTTTTTGAGTGCAAAGGGCACTACCCCCACTGTAATTCATTGTCAGTTATGCGAAGTCTATGGGCCACAGGGTATGGACGTCAAAAACGTGCTAAAGTAGGTCAGAGAGCTCGAAGACGGACGACCAGACGTCAATGACGTACAGCGCTCTGTTGGGCCTTCGGTTTCAGCCGAAACAATTGCACAACTGGAACAAGAAATGCTTAAAGATCGGCGTGTGACAGTTCGCGAGCTGTACAAACTTATCCCTCAAGTCAGTAAGACTACGATTGACAAGATTTTGACCGAACATTTGCTTTATCGCAAGGTGTGTGCGAGGTGGGTCCCCAAAATGCTCACCAAAGACCATAAACGGCAACATGTCGAAGCGGCCCACCGATTCCTGGAGCGCTATGCAGAACAGGGCGAGGAATTGTTGGATTCAATTGTCACTGGCGATGAAACCTGGGTGCACTACACAACACCAGAAACTTAAGAACGTTCTCGTCAGTGGAAGCATTCGAATTCGCCGAAGCCGCGAAAGTTCAAATAGACAATTTCTGCCGGCAAAGTGATGGCTAGTGTGTTCTGGGACAGAAAAGATGTATTGTTGTGTGAGTTTATGCCTATCGGCACAACAATAAACACCGCTAGCTACTTTGAGACTTAAAAAAAGTTGCGTTGTGCTGTTCAAAATCGAAGGAGGGGAATGCTGACCAAGGGAGTAATTTTTCAACACGACAACGCTCGTCCCTGTAATTCATATGCAACGGCTGGTCCTGGCCCAGTTCGGACGGGACATCTTCACGCATCCCCCCTACAGTCCATACTTAGCACCTAGTCATTATCATCTCTTTCCTGAGTTGAAGTCACACCTGGGTGGAACACATTTCCGGACCGACGATGATTTGAAACACGAGTTTAAGCGCTACCCGCGCAACTTGGCGGGAGAGTACTATGACAAGGGTATACAAAAACTGGCACAGCGCATGCAAAAGTGCATCGATCGCAAAGGTGATTACTTTGCAAAATAGTTGTAGGTTCCGCCTTTCCATCAATGTAAGATTCATTGAAAATAAACATGTTTTCTATATTAAATAAAATTGGAGACCTTATTTTACGGACACGTCTCGAATGATACAGCCCAAAATTTGTCAATTTCACAGTGATAGTTTTAATTAGTTGATGGAAATTAGTTATTTCTTCACGCTAGCGGTATATAGGTTCAGGTTTTAGATAGATCAGAATCAACATGAAGAATTCAATGCCATGGCCGGGATTGAACCACAGTCTCCTGGTTTCCCTACAGTCGCTCTAACCATTGAGCAACCATGGCCAACATGCCGTCCTTACATTAAATTCTCAATTTGACTTATATTTCCCCGGTAAACCACTAGGGGCTCTCGCATCCGAGGTAAACAGTTTGTAGCGACTTACTATCGTAAGTATTTGAGTCCCAGGCTTCATTTAACTCTTATTATTTTGGTTAATTGATGGAAATTAATCATTCGTTCATACTAGCCGTATATCGGGTAAGGTTTTTCATCGATAGAGTCAACATTAAAAATTCAATTTCATGGATGCGAGAGCCCCTAGTGGTTTACTGGGAAAATTACGAGTCAAATAGGGAATTTAATGTCAGGGCGGTGTTGGCCATGGTAGCTCAATGGGTTAGAGCGACTGGACGGAAACCAGGAGATCCGTGGTTCAAATCTCGTCCATGGCATTGAATTTTTATGTTGACTCTATTCACTCTGATAGTTTGGAAAATATTGTTACACTGATTTATTTTTGGTTACGTCACCCAAAATGTCCCTTGCGGCAAAACTACTTAAATTTTGTTCTAATATTTAAACAACAGGTTCCCAAGGCAATCAATTTTTGTTTTTGCGCTAGATTTCTCTGTGTCTCAATTACTTCAGGATCCAGAAATTTTTAAAGCTCTGAATATAGCCTTTTTTGCCCAAAATCTGAATTGTTTTGTTTTGAAATAAAGAAAGTTTGCTTATGCATTTCACAATAAAACCCAGGGCAGTGTCTAGTCACTCTGTCTCTATAAACGTTTGTAGCAAATTTCATTAGTCTAACAATAAAAATGTCACGCAAGTAGCATTTTAAATGACGAAAAATGCGGAAGTTTTCAGTAGGTAGAGACAAAGAGTTTGAATTCATATCTGACACTAGCATTCAGGTAACTTTCAAACTAGATTAGAGCATTTAAAGTGATATCTAAGCATTCTTTGGATTCAGGAAGGCTTAAACTATTTTTTAGACTAAAAATAGGAGAATATTATTTTTTGAAAATATTCGTGACATTTCAGCGATACATATCCTTAAGTTGGAAAACGTAATGTTTTTAAAAGGAGCCTTGACGTTGTGGCCATATAATTTCTACAGCTTATATCAGCCACACGTTCGGACGAAATAATTGTGGCGTTTTCCTCCACTCGCAGCAGATAGGATGCACGTTGACTTTCTGTAAGATCCAGGTCGAGATTTGAATAAATAAGAGTCATGAGATCTGTTTCAGGTGTGGATTTTTAATGACAGAAATAAAATTTTATATGACTATATTATTTGATTGTTTAATCTGGATTACATTTTACTCGAACTTTCTTAATCAATCACTTTAGGCTACCTCCAACACAACGATAAATCCTTATTTTCAAGTTAATATATGTATATAATTTCAGTTAATTACTTAAAATTCATCACTTTTGAACGTCCACTCATCACTATTACGAATACTGAATAACTCTTTTTGAAGGTTATTAATTTTCCGTTACAAAACTTTTATATTCACCGCAACATTTTTCCATCGTCATGAAACAAGACTAAAGAACATATATCTATCTCAAGATTATTGATTTTTCGCAACTATCGTTAGTACTCTATTAATTTCGTGATTGGCCGATTTATTGCTACGTCATCACCATACGTAATACAATTATTACTACGGCCAATCACAAAATTACACATATATTTTTACATTGTTATTACATGGCCTACTAAGTCATATCAGAAAACAATATTCATATAAAAAGTTATAACTAAAACATATCGTTACAACGTTTAGTTGAGAATGTCACGAAATAGGATATAGCATTAACAAAGAGTATAAATAGTTGATAAATTCCACAGGGTATAGAAACAAAAGCTAGTTAAGCTTTATTGCAATAAATGTACATATTGTGACTTTGTGGTTTAGTAGAAATTAAAAGTCCAATTTGCAGAAATTCTAAATGTTACTTATTTCCGTAGAAATACACTCTGTTCAATTCTTACAGTAGCAGAATACGTCACATACACAATTACAATCTACCAAGGTCGTTGATCACATTAAATAGCGCTCACTTTTATCACACACTAGCTTCAATTACAACTCTCGTTACGACACTGTTTATAACTGTCCGTTGGCGGGTCTCGGCTTCCTTATATATACCGTGACTAATATTACCAGACATTTATGGAATATTCCGTAACAAACAAGAAATCGAATGTTCTGTAAGACAATCAAGATGTTACTAGAATTTTGTGACTTTATATGCTTTGGCATGCATTTTATCTCCACGCCATCGTTACCTGCTTAGGCAAGATCCTTATCTCCACCCGGCACTACCTGTCTCCTATCGCTCCACGCTGCGCTATCGTAAATAATGGCTTCGCGACAATAGACTGCTTGAAGGAACCCTTTAAAAAAGACAGAGTTTAAAAAGCAGTAACAGTTGTGCTATACTTGTTCCTTTAATTGATATTTTTTCAAATACTGCCATGTGTTTGTGATAAAAAATGTACACACCTCCGAATTTCCTTTATTGTAGCTCTGAAAATGTATTAACTGATTTTCCTAATATCCAAAACTTATAGTAACCCTCATGTAAGGAAGTTTTCTATATTTTCTTTGAATTCATGATATCACTATATTCTATGGATTTCTGTATTACGTGAAGATAGCGTAGCTTTTATGTTAATTAATAACTATGGGACCAAAGAGAAAGTACATAGTTTGAACGTTTAACGTACTTTATGTACATATGCACACAACCTATGTATGTAGCATATTTAAAAGTTACAAAACTGTTGTTTAGAGGTTATGGAAGTAAGATATACCGTCAATGGTGCATCCCATTGAATTTTAATCCGTTAGTTGGAATAATCGGTACTGTATAATTAAATTGTATAAGGTGATGGAGTGATAAGGAGAAATTTTCCTATAAAGCCGTCATTAGACAATTTCATAAGAACTTGTGAGGAAAATAAAATTAGTAAATTCTTCACTGTAGTGAAAAATATGAGGTAAACGAGCTTAACAATAAATAAAATAGAATCATTCATTTAAGGTAATTGATGGAACTTAATCATTCCTTTATACTAGCCGTGTATAGGCTAAGCTTTTGGATAGATAGAGTCGAACTGAAAAATTCAATGTCATGGCCTGAATTTGAACCATAAATCTCCTAGTTTCCGTCCAGCCGCTCTTACCCATTTAGCTACCATAGTCAAAGTGTCGTCCTGACATTAAATTCTCTAATTGACGAATATTCCGTTGGTAAATCACTAGGGGCTCTCATATTCGAGATATATCTTTTGTGATGTGCACGTTGGCCATGGTAGCTCAATGGGTAAGAGTGACTGGACGGAAACCAGGAGAACCGTGCTTCAAATCCCGACCATGGCATTGAATTTTTCATGTTGACTCTATCTAGCAAAAACCTTAGCCTATATACGCCTAGTGTGAAGGAACGACTAATGTCCATGAAAAATAATAAGAGTTAAATGATGAAGCCTAGGACTCAAATACTTCAGTAATAAGTCGCCACAAACGGTGTACATAGAATGCGAGAGCCCCTTGTGGTTTACCGGGGAAATATACGAGTCAATTCGAGAATTTAATGAAGGCCATTGTAGCTCAATGGGTAAGAGCAACTGGACGGAAACCAAGAGATCAATGGCTCAAATTCCGGTCAGGCCATTGAGTTTTCAGTTTGTCTATCTATGCAGCATCATTAATAATTATTTACGAAAAAAATTATGTACTTATATAGCTTCATCTTAGATCAGCCACATTTCAAAGATATCAATTAGTGGTATTAGAACTTATTCATTACTATAAATCATGAGCTTATTTCTGAAGTGCATTTTTGCAGGTGAATGAGTGAGTGAGTGTGGTGTTTAAGGGCCCGTCGACAACAAGGTCATTTGGGCCCCTTGCAGGTGAATATTGGTCACAAAATGTTATGAGGACGGTTAAATAATTTATCTTAGAATCTAAAATGATGGTTAGTCAACTGGAAGCTATTCACAGTGCTTCAATGCTAAAATCCTGTAACGTGGTCATGTCAACATAAACAGCACATTAAGGCAACTCATATAATGATTTAATATGATAAATTATAAGTAAGACTTAAGGGCATTCACAAAAATTTATTTCTCATTTTTTTCCTTGTGAGTTAATGAATATCAGGATGTCTTATACAAAATATCTGGTTATTTCTTAAAAATGTTATAAATAATGGAATAAAATATAAAAATAGTTGAAATGGGAGGGGACATATTCCTGTTGCAAAATTGGAATTTGCTGAACTTAAAATACAATACTGC
The DNA here is from genome assembly GCA_030765055.1 of Mantis religiosa. Classification (NCBI taxonomy): domain Eukaryota; kingdom Metazoa; phylum Arthropoda; class Insecta; order Mantodea; family Mantidae; genus Mantis; species Mantis religiosa. The sequence continues at coordinate 194,958,661 of CM060948.1, read as the reverse complement.
GATCCACATAAATCTGAACGATTTCAACGTGCAAATTTGGGACAATGAAATGCACAATTGGGATATTACATTACACTATTTACATCTCAGAGAAAATGTTGGAAGTGTCCTCCACCAGCATCAATACATGTTTGTACTCGTCTCACCATATTATCTGAAGTTTTACGTAGATGATGTCGAATTGAGAGAAGGCTATTTCCAGCAAGATGGAGCAACGTTCCATACATCTAATGACACCATGGAACTTTTAAGCAGTCTCTTTGATAATCTAATAATCTCAAATGGTCTGTGGCCCCACATATCTTCTGACCTAACCTCAGTGGATTCTTTCTTGTGAGGGTATCTAAAAATAGGGTGTACAGGAATAGGCCACGGATAATTGATGTTCTCAAGGAATCCATTAGAACCGAAATAAGTAACACTGGAGAGGATACTCTCTGTATAACTTCAGAGAATATGGTAAGACCAGTGCAAAAATGTATAGGCGCTGGTAGAGTACACTTCCAACATTTTCTCTGAGATGTAAAAAGTGTACTGTAATCTACCAATTGTGTATTATATTCTCCCGAATCTGCATGTGTATCCTGTTATTGGTTAAAAATTTATGGCCTACTGAAATGGTTCAGGTTTATATTTGATATTATAACGTTCCACAGGCAGCTCTACTAATATATAGAGTACATAAAACATTGTTAATCTACTCCCATCTCGACGCAGTGGGTGTCTTCTTACTTAAAAGTAATCCTTTGTGCGGTTAAATCCTGTTGAGGCTGGGCGAGCAGCAACAACACTCAGGTTGGACTAAACACATAGTAATGTGGTATCATTTATCCAAATTGTCCTTTTGCAACGAGCCTGTTCATACACACGAACCTTTCGCTGAAACTGCTTTACAGACCGAGAAATCGGCAGTGGCTGATCATTTTTGGTCATATAACCATGAAGTAAATCCAGAAGTTAAATTATTGAAACAATTGAAGGAACCGATAGATTTAATGGTTTGGGAGAAGATATTTATTTTGAAAAATAAGGATCGCGTAATGAATTTTGATATCCCTCCTATAGACATCATCAATAAGTTTGTGTTGTCCCCGGTAGATGGCAGTTAGATAAGGAGCTATCCTTCAAACTCCGGTAGTGGTCAAGGTCAGTCAGTCAGTTGGTGGGTGGATGTCAAGCTGAGTGGCTGAAGATAAAGCAGATGTTTGCTTTGAAACCGGTCCCCAGGATTTATATAAGATAAGTGAAGTTGTGTTACTAGTGTTTAGTTGTTATTAATGCTTTACTTTATCTCAATGATTCAAGGCACCAAACAAATATTTCCCATGAAATCTTGATATGAGTTCTTGGAAGCGGCCAGAATGGTACTAGAAAGGATGATATCAGAGCACATGACATCATTTACATGGCAACTGTGTGAATCAAGTAATGTGGAAAGGCGATCACATCTAAGGACTTCCAGGAAGTTTCCGAGTGTGGAGGGAGGTTTATCAGATCATTCGGAAACCCTTGTGGGCATTAAATACAATATTCGAGGAGAGAAATGTATCTAGTGCACCAATGTATGCCATGTGCTTGTTGTCCCAGAAATTTAGAATACATGTGGTACATCCTTTTAAACAAATGAAATGCTTTCCTTACAGAATAACATATTTGCATAAATGTCACGCACACGCATATGGATTTATGTAAATTACGGCAAGGTTGCATAGATGGATGAGTTAACATTTTCTCAGAATTAAAGAAATCCATTGAATCAAATGTTTTGTAACCAAGTTACCCGAATTCTTCAAGTAAAACTAAATTGCAGTTTATAACGGTCATTTTTAAGCATCTTTAACACTATGAGAAAAATTGTTTTGAATTATTATTTGAAATGGTCCATTTATAAAGATCCCTTTTTCTATCAATAGTCCAGATAAATTCCATTAATCAGCCATGTCTATTATTAAAGGCACTTTTATTGAGAATTAAAAGGCAGAAAATAATTTGTTGAATATTTTACGACAAAATATTTTAATGAAGGAACTAAGAGTGTTTTGAATGTGATTAATTTTTATATGACAGAAATGCCGATCTCTGTGCATGAAAATAGCTAAATTAACTTATTAAATACAACACAACTGTAAACATAAATTGCTTTGAAATTTGTTTTATAAAATGGTCATATGGTAGCTCAAACACTTTACTATAATAAAGTGTTATGGAGCATGCGCAGTTAAAACAAAAGTACATTTTAATATTCTTCCTAATGCCAGTGCAGTTTTCATTGCTGCCTTCCAATATGGCATGTACTGAACGTCTTCTTCTGATCAAATTTGACGCAGTTCACAAAACTAATCCCTGACATTTTATGCATTTAATTTGTTTCACGTTATAAATAATTTAATTGTAATTATTTACATGACGCAATAGTGTTTTTATCGATATTTATCTGTCTATCGGAAAGGGGGTGAGAAATGCTCTGTTGGTCGTCTTCCTTGCCAGTCAAATAAATGAATAAATAATAAATGCGAAGCAAATAATTAAATAAAAGTAGGTAAATAAAGCATAAATAAACGAGTAGATAAATAAATAAACAATAAATAAATAAATAAATAATAAATAATACATAAATAATAAATACATAAATAAACGATAATAAATAATTAATAAATAAGTAAATAAGAAAGTAACTTAAAATGAATAATAAGTGAAGAAAATTATATAAACAAAAGGTAAGTAAATAAATAAGACATAAATAAATGAATGGATACATAAATGAGCATATTGGTAAATAAATAACTAAATAGGTAAATAAATGAGTAAGAAGGTGAATAAGTAAAAAAATGAGGAAATGAATGAATGAATAAATGAATAAGTGAACAAAAAAAATTGTAACTCTGGAAATAATCATTTCTTCCACAATAGCCATGTGTAGGCTAAGGCTTGAATGAATAGAGCCAGACTGAAAAATTCAATGCCATCCGTGGTTCAAATCCTGGCAATGACATTGAATTTTTCAGTCTGGTTCTATTCATTCAAGTTATTCTATTTTTGAAAATTATATTCCTAAGTGTCTAATTTTACTGTGCTTCCACAGAAGGAACAGAAGTACATTGATGAGATTTAGCAATGGTTCATTGTTGGCAGCACCATAGCTTTTGTTGTGTATGCCATCGAATAGGAAGCAGCGGCAACAATTAAACATATGAATAAACTCATTAAAACAAACATTACTTACCTATTGTACAAGGCAAGTAGAAGTGCAGCAACAAAACCTTGCACTACATCAAGTATCAGTTCTCGTCTTGCATTTATAATAAATAGTTCTTAATTCTGATCTGCCACTTTCGAATTCGGATGCAAAATTTGTCAACTGTCCATTCAGTATGACTAGATGACAGCAGCTATAAGGCAAACAAATACATAGAGATGTCCAATTCAGAGAGCCGGTCTATTGATGGCAACATTATCCTAATTAATTTAATTAATTCTAATTAAAGGTATTTAAACATTTAGTTACAGTGATTCACAGGCATGTTCAAATACATTACAACAAAAGACTTGTGTCAACTGTAGCTTTAAAATAATGAAAATATAATACCAAACATTCGCATGACTTTCTCTATTGTTGCACAGATTCTCCTTTCAAATGTTTGTTCTATTCTATTTCACGTTAACCAATATTTCCTTTTGTGCACAATGAGATCGCTGTGTGACGGCCGTTCGGTTAACATGCCCTGCAGATAAAAGAAAAACAAATGACGGCTTCCTGTTTCACAAAAGAATAAATCTGTGAAAATGCAATGCAATAACAAGGAATATCTCGAAAATGTTAGCCCCACAAAAGAAATTGACGTAAGTCGTGTGCATTAAGGAGATTTACCTTTTCTGTGTGAGAGTTACTCTAACCAATACCTTCAAACAGTTATGAAAAGTAATACATAATGAAGATGGCTTAAGGGACTATTTTCAGAAAATTCATAATAAATATATTACATTTGTCATTAAAACATTTTAAACAGGTGGTATTTCAATCCAAATGGTCAGAGTCATCTTTGAGAACATACAACCTTTCAAAACGTTTACATATAAGGGGCAATTTTGCCTAGAGGCATTTTTTAAATGTTCGTATTGCTTTCTTGAAGGATGTTAACTTCCACCGTTTAGCTTTGGAGTTATGCTGTTCACAAAGAGGTTGAGGGAGGTTCAGGGAGCTTCTACATATTTATTTTGGGTGAAATATTGGTTCCGAAATTTTAAGTAAAAATACATACCACCTCTTCTTACTCTATATACGTTTAATAATAATGATAATGTAGTTGATGAGGAGGAGGAGGAGGAGGAGGAGGAGGAGGAGGAGGAGGAGGAGGAGGAGGAGGTGGAGGGGCAGGAGGAGGTGGAGGAGGGAAGGTACGAGGGCTGTTCAATAAAGAATGATTAAAATTGTTTTTGACAACGTACATTTACTCATTTTCATAATTTTGATGCTCCTTCACAAAATAGTATCCCCTGAATGCGATGCACTTATCACAGTGTTTCTGCCAGCCTTCGACGACATGCTGGAAACCATTTTTGAGAGCTTCTTCAAAATCACGTCCACAGCCTTCACCACTGCTTGTGATGATGGATAATGTCTCCCACGAAGGCGTTTCTTCAGGTTATGGTTTAGAAAACAGTCACATGGGGCTAAATCTGGAATATGGGGAGGGTGAGGGATGCACTTCACGTTGACTTTTGCAAGATATTCAGCAACAACATTGGCAATATGCGGCCGCGCATTATCCAGGTGCAGCATCCAGCCTGCTTCATGGAAATGTGGTCTTTTGCGCCTAAAATGGACTTGCAATGTTTTCAGGACATCCTTGTAGTACTGTCCAGTTACTGATGTGTGCGCAGGCACAACATGCTGATAAACCATTTCATGATTATCAAAGAATGAGATGACCACAACTTTCCCAGCAGAAGCAGCCACCTTTGCATTTTTGGGGGTTGGTAATAAAGGAGATTTCCACATTGAGCTTTGCTGTTTGCTCCCAGGATCAAAATGATGTAGCCAAGTTTCATCAACAGTGATTACGTTTGATAGAAACTCCGAATCTTCCTCTAGCATCAACTTTAGCTGCATGTTACCTCCATTGCAGCGGTAGGCGATACTGAACATGTGTGAACTTGCCTGGTTCTCACAGGCGGGAACCAGGAGTACCAATAATGAAACTATCACGGCGTGTTTGTTTCACATTAAGCTAACAGAATATACTAAGAATGAATTTCAGTGAGAGAAATTAATTATGGATATTCTTTATTGAGCAGTCCTCGTAATATATTTTTTTTAAGAAAAGCAATTATTTGAAATTTGCTCTGAAAAGCAATTAACTAATTTTCAAAGAATAGGCCATTAAATGAATGGCTTTGAGCCGTCGTTGATCAAGGTGTATTATCCCACGATGGTATCAGGCTCTGATTTTTTATGCGAAGAATTTGGCGGAACCCACTTGCACTGCTTCAAAGATGTCAAAATATGTTCCACGTAGAAAATGGGCCATGGATGGAATAAGATAACTATATGATGGTGCGAGATCAGAACAGTATGCTGGGTGTGGTGGCAGTTCGATTCCTCTCAATTCCTGAGCTTTTTCCATGGCTGTTCGGGCAGTATGGGGTGTTGCATTCTCCTGTAGCAGCTTAGCTCTATTTCGGTGAACTAATGCTGGGTATCTCCGTGTGAAAATTTCATGAAATCGTTCCAGTTGTTGAGGATAAAGATCCTCATCAATGATCTGCCAGTTTGGAACAAACTCCCAGTGAATCAAATTTCCAAATTCGACCAGACACACGACTTTAATTTGGGACTGAACTGATTCTTTTAACGATGAATTTGGAATGTTGGCAGTGATCAGGCTCCAGTTTTGAGCCATCTGAGTTTTGGTAATATACCCATTTTGCATCACAAGTGACAATTCCCCTGGCAAATCTATCAACTATGGGATTACGGATAAGCTGACGACAGATATCCACCCTACGTTCAGCCTGCTGAGGTGTCAGTTCATGAGGTACAGGTATACACCTTCTGTATGATTTTCCAAGCGTCTGAAGGGCACTGGGAGGTCGATAGGTTTCAAAAATGCATTTTTGTTTTTAATATTAAAAAATTATATAATTCTTCAGCTTTAAAACAGTATATAACATAGGTTGTCAGCTGGTATTAAAGCCCTTTAATTCGTCAATTTAAAGATCGCGGCGTAAATATACGCCCACTTCCTGATAATGGTGATTAATCTTTGATCGTGATTTCCCAAAACCTTGATTTTTCATACATTAGGTTCATGTTTCTTAAGAACTATAAAAGATATTGACGCAAAATTTGTAGTGGTTATTTTTCAATGTTCCTTGAACATATTCAGCTAACATTTATATTCATGTGATTATTAAAAGGGATGAAAATAAATATTCGGTCCTTGAAAATATTATCTTTGTTTTACTCAAAACTAATTAATTTTTCATGTGCATAGTATAAACTATATGTGATTTTCATTTAGTCGATATTATAAAACTGTATCTTAGTTTATTTAGGATAAAACGTGGTGCCTGTAGCTTTAAATTCCTACAAGTAAAGTGCACCTGAAATATAGGGTGCAATATTTTTTTTTTCAGGACACACGGTGTGATTTATGCCCCTTTTGCATGGACCTTTCTGAACGTAATTTAAATCTTGTACAGTAGTTAAATGCACACATCCTTATGCAGTAATCATTCCGAATTTCAATTTCTGATAATTTTTAGTTTTCTATATATTCCAAATTTAATATTGGTAAAAGTTAGCCTTGTCTGGGTAAAAATAACCTCCCAGTGACCTTAACGATGACTTTAGCATGTGGGCAATGATCAGGCTCCAATTTTGAGCCATCAGGTTTTCGGTAATATATCCATTTTGCATCACAAGTGACAATTCTCCTGACAAATCTATCACCCATGGGATTATGGATAAGCTACCGACAGATACCTACCCAACGTTCGGCCTGTTAAGGTGTCAGTTCATGAGGTACAGGTCTACAGCTTCTGTATAATTTTCAAAGCGTCTTAATGTCGCAAAGTGCGGTATCTTTTGATATATCAAGTTCTTCTAAAAGCATACGTGTACTTTTCTGCGGACTTTCTTACAAAACTGTCCTGTATCCTCAATATACTATACTTTAGGTCTTCGAGAACGGGGTAAATATTTAGTTTTTGATCGTTTCCATTGTTGTAAAGATGGAACCATCGCTGTGCCACACGCTCACTAACGACACCTTTTCCTTCCACTTCACATATTCTTCGAGCTTTGGCAGCGACTTTATCTTGTTTCCAGTAATGTTTTAAAATGACTGTAAGTTCAAACTCTATCGCCATTCTGTGATTGTTTATTAACAACTGAAGACTGATAGATGCTCGCAATTTACCTAGCACTAACCATGACATCCTCAAAATAGCACTGCCAAACCAAAGAAACACAGTACATTTTCCAAAACACAAAATCAGAAAACAGACATTACTTTGATACAACCTAACAACAACAATAATAGTAATAACAATACCTTGGTAACCATTAAAATTATAAGCTTAATTGATCTAAAGCAAAGAAGTTCACCAAACCTCCATTACGGATGGAGTTTTATCATCCCGAATCCTTTCTTTAAGAAGGTGATAAAAAATCAAAGCGGACACCAGAATGTTCCTCCAGGGTCCCCTAAAGAATGTGTCTGCACATGTGTAATAGCTGAGGTACGGAAGGAAGACAATTCTCTAAAGAAAGCCGCAGAAGTCTTAAATCTGTGAACTGAGACAGCAAAATTGGAGAGGACGTTGTCGGTGCACTAGACAAAGATTCACCTGTGACACGTCTTCAAATTGAGAGAGACTCCCTCCCTAGGTTTGCCCCACTCCAGTAATCTAACTCTGTACCCTGACTAACAAATCCCTTCATTTCAGATAAACCTACTGAAAAAACCTCTTTAATTGCAATGCCATACATTTGCTCAATTAATCTCGCTTTCTCTACTGCGTAAAGCAAATTGAAGTATCATATTTCATTGGAAATACAGCTTTGAGAGTTCGTGAATGTAAAAATCAATTTGTATTTAAATTCAACAGGTTACGTATCTTTTGTGGAAAATACTTGAAGATATTCAACATAATGGCACCATTCCAAGCTACCTTTTATATAGAAACATTTTCAAAAATACTAACAAATTCGATTTAAATAGTGTAAGACATTTCTGTAACAAATCAAATGTACATATATCCTCAAACTCCTGAGAATATCCCCGTAATCCTTCTTCATTCTGGATTACTTTTGAATAACTATTAGTTAATAGAAATTAATTGTTCTTTTACACTGGCCGTGTGTAGGCTACAGTATGGAAGTATAGAGTCAGACTGAAAAATTCAATGCCATAGCCGGGATTTGAACCACGGATCTTCTGGTTTCCGTCTAGCCGCTCTAACCTTTGAGCTACTATGGCCAACGTACCGACACGACATTAAATTCTCCAAATGACTCGTGTTTTTTCCGGTAAACCACTTTGGAGTGGTGACTCTAACTTTCCATACCTTAGCCTACACACGGCCAGTGTAAAAGAACAATTAATTTCCATTAATTGACCTAATAGTGGTTAACTATAAAGCCCGGGTATTAAAGTACTTACAGTATAGTAAGACGCCATTAAGTTAGTTGTCTCCTGTGTTTATGAGAACTCCTAACTGGTTTACCGGGAAACACACGAGTCAGTTAGAGAATTTAATGCCATATCGGCACGTTGGCCATAGTAGCTAAATGGTTTAGAGCGGCTGGACGGAAAGCAGAAAATCTGTGGTTCAAATCCCGGCTACGGCATTGAATTTTTCAGTCTGACTCTATATTTCCAGACTTTATCCTACACACGCCCAGTGTAAAGGAACAATAAATTTCCATTAATTAACCTAATAGTGGTTAACTATAAAGCCCGGGCCTTAAAGTACTTACACGTTTTAAGTCACCATTAAGGTAGTTGTCTCATGTGCTTATGAGAACTCCTAAGTGGTTTACCGGGAAAAATACGAGTCAGTTGGAGAATTTAATGCCATGTCGACACTTTGGCCGTAGTAGCTCAATGGTTAGAGCAGCGGAACGGAGACCAGAAGATCCGTGGTTTAAATCCCGGCTATGGCACTGAATTTTTCAGTCTGACTCTATCTTTCCAAACCATTAATTATTAAGAGATAGACAATATCTTACTATAGGATATAAAAGCTACGCACGCCGCCCAGTAACGTCGTAACGGAGTGTCTGAAGTATTATGCATGTCACAATAGTTCAGTTACGTTACCTGCGTAGAATCTTATAGTGCTTCTGCCAAAATTGGTTATCCAGAATAGAGATCTTCATAGGGCATTCCCTCAAAATTCAAGATATGTGTTAAGAAGGACTAAACTATATAGAAACTTAACTTCACCATTTCTTATCTTATTGATAATCCTTTGGGATCGATTTCGAAGAAACTTTGCTTCATTTTCCACCTGATGTAAATTAGTTGTTCTTTTACACTGGCCGTGTGTGGGCTAAACTATGGAAATACAGAAATACAGAGTCATAATGAAAAATTCAACTCCTTAGCCAGGATTTGAACCATGGATTTTCTGGTTGCCATCCAGCCGCTCTATCCTTTGAGCTACTATGACCAACATGCCGATATGACATTATATCCTCCAACTGACCCATTTTTTCCCGGCAAACCATTTAGGAGTTCTAATAAACACATGAGAGAACTACCTTAATGGCGAATTACTACGTGTAAGTACCTTAAGGACCGGGCTTTATAGTTAACAACTATTAGGTCAATTAAAGTACTTACATGTTGTAATTCGCCACTGAGGCAGTTGTCTCATGTGTTTATGAAAACTCCTAGGTGGTTTACAGGGAAAAACACGAGTCAGTTGGAGAATTTAGTGTCATGTTGGCACGTTGACCATAGTACCTCAATGGTTAGAGCGGCGGAACGTAGACCAGAACATCCTTGGTTCAAATCCCAGCTATGGCATTGAATTTTGTAGTCTGACTCAATCTTTTCATCATTTTAAATCTCTCAAATTGACACTGACACACGGAATTTGAAGAATATCTCCGTATCTTACTCTCATCTACCAGGGACAGCACAAACTTATTGATGACCTGTACTGGTGGGATATCAAAATTCATTACACGATCTCTGTTTTTCAAAATAAATATTTTCTTCCTAACCATAAAATCTATCGGTTCGTTCAATTGCTTCAATAATTTAACTTCTGGGTTTTGTTCATATTTAGATGACCAAAAATGATCAGTCACTGCCGATTCATCTGTCTGTTTATATTTAATATTTCTGAAATGTTCCTCTGATCTGGTTTATAAATTACGTTTAATCCTACCAATATAAATCTTATCGTTTTCTAAACAGTTAACTTGATAAATATCACCCTTTTTGCTATCTGAAATACCGTGTATTTTAGAAAATTTTAATACATCTTTATGTTCTATTTATTTTGAGGTGCCAGTATTACACCAACTTCTTTGAAAATGTTTTGAAATTGTTTTATTTGCCATGGGTGATAAATAAATTTTTTGAAAGGATTGTTGCGAATGCATTCTTGCAACTAGGCGGCGCGGTGAGGCATTCAAAGAGACGGACAGTGCAGTGCGGAGATAAAAACTCGCCGAAACGGTGGGGGGAAGGAGAAGGATTTCTAGATTATTTTAGTGCCGTCTTGATAGTTGGAGAACATTACGGATAATGAGTAATCTATAAAAAATGAGCCGCCGCCCGCCAGACTCAACCAGTCGGTAATTGGACGCGTGCGCTTGAATAGCTGTCTGAGCTGTGTTTGAGGTCCATGACTTTGCAAGTTGTATTGTGTATGTGACGTAATTCTGGACTGTGAGATTGATTTCTACGGTAATAAAGAGCAACTTTTAGTGTTTGTAACCTGGACTTCTAATTTCGTGAAGGCACAAAGTCACAATATAATCATTTCTTTCTTTTTTAAGAGCGGAAACATCGTTTAAATTTTCTGATAATTAATTTTTTTAACCTTTTGTGTATAAATGTTTAATTAAAGCCAGTAATTAAAACAGTGCTAATAATGTGTTTATATCCTGCATTAAATTCCTTGTTGCTTAGAGGTATTTTTATCAAACTGTAAATTAAAGTATTACAGACAGCAAATTTGTGTGCTAAAGGGTTGACACTTTTATTTTTATATAGTTATCAGTGTGGGTTGATTTTCTATAAATGTAAAAGCTTAATTTATTGTTCTTTTTATTATTTTTAGATCCAGGAAGGGCAGGTAACCATTATTTCCAATGTCTAACGTGACATTTATAGCTTTATCCTGCAAATGTAAATGTTTTAAAGGATCATCTAGTGTCTTTCAGGCACAATAGCAAAAATGTCATCCACGTATAGGTTATACTATGTTTTAAAGGAAAAGCTTTAGTGTCTTGTATTTAAAAAAAACTCATAAAAGAGATGCACAGGAAAATGTGAAACAGGACTACCCATAGCTACTCCAGAAAATTGTTGAACAAAATTTTCATTGAAAGTGAAGAAAATTTGCTCTAATCACAGATAAGTAAGTTTCAAAAAATCATGAATTGACTCGTTATTAAAATCTGTAGCATTCAGCCATTTTTTTTTTTTTTTTTTTTAGAAAAAAGTATTAGACGTTTTTCTCTGGAAATTCTAGGAAATATAGCAGTTACATCAAAGGAAACCAGCCTATCATTTTTTGAGAATACTACATTGCTGATATTGTTTACTAACTGAGTGAAGTTTTGATACTTAATCTGTTAACTCTATCAAAAGTACTAAATTTTTTTAATGAGTAGAGCCAGATTGAAAAATTCAATGCCATAGCCGGGATTTGAACCACGGATCCTCGCTCTCCGTGCGCTTAGCCTTCACACGGCTAGTGTGGAAGAAATGATTATTTCCATAATTTCACTACATTTTTTGTTTAAACATTTTATCAATTTATAGGTGGGTGAATTTATAAAATTTGCAATCGTTCTCATTTTTTCCCAGGTTTATGAATCTTAGGCAAAGCATACATTCTCGGTAAAACTGGATTATTAACGTTATCCATATGCTGTTCTTGTTTACATATGATTTTAACCTCATTAAGTGATTTATTCACAATTATAATGCACGATTTTAGAGGGTCATTCTTAATGCTTATGTAATCTTCTACTTGCAGTAAAAAGTTCATTGTGTTAATGTAATGTAATAATCAAGATATTTATTTTATTTATCATTATATATCTTAAATATGTGGAATTTGAATAAAAATATTAGAACCACTTTTGAGAAAATAAAAGTATTTGAAAAATTGTGTCCAATTAAAGGACAGTTTGGCGTAGATAGTATTGTTAAATATCTTCCTGTCGTTTTCTTGGAAGATGATGAATTTATTTAACTACATGGCCACTTTTGTAACTAATTAAACGCCTTTTTTCGGTTCAGGGGAGTTCAAAGTGCATATTTTCAGTATTGAACCACTAGGTGCAATGCGGTATTCTCTCTACTCGCCATGCACATGGTAGATAAAGTAAATCTACGGTTTTCGTATTCAGGAAGCCTCAAAACCTCCATTTCCAGAGAAATCCTGGCGTTGAATTTATGTACGTGGTAGAGAAAGTCAAAATGTCCTTTCCACTTCAGCGAGTCTGAGTATAATATGGATTTCCAATTTTTGGATGGAATCTAGGACCCGGTATGGAAGGTAAAAAGGAAACGAGGACATTCCAGAAATTGTGTACTCTCAGAGCTGGAGACGTTATACGTATCGACCCGAGGTGGAATGGCTCCAAAATTAATATGTGCAAACGACGTCGACACTGGTATCTGTCCCCTGACTTGCGGAGGAGAAACCTGCCTCAACACTACAGAAATATGCGCCTCGAAACGTTAATCAGGCAAAAGTTATTTGATAATTCACCCTCGCAGTTTATTCCATAGAATGCACCTCTTAATTACATCTCGTTTCAAAACTTACAAAGAGAAGCTTAGTTTTCCTTACAATAATCGCTATTTTTAGCTTGGTATTTAAGTTCAGTGCAGTCCAAGAGTGCGACGATAAGATTTTAAAGTAAATTTATATCCCTTATATTACTATTTACATAGGTGTTTCAAAAAAATTAATTTTTCGAAAAAGCACTTTAATGATTGTGAGTAAAGTACACATCTCAAATATTTTCACGACAAATGAAATCGGAAACCCAAACAAAAGTTGTTTATAAATATTATAATGTTGGTTAAGATTGGAAAAATATAAATGTATGATAGTATGAAAGTGACTATGAATATAAGTGAAACATAAGTGACACGCAGTTAGAGACGAAAAATTTATATAGAGGGTGTTTTAGAACGACGGCGTGTCTGTCCTATGGCTACTAGCCGATGCGGTGCGTGCAACGTTTTACAGTCAAGCACGCATACTGGCTCGCTTTGCCGAATCATGCGGCTATTTCTTTTGCGCGCTCTAAAGATACCAATTAAAGAAGTCTTTTGCTTTCCCATGTTACAGAGCTATTTTATGAGGATTAATGTACAAACCCCATATTTGTGGGACATCTAGATTAGGAGATATGGAGTTATAGGACATCCGACTGTCAGTGAAGAAAAGTACACAGATGCTATGCTGTGGTTGCATTTTGTACCCTGCATTCAATAAAGTGGTGATGTTTTAAGGGTGCACACAAGCTTTTGAAAGTAAGTAAATATACCGCTTAGCAAGCCTAGTACTGGTGCACCTAGTAGTAACTGCGAAATAACTCGTAAGATTTTGGATAAATAGATTACAAATATTCTTGTTAATGTGTATTCCTTTTTCAAATAGATGTCAATTAAAGACATTGTCGAAAGTACAAATTTCGCTCAGAGTCGAGAATTAATGTTATGAGTTTGTCAGGTGAGTGCTCATTCTGTGTCGAACATTGTTAAAGAATGCAAACAGTTTACCAAATTAGAAGTTTTCATATTTAGATCTCCAGGGAAACATCGGGCAGCTGAAAAACATGCTACCAACTTAGACAACTTTAAAAGGTGTGTTTCACGTAGAACAATTTATGATTTATATGACAAGGGTGAATATCCAATTGCCAAAAGGCTCACCAATTATTAAGGGCGAAACAGAATATACGGCATCTGTATCTTCTATGCATAATATTCTGAAATCTCTTGGGTTCAAATATCGAAGAACCAATGATGGTCGCAAATTTCTGCTTGAAAGAAGCTTATCGTTGCTGCAAGACTAAAATTTCTGCGTACAATGCATAGCATTAGTACATGAGGTTCAGGGTGTAAAAATGCTTCATAAATACACATTCATATCTTCCGTATTTATTAAGTATTTTAATGAAAGAAAATTTGGTTTAAAGCTCATTACAGACAGTATACAAATATGACATCCTTAAAATAGAGACTATATTCACAAATCGATGAAATGTGCCTGTTTTGTTTCACTGTAGCAAACACCTTATTTCGTAGAACGCATCTAATATGAATCATTTTGTTTTGCGTGCATGTGAGCGATAGCTATGTAAGCGAACTGTTCCCCATTTCAAGGTTTTAAGGTTCAGATTATGTGATAATCATTGTGTATGTTCTCACACACATGCTGAAATATTAAGCGAACTTCTCTGTCAGAATCTGTATGACACTTGCTAGAATGAGACAACCAGATATATCTTCCATCTCCGTCGCCCGCTAGTCGTGGAACTGGCAACACCAAGCAAGTAGGATAATCATATTGACTCCACCCATGTTCGTTCTAATTCTGTAACTACTGTAGTTCCTCAGTTTCCATGTAACACATATGGATAGATTTTACCACCAATAGAGCCGCATTAAAAAGGCACAACAGAATCATCGTGGATTAGGCAGTTCCAGGAACAACGCCGCGTCCCTCACGCTATCGAAGGAATCGCAGGCAGTGACACCGTGCCGCCTGCTGTTACTGTTTTTAAGCATACTGATATACTTCACGGTAGCTGGCTACTATTAAGCATTTCTTAGACTTATGAAACCGCAATAAGGAAGCTTTTCCTTGGTTATTTGTTTATGGGTATTTAACGTGTCCATCGTTCCGTTATAACAGTCGATGGTGGCAATTAAGCTAGTGGAGAAGTGCAACTTAAGCATTTTAAAGGAAAGTTAATGTTAGTGAAGTTGAGGATGGAAAGATTACGTGATAAAAGGAACAAAGAATAATATCAAAGAATTGCAGATAAAGTTAAACAAAACTAAACGCCTTAAACAATGAGACAAGTACTGTCGCGAATGCATTAGTACGATTGGCGGCGTACGCGCTAAAAGGATTCGCGGGAGCGATAACACGGAGATAAAGAGTCTGCATAAGCAGATAAAAATAGCGCGGAGATAAATGCCTGCCAAAACAGATAGTGAGGTAAATGGAACAATATGTTGACATCTTGATTGCCTTACAGAACATTCGATTTCTTGTTTGTTATAGAACATTCCGAAAATATCTAGTAATATGAGTAGAGGTATTTAAGGAAGCGGTGACTCGCCAAGTGTCAGTCCTAAACAAGAGCTGTAAACAATGGAAGTTGAGTAAGCTCTTTGTTATGGTCAGCGACCATGGTAGATTGTAGTTGTGTATGTGACGTCATCCTGCTGCTGTACGTGTATTTCTACGGAAATAAAGAGCATTTGAATTTCTGCAACTTGAACTTTTAATTCTACGAAACCACAAAGTCATTGTATTTTATTTCACTGTGCTTAATAATACTAAATAAAGTATTTGTAACTAAAAAGCAAGCTGTTAACTTTACAGTAACTGGTTGAAAACACTGTATAATTAAGATCATAGCAAAATTAGCAACTTTTGAACTGTCCAAGTGATTATGGACTCTTTCACAAGTAACTGCCCTTTGCCCCATTACCTGAAAGGTACGGTAGGGTCACTGATAAAGAGTAAGGTGTAATGTTTTGTTTTCGTGGCCGGTGCTTTTGAGGTTTGCACACAGTGATTCCTCTGCTGCCTAATCACAAAATAATGTAATATTAATAAGCGGCATCACTCTGGAATCGGTAGGTTGGTAGTAATGCTGTACTCTGTAGACTTTGCTTGCATTTCGCATATCACAAAATTACTAGAACGACGTACCAGCATGAAGTTCTCCCTCACACGTCAGTGTTGGCTACACTGAAGAAGCACATTACAAGGAAACCAGTAAGTTGGTGGCTTCATCATGCTTCACGTCGCGCAGTTTTTGGCTCAGTTCAACTTTAAGGCAAAACTCCAAGGCATTTGATTTGAGAAGTATGAAGCGATGCTCAAGAAATGCAAGGGATTCTGAAGCAACTCACAGCTTTCACCGGCGTTAGCAGAGATACTGCAGAAAGTGCATTACAGCAGGTAGGATTAGTTTAAGAGGGTCTCCATATAATTATTGAAATTCAGTAATAAACGACTGTGAAGATCATCTGTCTCTGTGGATCAATCCTTGTACCCCATACTCATTTGAGTTTTATTGTATCTCTGCAGATGAGAGTTGTTAACATGGAGCTAAGAGATATACCATAAAAATTAAAGTGCTCAAATTCCACAAAACAACACTTAGCAAATGTAACAAACGCTGGCGTCTCGTGAGCATCTTTTTTTTTTTTTTTTTTTTTTTTTTTTTTTTTGTAGGGCCAGATGTGAAGATGCTTACAATGAAAGTAAAGTGGAGTTATATCTCTTAAAAAGGTCACCTTTAGTTGTATTGCCAAAAACACTGCAGTAGCACAAATGTGTCAAACCACTACACATTTTTGAACATCAAATTAACAATAAAAGATACAACGGAACTCATCAAAGTAGCAGTGTTACATGTGCTGGAGCTGAGCACATATATTCTTCTGGCGGCAAACATTTCAATTATTTTGTTGTTGAAGTTAGGGATTTCACCAATTTCCTCTCTGTGAATGGAATAAACAGCCAAGGAATTACTTTCTTGGTCCATGGTGTCCTAAGTGTTCTAAGCTCCAATGCAGTGAAACTTCTCTCTCCCTGGACTTTTGAAACTCAATTTAGTGAAATTTACAGCATTTTGTGTACTTCAGAAAATAATTCCACTAATGAGTGTTGTATTAAGAATCTGAAGAGTTCACTGACTGAAGAGATATCTTTGAATGTATCATTATGATAAATTACTAACAATTCATAAGACCTGGAGCTTTCCTGGCGACGAATATGTTCGAGATCTTCTCGGGAAACAAGCCAGGTGAAAAGACGATTAGAAATTGACCTTTAGGGGAGCGTACATCTCTCACATCAACAGGATATTTTAAGAAATGTTATAATAACAAAATGTATAACTGGATATAAAACAAATATCAACAGTTATCAAAGGTATTTCCCAAAAAGATCTCGAACGCTGACAGTTCACTTTTCAGGTCACGCTGTAGCCGAGTGGTTAGACATCAGGAACAGGATGAACTGTTTATCCGGCTTTATCAGTAAGAATTGCCCATGCAGGACCTGCTGTAGATTTAGAAATGTTTTCTCTTCAACTCGACTCTCACCAAAGCGACCCGGGTTCGATTCCAGGCGATCGCATGCGAGATTTTTGGGGCGTAGGGTTTCCAACGGGTGCTCCGGTTTCCTCGGTCATCTTATTCCACCAGTACCCCATTGTCATTTCATGTATCATCACATTCACCACCTGCTTATCAGCACATAGTAAAAGTGGGCGTTGAATACTAACAAACGAGGTTCATTTCTCAAATTTTCGTAGGAGATAATGGGATTGTGATTTGATGCAAATTTTCATACGGAGTCAGCAGAGAAATTTTCTCTGAATGTAATGCATTTCTTTGTGCCAATAACTCCAAGATATTGAATACATGAGACTGTTGGAATTGTCCCTTCATTTGGTTGAGCGTTGTGTTACTTTTTTGGTATCTGAATTCATGTTTCTTGCAGAACCGTAATCATACGGTCGCTTTCTTGAGGGGGGAGCAATGTAATCACGAATTTTAGATACAGCTGATTATAATCACTGCAAAACATTAGATACTGTAACACTATTGGCAATTGAATTGTGTTGTATAGAATTTCAACATATTTCATAATGTAGAAAAGCTTAGAAGAAAAATTCTGGATGATTCAGTAAATTCCTCAAACAAATAACTTCCTTTATTGTTACGTCATCCAACCCATCTTCCTGCCCAGTCTTCTGAAAATACTATACTAAATAAAGTTTTTTTTTTTTACATGAACGCAGTTCACAACCCATGATTGAAAGTTCCAACCTGTAGAAGCAGCTGGAGTGCTTTGTTGCAAACTGAACGCAACAGATCACTGCGTTTTGGTGAAGACCAGAAAAATGCTTTGAATCCACCAATATTGGAGAAAAATAAAAATTGGTTTTATGTTTTAGCAACAAGCATTTCGTATAACCAGATTTAATTTTTAAGCATAGCAGTGTACATAGTTGGCATAAGGGAAAGAGTTCTGCATCAAAGTCGGAGCTTGCACTTGGCTACCGTTCATTACTGTGGCACCATCGTATGCTTGAGAAATGAGTTATCCTTCAATAATAAAGAATCGCAACTTCTTTGTCAAAAAATCGCTGAGATCATTGGCTGTTCGATTACGAATCTCTCCCCGGAAAGATAAACTTTATTCAGATAACTCACCCTGACGGAGCATCGAACGCGGGACCTCTTGAACGTGAGGCAGACGCGCTACCATTTGACACACTGTCAAGATTACCTAGGAGGGATAGCAAATTTAAGAAATTGTCACGGTTTTCTGATTCCTGTGTTTCATCTCGACCCGTGAATGCTAGATAACAGGTTCCGAAAAGTTTAATTCGCTCTATAACTCTGTTCAGTATGTGTGTATTTTTATTGGCTAGCTCATTATGTTTTTTTTTTTAATTTTATGTCCTCCAACTTTATGTCATATCGGACGGTGAATGAAGTGGGTGAAGTGATGCTCAAATGTGTCCAGGGTCCATGGAGCTTAGAGGTACCCTATATGCGTCTTCAAGGATAAGAGAAAATCCCGGAAAAAATTATCCAAGTAACTCACCCTGACCGAGATTCGAATTCGCGACCTCTTTAACGTGAGGCAGACACGCTATCAGCTACGCTACCGAGGCGGGCCATTATGTTTGTGAATTAATATTTTATGTGCGGAATGAATCTGAGCAGCAATGTTTACAATTCCCAATCATTTAAATTTAAATGTATTTTGTAAGTGAAGTGACTATCCTCGAGTATTGAAATTCATTCACTCAAATAATTCAGATCCTTACAAAGATTCTTAACTCAAAGGCACTGCAGTAGTCAATGTTGTTGTGTGCCCATAAGCTCATTCACCACAAACACATGTTAAATACAGGCCAGTTAATTGTGGTATCTTCAACACCTCTGAAGGATGCCAAAAGAAAAATTTAAACCGTAGTGTTGACACATAACATAGAAGTGCCCCTCTCACTTTTTGTTATGGAATAATTATACCATAAGCACATACACAGACACAAGCACAGAGTTTGCTCTCAAGGAAAGTAAAAATCCCGGAAAGAATACCCGATGTATGTAGTAATTTCAGTTATAACCTGTGTCAGTCCATCTCCATCATTGCTTCTTCTCCCCTGCAAGGGAACAGGGTTATATGACGTGTAAAGGGGTAACACTACACCGAGTCAGGGAGAAGATTACCAAATACGCTCTACCCTTATATCTGATAGGAATGTATCCAGCAAATGTTTGTGTATTGTAATATTTCTGCATCTAAATACGTGAATACCAAGGAATGTAATTTCACATTATAAAATAAAATGGAATGAATACAATGCACTAGGAAAACGATTCACTTTAAATGTTTACTTTCGCAAAAGCTTGGTACTTGGAGTAAACACTAAAAAACTTCAATATAGAAATTTCAGTAGATTAAAATGTTCTAAATAAAATGAATAAGAAATAAGAAAAAGATATAGAAGGAAAATAAAAGACCTGAATGATTCTGGCAGAATGATTTTGCTTGATAAATCCTAAGAGACAGAAAAACTTAATTTAAGAAAAAGACACAGAGAAAAGAAAAGAAAACACTGTCACATATATTAAAATAGGGTTTACGGTAAACAATGTTTTCTATGATTAACCATCTGGAGGATAGTCTTGCTTATCAAGAAGAAAATATTTGTGCTTTCAGAAACCTTTTTCCTTCTAATAGCGCTAGGAAGCTCCTTAAGCTATCGTCAGATGTAGATGGCATATTAAATATTTTTTTTGCTAAGGACAATTGTATAATATGTCAGCCTATGATATTATTTAGGGAAATAAATGCACAACTTTGGGTTTATTCATAAATTAGTTTTTATAACAAAATCCTAAATACTTCGTTTTATATAATAATTATTAAAACCAAACAGAGCAATGCAGTTCCCATTCCTCAGTACAGCATACATACAATCACAAAGTCACCCCCTTGGCCTTACAGTCATTTTGCGCACAGATTAGCTATTTAACTAACACCATAACTTACTAAAAATTTATTTTTCCTTAAGATAATCTGTTTTATTTTACAACATTCTTTGGGAGAATCTGTGTGACGTTCGGAATGGTTGTAAAACATTTTAGAAAACCGAATGCTAGTTACAACTTATAATTTAACACCAGCGGTTCCATTAGCGATATTCAACACATATATTAATTATATTTTTAGGATATAGAGTGTTTATTATTGCATCTGTCTTTTAAAACTTTCCTTCATTCAATTTATAAGTTACAGCTGTTGTGATCACAAATATGAAGACAAAAAGCCATAATGTCATACATACATTCTATGATGTCGTCGTTGTTAATAATAATAATAATAATAATAATAATAATAATAATAATAATAATAATAATAATAATAATAATAATAATAATAATAATAATAATAATAATAATAATAATAATAATAATAATAATAATAATAATAATAATAATAATAATAATAATAATAATAATAATAATAATAATAATAATAATAATAATAATAATAATAATAATAATAATAATAATAATAATAATAATAATAATAATAATAATAATAATAATAATAATAATAATAATAATAATAATAATAATAATAATAATAATAATAATAATAATAATAATAATAATAATAATAATAATAATAATAATAATAATAATAATAATAATAATAATAATAATAATAATAATAATAATAATAATAATAATAATAATAATAATAATAATAATAATAATAATAATAATAATAATAATAATAATAATAATAATAATAATAATAATAATAATAATAATAATAATAATAATAATAATAATAATAATAATAATAATAATAATAATAATAATAATAATAATAATAATAATAATAATAATAATAATAATAATAATAATAATAATAATAATAATAATAATAATAATAATAATAATAATAATAATAATAATAATAATAATAATAATAATAATAATAATAATAATAATAATAATAATAATAATAATAATAATAATAATAATAATAATAATAATAATAATAATAATAATAATAATAATAATAATAATAATAATAATAATAATAATAATAATAATAATAATAATAATAATAATAATAATAATAATAATAATAATAATAATAATAATAATAATAATAATAATAATAATAATAATAATAATAATAATAATAATAATAATAATAATAATAATAATAATAATAATAATAATAATAATAATAATAATAATAATAATAATAATAATAATAATAATAATAATAATAATAATAATAATAATAATAATAATAATAATAATAATAATAATAATAATAATAATAATAATAATAATAATAATAATAATAATAATGATGATAATAATAATGCATTATTGTAAAGTTTATAGCTAAATCTGTAGCATTTGCAGCATTGAAGAAGGACTTTTCCCAACAGAAAATTTGAACTGCTGAAGGATGGTCATCATAGAAATCAGTCAGGTGTGCTCCCTATAGAATGAACATTTGGAGAGTTACCAACCATATCCACTGCAAGAGGTGCAGCGAAAAAAATATTTATTTACAGAACTACATCAAAGGGAGAGAAGTGCACAAGAATATGGAGAGGAGCAGCTCCGTGTCGATCTATTAGTACAGCATCACAAGTATGCAGGTGTGATTATCAGAGGAACGACCAAATGTTTGCTGTTACTGGCAGTCTTGCATTTTTATACTTTAGGAAAGGAAACAAATGCAATAAACGATGTTAACTGTCTGTTTATTGTAATTTATCTCTCCCCAACACTTAATTCTAGCAATAAGTAGAAGAGGCATATTTCAGCTAAAAATGTAATATTGAAAAGTCGCTGTATAAAAAGTTCTGAACTACACAAGGACAGCTTTACACAAAGTCTGCGAAACATGGGTTAAACGCGGTTACGGTAATTTGAAGTGTCATTTAATGAAAACATTTATATTAATAGAGATGTATATCTTCAGTTTTCTGTAAATACCTCTTCATTCTGAACGAATGTTGTACATTTCTTGTCCTTTTGTTAAACCGTTAGAGATAGACGAAAGCTAATTGTACGTATTTAAAAACATTTGAACACAACTAACACCAACTGTTTATGACAAATGCACTTTTATTGCATGAACTTTTTCTAAGGTTTTCTAAAGTATATTTGTATTTTCCGAGACTTTATTTAATTTCCCAGGACCTCAAACAACTTTTAGATTTAGATAATTTATGAAATAATTATTTTCACTTAAGGTAATCCGTTTTATCTGACATTACTTGAGAGAATGTATGCGATGTTCACATAAGTATTGCTTATTCCCTCTACAAATAATTATATTTATTAATTTACTACCCATATTTAGTAACTATATTAAATTCAAGCTCGCGCACTTTATTCATAAAACGGCTTATTAAAAATAACTTACGTACTTGTTTAAGATAAATATGTTCACATGTCGAACCTATCTGCTCTCCAAGTAACAAAATAAAGTAAGGCAGAGGAATGTGTTGTGGCAACCCTGTATGGGTTGTCAGACCTGGCGCCACTGGCTGATCTTTGTTCATTGGTTGCGCTGGAGAGGGGGTTGGCTTCCTCTTCCGCAGATGACCAGCCGCCACCAGCGTGAGAGGATGTGTTTGTAGCAACCCTCCGGAACACAAACCTCATTGAATGTAAGTTGTCTGGGATTATTAAACCTTTTTTTAAAATGCATTTGTGAGTTTTCCTTCGCTGGACCTTCCACCTTTCACCACCATGCAGGTAAGCTAGTTATCAGTAAAATAACATGTCCACCCTACCGCGTGGTGTAACTAGTGTTTGTTGAGATAGTTTAGCTCTACCGCTACGGATTCCCCCCAAAGCTAATAAATATTAAATCTATTCTAATGTAGGGTGTGACATATTGGTGGAGGCGCCGGGTAAGATCTCAAATTTTTTTTTTCTCCTTGCTTTAGTCCGGTTTTTATGAAAAAAATTTGAATGTATACGGTGGTGAAAGATGGAGGAAACATGGCCGACCGCGTGGTGTTCAATTAGTTAGAAATTCTAATCTGGTCATCGTCTCGTAATCCTTTAACTTTTGGTCTGTTTTTTATTTGATTTCTTCAATAGTAAACTTATTTCATAATATTGTGCTAAATTTTTTTTTATAACTACATGGAAATTGATAATGGACACCACGTGGTCACGTGTTGATTTTCAAGGGACGCTGTGTGAGTTTTGGCAGTAAAATTCAAAGTAAATAGTTTCTTTTTTTGGTGTTTTTGTGAAGGATGCACTTCATTTTTGTGTTCATTCCAGTTGGTAATTCTGCTTATTTTTATTCTGGTGTCCAGTGTTACTTAAAAGTAAGTCAAAATGCCTAAGAAAACGCGGCAATCATCCAATGTGCCAGTTACAATGGATTCACATGATGTAATAGCTTCGACTTCTGCTTTAGCTAATCAAAGTGCACATGTACCTAGTAATTTAGAAGTATCCATGGCACCTAATGTTAATCAGACTCAGACAATGCAAGTTTCTCGGCCTTTTATTGATCCACCCTGTTTTGACAGGATAGCACTGATATCTCCTTCAGAATTTTTGAGAAAATTTAACTTAGTTTCTACAGCAAATGGTTGGTCAGATGTACAAAAGTTGAAGTTTTTCCCATGTTACTTGCGAGACACAGCAGCACTGTGGTACCGAACTTTTTGCCATAGACACCCTGAGCATGATTGGCATTTTCTAACTCAACAGTTTTTGGCAGCTTTTCAAATGTCCAATCAAGATGAATTGTTGGAAATTAAACTTAGGCAGAGGGTACAATTAGAAAATGAACCTGTATTAGATTACATTTATGATGTATTATCCTTGTGTGACCAAGTTAACGCTGCAATGACACAAATGGAGCAGGTAAAAAACTTAGTGAAAGGATTGAAACCTCAGTATGTGCAAGCTTTGCTCCCATTAAATCCACAAACAGTTGAGGAGGTTTTACAAATTATTAAAAGCATTGATAAAGCTAATTTTTATGTGCAACATAGACAACATTTAGTACAAGCACAAACAGCAACTTACACTTCTCCACCTGTGTCATCTGCACCTGTTTTATCACGGTTTGAAAGTGTAAATCACTCTGAACCAGTTATTAATGTTGTTTCCACATTGAGTGAACAGGTCACTAAACTTGCTACCCAAATGCAACAACTTCAGTCTCAATTCGCTGCTGCTGCATCTACTGTGCAGCCGCCTCCACTTAAGCCTCCAAGATATCATGAAAGGAGACAACAGGCACCTATTGTGTGTTACAATTGCAACAAGCGTGGTCATATGGCACGTAATTGCTGGACTTCACCATCTGCTTCAAAAAACTCGAGAGGCCCAGCCTCCAACGACATAACCTAGAGGTACCCAAAGTAAGTTCACCTGTGTCTAATGTTGTTTCTCTTCCAGGTCAAATTTTGCAAATTTTGGGGTCCATTGGGGAGTCAAAACTTCCAATTTTGTTGGATACAGGAAGTGCAGTTAGCATTGTGAATGCAGCTCATATCAATGACATTTCTAAAATGAAACCTGTCGAGATTTTGCTTAAAACAGCTGGTAACAAGTTATTAGATGCGCCTTATCAAACAAATTTGAAATTTCAAATTAATGACTTTGTTTTTCAGGAAGATGTGTTAGTGGTAAAAGACTTGGCACATAATCTCATTTTGGGTAATGACTTTCTAACTTCACATAAAGTTACCATTGATTATTCTTGTGCAGAAGTTAAGATTCAAACTCATGAGGGAGAAATGGTACACATTCCTTTTGAAACAACATGTGGTGGTCCCTTTACAGATATTGCTGTGATTCCATTGAACGATGAGGTACAGATAGTTAATAAAGTTTCTGTTGTAAAAGATGTTAAATTGCCACCGCTTACTACTTGTTTTGTGGCAGTGCAGCCTTCAGCTGATATTACAAATGAGGTTATGTTCGAGCCTTCTACCAGTATTATGCATAAGAAGAATATTTCTATTCCACCTGTAGTTTGCAAATCTTCAAAGGACTTTGTGATACCAGTACATAATAATTCAGCTGTTCCTCAAACACTTTTTGCTAAAACTGTATTAGCTAATGCTCATGAAGTTGCATTTGTTCAAAGTAACTCAGTTTCACCTAAGGATGTTACTCCATTGAACGCTCCAAAGTTTGAATTTAATGTTAATACCAACTTAACTGAAGCTCAAAAGTCAGATCTTCATAATCTGTTGTTAAAATATGAACATGTTTTTGCCACTTCATTGCAAGATTTAGGCTCAACTAATGTAGCTGAATTTAAAATAGAGGTAAAGGATGAAAAACCTATTAAGCAACGACCCTATAGGGTAGCTCATAAGCAGAAAGAGATTATTTCCCAACAAGTAGAGGAAATGAAAAATGCTGGTATTATTAGAGATTCTCAGTCACCTTGGTCATCACCTGTTGTGTTGGTAAAGAAAAAAGATGGCTCTATGCGGTTTTGTGTAGATTATCGTCAACTGAATAAGGTTACAGTAAACTCAGCCTTTCCCTTGCCTCTTATTGATGACCTCCTTAGTTACCTTGGAGAAGCTAAATGGTTTGCTTCCTTAGATTTTTTGTCAGCATACTTTCAAATTCCTTTAGAGGAGAATAGTAAAAAGTATACCTCATTTGTTACTCATGAAGGGCAGTATGAATTTGAACGTTTGTCTTTTGGGCTTGCTAATGCACCAAGATTTTTCAGTTTTGTTGCTGAGAAATTGTTAGGAGACTTGAAATTTAAGAAAGCTTTAGCATATTTGGACGATATTGTTGTTTTTGCCAAAACTTTTGAAGAATTATTAGAAAACTTAGAAGCTGTTTTTCAACGTTTGGAAATGCATAATTTTAAACTGAAACCTGGGAAATGTTTCTTTGCTATGGAAAAGATTAAGTTATTGGGTTTTGAAGTATCTAAAGATGGAATTTGCCCAGATTCTGAGAAAGTTACAGTGATCAAAGAACTACCACGCCCAAAGAATGTTAGAGACGTGAGAAAAGTTTTGGGTTTGTTCAATTTCTACAGGAAATTTATTAAGAATTACTCTTACATTGCCCATCCATTGATTCAGCTGACCAAGAAAAGTCAAAGTCTTATTTGGGGCCCGGATCAGCAAACAGCATTCCAGCAGTTAAAGAACTCTCTTGTTTCTGCCCCTGTGTTGGCTCATTATAATCCTGGAGCCTATACAGAATTACACACTGATGCTAGTGGTCTAGGAATAGGATGTGTTTTACTACAGAAAGTAAATGATAATCTTAGACCTATTGCATATGCTTCTAGAACTTTGTCAAAATGTGAAAGAAATTACAGTGTACCAGAGTTAGAGCTTTTGGCAATCGTTTTTGGTTTAACACATTTCAGGACTTTTGTGTATGGCTATAAAGTGCATGTTATTTCAGACCATCACTCCCTTTGTTATCTGAACAATTTAAAGGATTTGACAGGCCGGTTGGCTCGATGGAGTCTAAAGTTACAGGAATTTGATTATGATATAAGTTATAAATCTGGTAAGAAACATAATGACGCAGATGTTTTGTCAAGGTTCCCTGTGTTACAGCCTGAAGAGCATCAAATTGAACAACTTGATGAGCTAATTACCTGTTTGCTATCACCAGTTGAGGTTGCTCAGAAACAAAATGATGATCCAGTTCTGACTCCAATTATTAATGCCCTTAAGGATCCTGAATCTGCTCCTGCTAAGGTTCAACGTCAAGCTTCTACCTATATTTTGAAAAGTGATGTCTTGTACAGGAAAAATTCGGGTTCTACTGGTCCCTTGCATTTACTAGTCATTCCTGAGGTGTTAAAGCATGAAATTTTGTCCTCATGTCATGATGATCCACTATCTGGTCATTTAGGTTTTTCTAAAACTTTTAGTAAGATTAATTCAAGATACTACTGGATAGGTATGAAAAAAGATATTGAGCATTTTGTGAAAACTTGTCCAAGTTGTCAGTCTGGGAAGGCACCTAAGAATCAAAAACCTGCTGGTCTTTTGCAGCCTATTCCAGTTAACTTTATTGGAGAACGTTGGGGAATAGATTTGTTAGGCCCTTTGCCTCGTTCTACGTCGGGTCATAAGTATATCATAGTTGCTACAGAATATGCTTCTAGGTGGGTTGAAGCTGCCCCTCTCTCTTTGGCTACCATTCCCCAGGTTACTAAGTTCATCTTACATCAGATTATTTGCAGGCATGGGGCCCCTGCCATGTTACTGTCTGATCGTGGTAGTGTCTTTCTGAGTGAAGTAACCCAGGAACTCTTGAAAGCTTTGTCAGTTTCCCCTCATTTTACTAGTTCATACCACCCTGCATGCAACGGCCTTACTGAACGATTTAACCAGACTTTACTAAATTGTCTTAGTCATTTTGTGGATTCAAATCAGCGCAATTGGTCTAATGTTTTACCATATGTGATTTTTTCATACAATTCTTCTGTTCAGGAAACTACAAAATTTTCACCATTCTATTTGATATATGGTCGTGAACCTTCCTTACCAAATCAGGTGCAACTTCAGGCCACTTCAAATGATTTATTTGTTCGGCAAACTTTGGAAGAGATTCAGAAAGCTCGTGAAGTAGCCATCCATAATATTAATCAGCAACAGATTAAACAGAAAGAAAGATATGATGCTAAGCATAGAGATACTCATTTTGCAGTAGGTCAGCTTGTTAAGATTTTTACTCCAATTAGGAAAAAGGGAAAATGTACCAAATTGCTTCATAAATATTTTGGGCCTTTTGAAATTGTTCGACAAATTACTCCTGTTACTTATGTGGTTCGTCGACCAAATGCTCCTAGAGTTAAGGAACAATCAGTACATGTTTCTAGGATATTCCCATATTTTGATCCTGTGGGACCATATAGACTGTAAATGCATTTTGCTTTTCTTTTGTGTCACATTAAATGTAAAAAAGGTTGTATGTAAAGTATATTGTCCCTTGATTTCTGAGTGTGAATTTTGAGATTTAGTGTATAGTGTGCTAAGCTATTTTGTTTTGGAATATGATGTATATTATTGGCAAATGGCAATACTTGGATAGATGTTTGATGAATTAGATGTCAAAAGTTGAACATACAATTGTTATTATTGAAAGTCACAATTAATTGATATTAAAAGTATATGTTCCCTAATAACTGTTTTGAGTTGAATAACCTCATTTTATGATAAATTTTGCAATGATTAGAAAATTGAAATTTTGTTTATTAATTTTAAGTTTACATTCTGGAATAGTGCTGTGCTACCTCGATAAGAAGGATGAATGAAATTATGTGTGATTATGTGAAAGATGTAGAGGTAAAGTTTATCTGGTTAATGGGGTTGCTGTAATGTGCCCGTTAATCCAGTGTTTTAGGCTCGATAAATGGCTGAAATGTGCTTATCGATGCAAGTAATTAAGTGTATTTTTGAGTTTTGTTTAGCATTGGTGCTGAAATGTGCATGCTAAGATGATGAGGAAAACCTGAATCACAGAGAGGTTTGTGAATGACTGTTATGAAGCTGAGACCTGGGGATGTTCTGTTTGTCATCCTCGCCATAGTTACCAGGTATTTGGGAGATAGCACATTACTAGTACAGATGTTTACTTTGTCTCTTTATTGCAGGATGCTAATAGTTTGAACATTTTGATAAAATTGTTTTGCATTAAGAGTGATATATATTTTGGAGTTGTGTGATTACCAGTATGCTTTAATGGTTTATTGAATTCTAAGTTTTATGTTGAAAAGCAAAAGTACCCTTCAATGTATACAAAAGTTTTAGAATAGGCTAAGACATGATACTATATTTTCTCTTTTGTGTATCTAGGATGTGAAATTTTGAGGCCCCAGAACTTAATTTTTCTTTCAGTTTTGTTCTATGTATTGTGTTGTAGAACGATTTTTTTTTTTTTCCGTTGGGGTAGTAATGTGACAGTAGTTTTGTTGGCATGCAAAATGTTGATGTTAGTAGATTGTAAGTAGTTTTGTTGATTTGAAAGGTAGTAGTACTGATGATATTAAGTAGTGCGCGCACATAATAAATATGATTGAAATTATAATGGTAAAACAAAGAGAAAAACTGAGCTCATTTTTGTTTAAGTGTACACGTCAGTTTTTGTTAAAAAATTTATGGCCACGTGTAATATTTTGGGGTACCCCTCTAATTGTAAGTTTTGGTATTTTGGAAATTTGTAATATTTTTATTCAATGTTTTGGAAGGTCAAATTATTTTGTGCTGTGTGTGTATTGTATTATTTCTACCCTAAGGGGTTTTTGTAAAGTTTTGATTGTGACATTCCTATGTTTTATGTATTCTTTTGTGAAGATTATTTGATTTATCTTGTCAAAATTTGTAAGCTATATATATTGCCGAGTGATGGAAATTATCTTAGTTTTATCATGTATCTTGCTACCCAGATGGGGTGTACCTAATTTTTTTGTATTATTTATTAGTGTTCAGAAGTGAAGTTTGTTTTTAATGATGTAGTTGTCTTCTGTAATTGACGTACACTTATATTTTTGGAAATAATGTTGTAGTATGATGATACGTATCAAGCCAGCCCTATTTATCTGCGTTCCTGCTGCACCACACTGTTCCTGCCGAACTGTTTGCACCATGGGAGTACTAAACCTGCCACACTGCCTTGTGTCATCGGGCTCTGGTCCGCCCTTTATGACCACTGTTCGTCAGAGCTTTGGCAGCTATTAGTGCTGTCACTTCGTACCTGTGTTGGGGGCAGAAGAACTATTAATGCCCCACATTGTTATTCAGTGTAGAGCAAGTACAATTGTGCTCAATTCAGTGGTCTTTATTCATCAGTGACTGCAGTGCAAGCTTCAAGTTTTTTATTACATTTGTGAGACCAGTGGGAATGGAATGTACTGTTCAGGCAGGTTGTGAAACTTTTTTTGCTTGGTGCAGTAGTGGTGAAAAGTGCTGAACTTCATTTATTTTTCTTTGAGGGCTTTTTAATTAAAGTTATAGACAGACACTGGAGTAAAGAAACGAATGTGTAACGTCAAGAGAAGATTTATGTTTGTAATACTGTTTGTGATGTTTGTATGCTAATTTTTTTTTGTTCCATCACTCGAGCGAGTTTCTTTTCATTTGTTATTAATTGTTCTGTTGACCCTGGGTCAACAGCTTGTGGTCCGGGGGGAGGTGTGGCAACCCTGTATGGGTTGTCAGACCTGGCGCCACTGGCTGATCTTTGTTCATTGGTTGCGCTGGAGAGGGGGTTGGCTTCCTCTTCCGCAGATGACCAGCCGCCACCAGCGTGAGAGGATGTGTTTGTAGCAACCCTCCGGAACACAAACCTCATTGAATGTAAGTTGTCTGGGATTATTAAACCTTTTTTTAAAATGCATTTGTGAGTTTTCCTTCGCTGGACTTTCCACCTTTCACCACCATGCAGGTAAGCTAGTTATCCGTAAAATAACATGTCCACCCTACCGCGTGGTGTAACTAGTGTTTGTTGAGATAGTTTAGCTCTACCGCTACGGATTCCCCCCAAAGCTAATAAATATTAAATCTATTCTAATGTAGGGTGTGACAGTGTGACGTCATTACTTTTGCTGAACGCATGATGTTTATGGTCAACCTCCAGATATGACAAGGATGACAGGTTCGTCTAAAATGCACAGTGTTGTCATATAACTCTCCCATGCATAATACCTATCACTGCAATAACTGAAAAAAAAGCATTAGAACTGGCAGCATGGGTGATTATTTTACGCTCACATACCCTCCTTTCGCAGTAAATATGAAATGAAATGTGTAGTGTTTAACGCCCGCTTTTACTACATACGGCACCGCAGGCGTTGACACTGAGGATACATGAGATGAAGATGGAGCACCGGTGGAATGAGATGGCGGGGGAAACCGGAGGTCCCGGAGAAAACCCGCCCCAGCTCCGTGTTGTCCACCACAAATCTCACTTTGCGGTCGCCTGGGATCGAACCCGGGCCGCCTTGGTGAGAGCCAAGCAATCTAACCACTGAGCCACGCCGCGGCCCTACGCAGTAAACAGATCCAGTACTAGAGCATGTAAACAGTTGGAGCCCCTCTAAGCTCTTCAGGCCTTGCTTCCTTCGTTGTTGTGAGTAGAGAGTAACCACACCTTTATGCTTTCCCCTGTCCTTTCTGTTTCATTTTTTCCGGCTTTATTGAGTACACAAGCGCTTTCTAATGTACAAATACCTTGTGATCCGTTGTTTAAAAGACCATTATATATCTTAGTAGGGTAATAGTGTTCCAGCGCAGACCCAAAGTGCAAGATGACGGCCATGCGCAGTCTGTATATTTACCAGATGTAGAAAGTATTTAGGCAGGTAGTCAATCCTCTTAATTTGCTGTAAGTTATAATGCTGTGTCTTGAGGCATGATAAGGGCTTGTCTTGAGCTATGATCTGAGGCTCTAGGGTTAAGAGTTGCAGGGTTTCTTAGGTAAAGACTATTGGTCTGGCAGGTTAATAGCCATAGGACTTAGAGGTTAGGTCTTGAGGTATGATCTGCCTAACAGTTGCAGGGTTTTCACATTTGAGGCTGTTGGACTGGGAGGTTAATAGCTATAGGACTTAGAGGTTAGGTCTTGAGGTATGATCTGCCTAACAGTTGAAGGGTTTTCACAGTTGAGGCTGTTGGTCTGGGAGGTTAATAGCAATAGGACTTGGAGGTTAGGTCTTGAGGTATGATCTGCCTAAGAGTTGCAGGGTTGTCACAGTTAAGGCTGTTGTTTCGGGAGGTCATTAACTGTAGGATTTGGACGTTAGGTCTTGAGGTATGTTCTGGGACTCTAGAGTTAAGAATTGCAAGGTTTCTTAGGTACAGTCTGTTTGTCTGGAGCTTGAATGCTGTGGGATTTAGAGGTTATGTTTTGAGGTATGATCTGGGGCTCTGGGGTTCAGAGTTGCTGGTTTTTAATAGGTAGGGCTGCAGGTATGGGAGGTTAATAGCTGTAGGATTTAATGGTTAGCTCTTGTGGTATGATATGAGGCTCTAGGGTTAAGAGTTTCCACAGGTGGAATCTGTTGGTCTGGATGGTTGAGAGCTGTATGATTCAGAGGCTAGGTCCTGAGGTATGATTTGGAGCTCTAGGGTTAAGAGTTGTAGGGTTCATAGCTAAATGTTGTTGGTCTGGAAGATAAAGTCCGTAGGGTCTTTTATCTATGCTTTATGGGCTGAGGTATGGTCTGATGATTTTGAAGCTCGGTTTGCTAGTCCAGTGATTAAAGGCGGTTAATGTTGAGGCAAGTCCTACATTTATTATTTACTATGTCATCCTACTATAAACTAGCCTAACCTAATATACTCCTTCATTTCTACCTTTTTTCAACATTCTTTATTGTAACCTAGCTGTGTGTTGCTAGTGGCTTCCTTTGTTGCATCTGTTAATCTAATTTTTCTCTTTCCTTAAGTTCCTCTATTCTGCCACTTTAACCTAACCTAATATATCCCTTGTTTTTACCTTCTTGATCATTGTTCAACCTAGTTGATTCTGCTATTAACATCCGTTCTCTTTTCTTAAGCTGCCCTGTTCTTACTTCCTTAACCTATCCTAAGCATGTTTCTTTTCTCCTCTATCTAACCCATACCTTTTAAGCTCAACTATTTTTTCTCATGCTAACTTTAAACCACCTGAGTCGCCTGATGCCCAATACCGGTGGGACGACTGAAACTAGCAGGCGCCTCCTATTCTTGGTTATCACTTCCATGATCCTGTATGGAGTTTGTGTCTGGCGCAAGGCTCTTGACAGGAAGATGTACAACACCTTGCTCCTTAGTCTGCAACGGAAGGTAGCTATTCGCATCACTAGTGCCTACCGCACCACGTCGACAAAGGCGCTGTTGGTTTTAGCACGGACGCCCCCTATTTCACTCTTAGTCACGGAGCGCCTCCTACGGGAACAGACCGACATCAGCAGGGATGAAGCTCGCCATCAATTGTTGGAGCAGTGGCAAGAGCTGTGGTACACAGATGATGGGACTGCCTACTGGACTCACCGGCTCCTTCCGACATTGGTGCCTTGGCTTACTCGTCGCAGAGGCAGCGTCAACTTCCACCTTAAGCAACTCCTTACCGGCCACGACTGTTTCCGAGCATATCTCTATCGATTCGGTCTCAGTCCGACTGACGAATGCATCTACTGCGGAAAAGTGGACACTGTGGAACAAACCTTTTTTGAATGTATCCGCTGGCAATATCTCCGACAGCAAGATGAGCTGAAGCTGGGATCCTTCACGCCGCAAGGAATGATACCTTCTATGCTTGCCTCCGCCTCCAACTGGAGGACAATTAGTCAGCTGGCGTATACCATCTTGTCATGCAAACGCCGAGACCACGACGACACCTGAACAGATATAATGACTGAACTTGACCTACATTAACATCTTGAATCGCCTTCTTCTTGAAGTAATGCCGTCTTGGTGGTTCCGAGAAGAAGCTCTCTAGATTCAGGCAGGGGTTTTTTAGTTGGTGGAAATCCAACTCGCCTGAGGCGTCTCTAAAAGATTTTTCCCCTGCAATAAGAAAAACACCACCACCACCGCCACCGCCACCGCCGCCGCCGCCACCGCCACCACCACCGCCACCACCACCACCACCACCACCACCACCACCACCAACACCAATCAGCACAAAAATGTTCCTGCTTGAGATT
Organism: Mantis religiosa; assembly: GCA_030765055.1. Lineage (NCBI taxonomy): Eukaryota > Metazoa > Arthropoda > Insecta > Mantodea > Mantidae > Mantis > Mantis religiosa. The sequence continues at coordinate 194,924,467 of CM060948.1, read as the reverse complement.
CCTCCTAGTGTTTGGTAGGATGTACAATACTTTGATGTACATACATAGCAGTTCTGAAGCTGCACATTCTTGGTGCATGTCCTGATTTACATACAGCGCTGTCTCAAATTCAAAATTAAATTAACAATAACAACTTTGATTTACCATCACTAATTGTTGCCTCTTATCACGACTTTGAGAGTATTTCTCTTAATCTTAGATATGTGTGTCCTATTTCAATGTAATACTTGTAATGAAATTGACTATTGCATTTGTTAATATTTTCGACATCATCAAGAGGCTTCCTACACCGCAACAAAAAGGTATGCTTGACATACAAATTTATTTATTATTTTCTCAAAAGATTATGGAAAGATTTTGATTACATTACCAGAGGCTTAAAATATCCTGATTCAAAATGAAATGCATGACTTTAATTCTTGGTAATAGCCTGAAGCTTCACTTCTTTCTGAATGATTTTTGTGTAACTGGAAAACTGTAAGAGATGAACAAAAACATATTAACAAAATATGTGGAACTCTTTAAAGCATACATTCCATTTCCAATAACCTTGTGGTAGAATAAACCATTGCAGAGGTATCAGTTATTGTTTCTTTAAGTTCTCTAACATTTCAGTTGTATCTTGGAATGTCATGGAGAGAGTATAGCTAACAATGAGTTTGCCTAGAGCATCTTACTTTTAAATACTTCAGTATCTTTTTCTTGTACGTGCAACAAAATGGTAATGAAAATATTTCTCCAAAAATTTATTTCAATTATGATGGAACAGATAAATAAGACGCCCTAGAATATACTTAATGGTGGGTTGGGAAAGTCATACAAATTGTAGGACATTAGATTATACCATTATTTTGACAGACTAACCATAAACACACTTCAATCAAAGTGGCAAAGCTGTTAATCTCTTCTGTGCATTGTTAAACTATTTTCTGGCCCTTGTTTTTCAGACCTGATTAAGAGAGAACAATGCGTATTCTGCAAGGAACATGGATGCTGCAAGGAAAAAGAATGCTGTGTAAATTGTAAATGCAGGCTTGTTTGGGTTCCAGTATACCAAGCTTTTAGTGGCCCTCTCATGTGAATGTTGCAATCCATCACAACCCACAAAAATTGAACTTTTGTACGTACAGACGACGTTAAAAAGAAAATATGTGTAAATTAAACTTGAAAGCTTAAATCACATTTATGACAATTTGATGTAAATTGAATTATCAGTTTATCATTTTGTTGCTTTAGTGTAACTTTCAATATAATTTATAATGTTTCAGTGCCAAGGGTCTGCAAAATATTAAAATCTTTAAGAACTTTAACTTAAAATATAAGTTCTTCAAAATGTGTTACAAGTGAATGAAATATATATATATATACGAATAGTGTGAAAAAATAAAATATTTTGTAAATAAGCCTAAAACAGTTTTTGCTTTTACATTATATTAGCTTTGATTAGGTGTTGTAAAAATATTCTATGGCAGTTCTTCTGTGATTGTCAAGAAATTTCAAATCAGACATTTATCACACCACAAAGTTTCTTTTATCTGAACTTTATAGTACAATTTCTACCTCAGAACAAGATAATATGTTTTATATTCTCATGTGCTCTTTGGAATGAAGTACAATTTAAATTTCAACTTAAATCTATTTCAAAAAGGGGGAGAAAATCTAACAGCAGAAGAAAGAATATGAATTACAAAAAATCTTGTTAAATTAATAGCATAGTGTCAGCTTCTATTTTTACAAGATGAATCAGTGCTAAGTGATTGCGAAAGAGAGAGAGAAAATGAGAGGTAGAAACAGACCTTAAATGTTTAAAGTTTTACTGGTATGCTAACGTGATAGGTCAATGGTAGACAACTTTTTTGTACAGTGGAAAGTCTATGGTTCAAAACCCTGCAATGGCAATGCATTTTTTTAAGTTCTGATTCGATATTACAGAAAGGGAGCTAATTTGAAAGTAATTTTGTTGTAATTATATGTTGCTACTTCACAGTTTTCTTTTAGACACATCAGTTTACTTATTAACTGAGATTTCATTTTACCTAATTGCTGAAATGACTAGTATTCATTCATTGTTGTTCGCCATGCAGTACGAGGTACTTAATTCAATATTCACATATACCTATGAGAATTATACATTCTGATTAATTCAGATTACAAACAATGTTCTTTGGAATAGTTACCAGATGGTAAGGAACAGAGCTTTGTTCATTTACAGCATATAGCATGGAACGTCAAATTCACATGGAAATATATTGCATATAGTGCCACCATTTTTGAAAAAAATTTCTCCTTCTATAGATGTCTTAATATTATAATCTGGCATGTCACCAAGTTGACTGTGGCTAACCCATATATTCTTGATATCAATGTATGTTCTTATTACACAGAACTGCTTGCCCTGTACTTTAATGTTTATAACTAATTCTGTTTCCTTCTTCTGTTCTGGCTGATCATTTGACACCCTCTTTGTACATTGGTACATTGATAGGTCATGTATTTCAGTGTTATAGTGCATTAATGCTGTTAAGATGCCAAAACGGTTTGCACTTTAATGCACAAAATCTTTAAGTATGACTCTTATGTGACAAAGATATTGCAAAGTCATGAGCCATGTTCCTCGTTCTTCATGTAAATCACAGAGAAATGGATTGTAATCGTACGAATATATTAAGTAAAATTAGGTCTGCTCTTAACAAGACAATAAAATTAAATCACCAGTAGGATTAGAGAAAACAGTTAAATATGGAAGACTAAAACCACATTAAATACCTGGTGTTCAGGAATTGCAATCACATGATGTGAGTAAAGCTGATTTCTATAATTAGATGTAACAATATTAAATCACCATAGTGAAGACAAACATGGAGAATATACTTTCATAAACTAAAATGGCCAAAGTGTGATAGGCATTGTCTTTTGGGCCAGTAATATTAAACACACGGTGAATAATATTTAGGTGTACAATACAGGTATTAGTAGTGGTCATTTCCCATTAATAGCAGGGATAGTATGTTACCTGCATAACTATAAAATTGAAAATGCAATCAATATTTTCAGTTTCATAATATACGGGGCAGGGGAAATGATAAAATTTAAAAACAAGGGAATTACTGAAAGTGACACTTGAATCAATAAAGAACATAAAATAAATAATAAAAGACACTGATGTGAACTCCCTAGAGTAAATGGAAACTATGAGGATTTCATAAATAGAAACATATCACATTATGGCTTATATGCTGCAGATATAATATACAACATTCTAAAGCCTAACAGGAAGTGTACTATTTGCTCTCTCTCTCTCTCTCTCTCTCTCTCTCTCTCTCTCTCTCTCTCTCTCTCTCTCTCTCTCTCTCTCTCTCTCTCTCTCTCTCTCTCTCTCTCTCTCTCTCTCTCTCTCTCTCTCTCTCTCTCTTGAATTTAATGAAGCTTGATCAGAGTAATTCTTTTAGCATATCATGCCAAAAGTTGACATTGCAGTTATGAGTAATTAAAAATATATGTATGCCCATAATACCAACAAATGATGATAGTCATTACAGATCTTACAGCACGATTTGTTATCATATATTGATTGATATTTTAGTTATTTTTGTTAGGAAACTATTTTTGACTAAAAAGGTGAGGTTTTTATGCTTATGTTGGTAATATTACTCCCTAGCTTCTTCTGGTACCACTTTTTGCAAAACTGGAATTTAATTCTTTAGCAAAAATGATATTTATTAGAGGTGCATTCACTTGGTGCCCTAAAACCCTACTTATAGGAAATGCAATATGATGATGCCGCAGGTCTCTACCTGGTTGCTCGTAAGGAAGTGTCACAGGACGAACATCATCCCTTTTGAAGGTTACAGTAATTCTCATAACCACACTCTCAATTCAGTCATGAGAAAAACAAGAAGACACAATGAAGCAATTGAAATACTGTGCTAAAATGCTCTTGTCAATGACATTGCCATGTACATAAGTGATCAGAAGCACTGTACTACATGTTACTAACTCTTGGGAATTCATGGCTAAGTGGTTACACTGCTTGACTCTCACCAAGGTAGCCCAGGTACGATCCCAGGTGACAGCAAGGTGAGATTTATGATATACAAATGTGCCCTGAAACGAATCTTTTCCAGGTCCTTTAGTTTCCGCCATCAGCATTACACCAATTGCTACATCACCTCTTTTATGATTTATCACAGCTTAGTAAATTATCTACTTCCTTCACCTTTACACCAGGCATTGGCCTGATCACCTATCCTGGTTCTCTATCGGATACAAAGCTTTGATTCCTCAGGCTTCTGCTCCTCAGAGAAAAAAGTATCCACTAACATCACAATGGTGGTACAATTAGGGACGTTAAAGAAGACGAAGAAGTTGATGAAAGTTTTCGAAATTCACATTTAATTATGCACTAAGTGTATGCACATATTATATGTAAATTAAAATAACCAGAGGATAGTCAATGGTATGCTACATTTACCTCCAAAATCTTTCAGCAGACCAGAAGCACTATAACAGTTCTTTGGGAGGTTGTGAGAATATTAGGTTGATTCCCCACAGCGATGTTTGTTGCACAATTACCTGAACTATATTAAAAATCAATCCTCACAACAATGCTGTATGCCTACATGCTGTTGTTAAATAGACAAAATATTTGACATTCATTAAAAATAAACATTTTCCATTACCAAAGAAGCAAACAATTTAAGAAGCCGCTTCGCTTTTTTATAGAAATACACATGTAAAAATGTGTATGTGCTACTGGCCACTTCATTTGGTTCTCACAGGACAGTTTCTTTCCCGCACGTCCTTTCCACTCTTTCATTTTCTCCCTCTCTATTGTCTACACAAACGCTTTCCACCGTACAAATTTCTTTCGCGTCGCTAGGCGAATGCTGGGTGGATTAATTGTATCCCCGAATTTCCTGACCCTGCATTTCACCTCCATTATCATTTAACATCATCTCTCATCTGGTGGTATCTTTCAGGGTAGAGGTGTCACCAGATGTGTCAGCGGTGCATGGCGCGATAATGTGCTCTGAGGTAAACTACTTCTTCCTCCGGTACGTCATTTGCCGGTCTCCGCGCCTCTACTGCGACCACTTCGGGACCGCCTGCCGAGGATCATTGGGGCTCGGCTGCTTGGCTCATTGCTGTCCCACAGTGGGGGAGCGTGTCCATTGTCCTGGCATTTCGGCGGAAGCCTCTATCTAAGTAAACTGTAGGGACCCGGCCCTCTGCACTGTCGTGACTCTTTAAGATGGCCGCTTTTTTCTCCTCAGGCCTCATCCTTCCTCCCGGGAACACCCACTTAGGGCCATAGGCACAATGGGCCAAGCATGATGGCCTACGTACCGAATTCCCTCCCGTAGGGTAGGGGATCCGTCCACTTCAGCTGCCGTGGTGTGGGCGCTGCGGATCCCTAGCACTCGTGGTACCTCTGACGTTATTAGAGGAACCTCGGGCCAAACATTCGAGCCCCACCCTGATTGGGAGTTGTTCGGATTGGGTTGGACTCAAGGGAGCAGTGGTTCCCGATGCCCATGGGAGATCGAGCACGTCTCCGGACGGGGTTGAGGGAAGCCATTAATATTCCCACATACTAGCCAGCATAGCTAGTAGAAGGTGTGCTAGATCACCAGGTGGCTCCACCGAGGTCATATCGGTAGGCTTCCCATTTTTGAGTTGGCGCGCGTAAGTAGCGTATCCACTTCCATTCCGTCTTGAGTCCACAGGGCCAGATGGGGGGGGGGGTCCTTGTTAGTCTGTAGATCTTGCCCTATGGAAAGCCCCACGGAGGTGTCGGGCGCCCTCTTTGGGATAGCTCGGTAACTCCCTGGTAGAAGGAGGCCCGGGTTCTTGGTCCTACGGTCCAGGACTAATGGAAGTAGAACCTCTGGCATTAACGTACCGAATTACCACCATAGTGTAGTCCTAATCCTAAACCTCATCGGGTGCCTTTCCGGATTATTTCCGGTCACGCCATGGAACTACCGCAACATCCGCGTTCAATATTTAATAATTTCATGTCATCTACCACAAAACCACATTTAAAGTTTTTCTCGATAAAGAGCATCCATTATCCGCATTGTTATCAAACGTTCCCAACAATTTGACATAATAATATAAGCCCTAGACTAATAATCTTAAGCTATTCCAGCGCATCACCCCTTCAACCTTTATATTGCTTCACACCCATTTATCTGCAACAGTTCCTTCCCAAACATTCTGCGTCTTTAAAATCCTTGTCACCGCTCCTAACCAGCCCACCATCCAGATTTGAAAAGCAGATAATATGAAGGAGCCTTTTACCAGATTTTCAAATATGGGCTACCTTCATCCATTACCACAACGAATGGTGTGTACCCATCACCTGTGCAGACGATGGGTACGATGACCATTTTGTGGACAAAAGTGAATAGCTGAGGTTGCTCCGACAGTGCCCTTGTCAACGAAACCAAATTCGTGCACGTCAAGAAACAGAGACTTCTGTCTTAATGCGAATGCTGAGTATAGTTGTGTTTTTAAAGTGCATATGCCCTTTTGCTTCAGTGCAAAAGCATAATTTTTTTCTTATTTTAGCAAAAAAATTGTACTATGTATGTTTGCAGTGTCTATATTACAACTCTTTCTTTTTGTAGTTTACTGTAAGTCTTTTCATATGTTATTACTTTTTGTGCACTGCTATTGCTTTGCACTTGCTTTTTCACTTTGTAACTTCCTTTAATTCTTTTCATATATTTTATGCGCTTCCCTACGCACTGTTGATATATTGAATTAGGGACATTTGAAAATTGTGCTTTGCCGCCCATGTTTTACAAAAAGCTTATACAAAGAACCCAGAAAATAGATTTTGAAAAGACAAACATTTCTAGAAATCCATGAACTATAAAGCTATTTCATTCACTGTGGTGAAGATTTACATTCTTACACATTATAACGCCTATCACCATGATGTATCAACCTGCATGTGTATTTTATCAACTTGATCTCATACTATGTTAAACAATATTAATATTCGTTTCCTCCTTTGACACTCGTTTACATGCAACGGAAGTGCCACTTTTTGGTGAGTGCTTTGTCTATTTTGTCAACATTATGATAAAGACAGCATCACTTCGTGCCTTGCAACACTATATGAATAGAACATGATAAAAACTGTGTTAAAATTTGCAAAGTGGTTACCGTATGGCTTGATGTGCGCAAAAACTTAAATTTATACTCACCGACGTAAACCTGAAGTGAAATGTGTAGCCATTAACGCCTGCTTTTGCTAATTGCGGCATCGCAGGCGGTAACGCTGATGATATATCAGATGAATATGTAGCAGCGTTTGAACGATATGGCGGGGGAAACCGGAGATCATGGAGAAAACCAGCACTACCGCAGTGTTTTTCTCCACAAATCTCACTTTGCGATCGCCTGGGATCGAACCTACAACTTGGTGAGAGCCAATCGGGTAACCACTCAGACACGGTGCGGCCACTCACCGATGAGTTTGAGTGTGTAGCGCGCTTCATAAATAAAGCAGAATTTGTTTACAAACATTTAATATACAATAATTTTCGTAATTGTTCCAGATATGAGGGGTAAATCCCATAAATGTAAATAGAGTATGTAGGAATTGTGGATTAATCTTACCCAAGTACACGTTTATTTGCATCACAGCTGTTATTGTTTTTCATTTTTTTAAATCTTGTATATTTTTAAAACGGAAAATTACTTGATATGCATTTTAATAAGCAGTTTTCTTGAATATACTTTTTATATGTATTAATTTTTGTCATTCATTTCTGGATATATGAATACGACAATTTAATTCCTGAGTGTATACTTCTTCATTTTACTTTGATTCGCAGTTTACCAGCTTACGGTTCCGTTCCCACTTCTCATATTTCCTATACCAGGCACATACATAACTGAAAGCAGCAAATATTTATAAATTATCCTGCATAGCGATAAGTAATTGTATTATTGTTCTTTAATATCTCTTTGTTTTTCGCTGTTCATTTATACCCTGACTTTAACTGCAGTGGTCATATCGGCGGCTGTTCTGCTTAGGAACATATCACCTGTTGGCTTAGGTTACAAGTACTTTGGTTGTTTCTGGTCATTAGACCACGTACTCTCATTCATATTTCCAGACTCTGGGAAAGAATCTTGGTATAAAATCACCACCCGCAGCCGGGAAACGAACCCGGAAACTCTCGCAAGACAGGCAAATGCTCTACCGACTGATCTATGGGGCCAGTCATAGACCTTTTTGTTTGCAGCTATCTTATCCTTTACTTCGTCTCCTATTCCAGCGACTCTTTCTCCCCTACGACAGCTTTCTCACCCCCCCTCCTCGAGAATCACGTTTTTGTCGTTATTTCCTTCATCGCTTTCCTAGTTAGCACCCCTCCCCGCTGAAGCTCCTTACATTCGAAATTAATTTTCAAATTCCTCTCCGCAAACCACCTAGACGCTCCCTTCACCCTCACACTCTTCTTGCTCCGTCCTCCTAATTTTCACTGCCACGCTCCATTGCCACAGTTGTATCCAACATTTTCGGAGAAATAGGAATTCATCTATCTTACGAAGTTATACGCTACTATATGCTCACTTTTCTCCAGCGCCAGTTTCCATTCCAGTCTGTTCCATTAACACAAAACAGTCCTTTTACATCTTGTCACATTTTCTAAATGACCAACTTCATCATGCATCACAAACCCCACAGCTCGCAAAACTACTGTAGCCCTCCTCTGCGCAATAATATTTGGGAAAGATGGAAAACATACCACGAAAGATACTATCTACTTCGACAACAGATCAGTAAGTGTCACAAATAGCTTCAAATACTTAGGGATAACCCTACAACGGACAGGAGACACGTTCATCTACATACAAAAGAGAAAGTAATCGCAGCTATCAGAGGAAAGCGATATTTTCAGAAGATACGTATACTTTCAATCTATCTCTACAAAGCCAAAATCACCCCCAATAGCTACGTACAGATTGGAATTAATATGGGAAAAACTGAATAGAAAGAATCTGACAAACATCGTAAAGATAAAAGCAACCTTACGCGAAACAGTCCTGTGTCTCGAAATATCAAAGTCACGACTCAGATATGAAATAAAAAGGGAGGCATTCTACTTAGAAGATCTACGCTGCTACATCAGGCTTAATGGTACACATACACATCAGAGTGTAATACAAGATCATCAGGAAAATAATAACCACATATGAAACGATTTCTACAAAGTTTTATGATGATGACAAACAAATGAAGGAGAGCATCATACAAACTCCGTCACACAATAACCGCTTCGCCATACACGGTTTTCACCACAATATTTGCAGAACAAAAAGCATCCATCAGCCAGATGTAAACTGTGTTTGTGCATTGTGTGTAAAGGTGTGCTACAGATTCACGTATATCGGTGTCCCAGAAGAACTAACTCAATAACAGAGTTATGTAGCCAATGACTCAACTACTTTACTCAATGTATAGAGTTCTTTATATTGTCTCGGCGAAATAGCACGGAAGTTTCGGTGCCGAAAGTGAAGCGCGGTTTGAGTACACAAAAGGCACTGCAGATAAAGACAACAGACGGATAGGTTTCACGTAGATAACGAGCTTGCATAAGCAGATAAACATAGCGCTTGAGATAAAAGACTTACAGAAACAAACAAACTGAGATAAATGGAAATTTCTGGTAATATCTTGACTATTCGGTTTCTTTATTCTTCTGGAAATATCTCGAATTTAGGAATGATGTATATAAGGAAGTTGTTGTAAACTGAAATTGTCATTTGCTGCTATGGAGTGTATTTCTACGCAAATATAGAACATTTAGAATTTCGGCAAATTCGACTTTTAATTCTACGAACACACAAAGTCACAACTGGTGTCAGAAGTGAGGTATTAGCACCATGGAGGTGGCATTAATAAAAAGAATAAATAAAATAAAATAAAAATCCGTATACTATACCCCGGCACCTAATTTCTTAATCCGGGGTAAATACTCAGGTTTTTATTCATTTACTAAAACATAAAAAACATATACAAAAACATACATAATTTACAGATTATAAATTAAAAACAAATAATAAATAAAAAAATTACAAACATTTTAAAATATACACTAATCACATAAAAATCCACACCACATTTCTAATAAACATAGATAAAAATAACTTAAATTTCAAAAATATAATTAAAAATTTAATTTTCCCTAATCCATCCCTCTCAAAATTTTATAAATTTAATTTAATTTTTTTTTACAAAAATTTCAAACATAATTAAAAATATTTTTAACAAAAAATGTAATATTACTGGTTTCCAGTAACACATAACTGGTAATCCAGTTATTAATTTAACTATATTTTAAAATTCCCCATAAAAGTATTTTGCCGCCGATAACTGGCGGCTATCATTGCTACTGGTATCCAGCACTACTATGTAACCAAACAAAAATATTAACCACACAAAGCTATCAATTACCGATTGATTAATTACCAGCCATAAATTTTGGAAATGAACAATCATTAATTTACCTACTTTCAAAAATCAATAAAATATTCTTACAATTCACTATAACTTAAAAAAGAAACATTATTAACATTTCAAAATTATTATTGACAATCATGAATATAAACATTTATAACTTAACATATATACAACTTTACTCTAACTTCCTGAAATATTATTTATAAAATTGATATCACAATTAAAATTTAAAGCCAAGAAAAATTTTAATACAAAAAAATTAATTTCCAAGTCCAATTAAAACAGAAATTTTAATACAAAACACTTTTAAAAATGCAAATTTAAAAATATAATTTATTTATAATCAAATATTAAAGTTATGTTAAATTTAACCTTTTATTATTTAATATAATAATACAAATATTACGACCTTATCACCTTTTTGTATACAAACAGTTTCAATATTAAAATCAGATAATGATATTTAAAATATTTACACTTGTCAATTTCTATTTAAAGTTTTCAAACATTAATATAAACCTTTATAACTTCAAATTACAGGATGTTTATTTATTATTCAAAAATAATAGTCATAAAGGTATTTCACAAATAATTAAATTAAAAAACTATATAAAGATCATGCAACAAATAAATACAGATAATAAATTTTTTTAAAATTTCTCTACATTTTACCACTTCAAACATCATCAATTTCAATTTGATTAATAAAGGATATTTTAATAAACTTTTCCCTAAATTTTAACACTTTATTCACTATCACTATCAAATTTATTAATAAAGAATAATTTAATATACTTTTCTCTACATTATAGCACTATATTCACCTTCACTAATAATTTTATCAATCTATTTATAAAAAAAATAATAAATTAAAAAAACACATGAAATTTGCAGCCTACACTTGATGACTCACTTTCAGTATCACTTCCAATTTCAAGCATATTACAATGATAAGATGGACCATAACGCTGTCGCTATGATGATGCCATATTCGATCCACCATATTGAAGCCTCCATGTCAGCACCGCCATTTATTCCCCGCTGCTGGTGTTGATAAACTTTTTTTTAAATATATATGTATATATTCTTATTTTTTTATTTAACCGATTAATCATTATTTTATTATCTGTTTTCCTAGTTTCACAAATATTCACTATACACATAAACACCCATGCCCAAGGCGGGACTCAAACCCGCGACCCTCTACGCGGCGCAACACTAGAGGCATACGTTTTAGCGACCATGGCTACAAGGGCCGGCATACTCGCAGCCATCTCCTCCATGGTCACATGCCATGGGACACCAACTATTTCTGATTTGCCGTCCTCTGGAAGTTCCACCTTTGTAGATAAATTATGCGGCTTCCCTGGTAAACTCTTGCGCCTAATTCTCTTACTTTCAGCCCTATCTTATCATCCTATTAATATAATATAATATTATCTTCAATTGATATTTATTTCTTCATCGTTTTCATTTCCTCCTTCTTGAATATCCTCTTCGATAGCATCTGGATTCATATTACGATTAATTATATCATCGCCAATATTTCGCAATCTTTCAGATTTTCTTACGAAAATTTCCTCTTGTACCGAAACAATTACTCTTTGTGGAAATTTTATTTCAATTGCTTGTTTACTAATTGTATTGGCCATTGATTGTAGTTGGCAAAATAAATCTTTATCTCGAATATCTTAAATCCTATAAGCCTGTTATGATCTCCTTTCTTCCTCAATTACATGCGCATATTTAGAGCATTCAAATAACACATGTTCTGACGTGTCTTTGTATTACATATATCACATGCATCGGTAGGTGATTTATTAATTTTGTTTCAATATGTGCCATAAGGGCCATTCAAAAAGTGAATTACTTTCGTATAGTTGAAATTTTTATGTTTATATTGTAATCTTTCTCTAATATTTCTAAAAATAGAATATGTTTTCATTCCTTCTTTCATAATATCCAATTTCCCTTGCTACATTTCTAATAATTTTTTCTTCACGTCCCCTGTTTTCCGATAATTACCATCCATAATTTCAAATACTTAACTCCGATTTCCTTTTTTTTTATCGAAAAACATGTTCCTCGATAACGAAGAGTATAACCTACTTGTTTCATTGCTCGCAACTGGTACGCATCTGACCTGCCCTCCCCTCCAGTTGCAACCGTTCTGAGATGGACTTGTCCAGATACTCCTGTGCATCACTCTGCACTTTTCAAGATAAAAAAAAAAATACCTCTGTACATTGCGGCAACATTACTGCTGACTTGCGGATTTATTTCTGCTTGGCCTGGAGTAACGACCTGGCTCGTACAGCTGTCCATATGTCCCATATTCTTTATTTCACCATTTACCAATATTTCTTTATCTTCTTTGGCTTGTTCGAAATTTATTATTCTATGTTTTCATAAATTTGATAAGAAATGTTTGTTCCCCATACCTCGCGTATCTTCCTCATCACTCGTACAGGTAATTAGAAAAGATTCTACATAAAATGGAAGAAATGAAGACCGCGAATGGCAACCTCGCTGCGCAAACAGAAGCGGCAAATAACAGCTTGGCCGCGAAGCTGGAGACCACAAATAACAACTTGGCGGTGGAACTGAAAGAAATTAAGGCGGCTAACATCACCCAGAAGATGGAAAAAATGAAGGCCGAATTAACAACGAAGATGGAGGCGGCAAATAGCGACCTGGCCGCAAAGTTGGAGACGACAAATTACAATCTGACAACAAAGATGGTCGAACTGACCACGGAAATAAAGGCTGCGAACGAGGCTCTCGCCGAAAAAATTGAAGAGAAACTGACCGGCGTGAGGGATGACGTCACGGAGCTGGGAAGGGGATGGGTCAAGTGGACAAGCACACTAACGACCCAGAGGGAAAGGTCGACAATAACATCAAATCCCTCGAAGACTTGGCAAAACGCATTAACGAGCTGGAGGGAAAGGCCGACAGCAACACAAAGTCCCTGAATGCCATGGTGGAGGACGTCGTCGGCAGGTGGTTAAAGGATTTAAAGGACGACGCGCCGGGATGCGCCACAGCATCTGCGCGCGTTAAACATCCTAAATACGACGGCGCGACAACCTTCGAGGTTTTCCGCCGTCAATTCGACACGGTGGCCAAATACAACAAGTAGTCACCAGAAGAAGGGGCCGCACAGCTAATAGCCAGTCTCCAGGGAGGGGCCGCAGAAGTCCTGAATGCGGTCCAGAGAGCGGAAGCGCCCAAAGACATCTGGGAAGCCATGGAGAACCGATTTGGAACAAACCGCTTAGCCGCAGCGTACCGCAGCTAGCTGAAGTCAAGGTCACAGCCAAGCACGTATTTAGAAGTTAATTTCCGGGGTGTCCAAAAATTCTACGTTGAATTATTTACTTTTAACAGTTAATTAGGGATGTGTCTTTATCATGTTAATAAAAATTAAAAACAAATGTGTTGTTACATTCACATGACTTCCTCTCCTACCCGCACCGCTAGCGTAGATGGTGGCGTGTCTGTCTGACGCTCAAGAGGTCCCGAGTTCGAATCTCGCCCAGGATGAGTTGCGTCCATAAGGTTTTTTCCAAGATTTTTCCTTATCCTTAAGGACGAATGTCGGGTAGTTCTATGCTCCATGGACCCTGGACACAGTTGAGCATCATTTCACCCATTTCAGTCAACGTCCGATATGACTTAACGTTGGAGGACGTAAAATTACAAAAAATAAATAAATAAATAAATAAAAAAAATAAAAAAAAAATTGACGTTCTCCACCCAAGCTTCTACAAATTTCTTCTTATAAAAATTTGTTTTCTTGATTCTTTGGATAAAGTCTGTAGAAAGGCATTTAGTTGCACAGTTTTTTTTCTTATAGCTGGAATAAACTGGTATAAGCAATAATCAAATATTTAAAAAGCGAACCACTGACTGATGCATTTAAAGTATTAGTTCTCCTTGAATGAAAAAGGGAATAGGAACTTAGAAGTCAAAAATTAAATACCTTTAAGTAAGTATCTGAGAATTGTAAGTACCAATTGGTTAACCTTAAATACATTATTGTAATTGACATTGTTTGTATATCTTGACGAGCTCTACAGCTGCTGTGCAGTAACTTTTCGTTAATTTCTTAAGTTTAGAATAATTATACGAACATAGCTTCCAGTAAAGTGGACTTCGAGTTCTTCCTCAAAAAATTCACAATAGGTATCTTAAATATGTTGTGTTTTAATTAAAATTATTGAAGCCATTCTTTGGGCGATTTTCTTGAAAATCTTCGTTTGGCATCCTTGAAAGATAACGAAATTAAAACCTACATTTCGTATTCCTCCAATTGCTATGAGCAAACACAAAAAACATACACACTGGAGCGCGCGTGCGGACATTCTTTCTTAATTTTTGTCTTTGTTGTGGTTTCCTCTAAACTTGCATTCCTGGTGATATCTCGAAATTAAATTTTTTAAATGGAATATAACACGTTTGTGCTTACTAAGCACGTGGTAGAGGTACTAAACATTGATGCCGTACACTGACATGAGTCTCTGCTTCACACAGTTTCACTATTCATATAAAGCACGATTGCTCCATTCCGTATCGTCATCAGACAAACTGTTTGGTTATAAATGATTTCAACTGTAGTCCGCCTCCATAATGTGGTGGTACCGTGTCTGACTCCCAGTGAAGAGGTAGTGGCCAACCTTGCCGCGCGAGGGGAAGGAAGGCTTACCTCCACCTCATATGAGCGAAAGTTGAGCACCGCTAAAGCGAGTTCCAATTGAGATCAAGATAAGTTTCATGAATTTGACTTTTCACAGGGCTTTCCCTTATCTTAAGAAGACGAATGTCGGATAAAACTTAAGTTCTGGTGGCCGTGGACTGATTTGAGGGTGTCATCCGTTTCATTTACTGCTCAATATGATAATCCGGTAAAGGATGTTAAAGTATTTAAAAATAAATAAAAAACTAGGTTCCGTATGAAATTAAGCAACTGAAAAAAGTTGCAATTTTGAGACTGCCAAATGTGCATATAACTTGTTACATACCATAAGATGTTTCGAAAACAACTGGTACAAGGAAACTAGAAATTGCCGGAGTTGCGCATTTTATGAGCTCCACGTTCGCCTGTAACCTGATATTTTATATATAATGCCGTGGTTTCTTAGTTGAATTATCAGTGAAATTGAAGTGGTGTTTATCACCTATTCCCAGAATATTCAAATTATTGTGTCTCAAATGTGAAGCATTTTAATCGGAATCGTTAAACATGTTTTTGAGAACATAAATAATTTACGAAAGTTCTTCTATCTTTTTTTTTTTTTTTTTTTTTTTTTTTTGTAATTTTACGTCATCCAACGTTAAGTCATATCGGAGATGAATGGAATGGGTGAAATAATGCTCTAAAGAGCCCAGGGTCCATAGAACTTAGAGTTACCCGACATTCGTCTTTCAGCATAAGGGAAACCCCGGAGAAAATCTTATCCAGGTAACTCACCCTGACCGAGACTCTTAACTCGGGACCTCTTGAACGCGAGGCAGTCCCACCTCCACCACGCTACCGAGGCGGGCTTTTTCCATCTAAAGGATGGTTTGGTGTGAGAAATTTTTTTCAAAACCTTCGTGTCACATCTTCGAAACATCCTAAATGTAGATATATCTGCGATTTTTCGTTTTTGAAATACGCTGTTACATTAACGCAATGATACCTCTATAAGTATATCTAGGGTCAAAACTCAGTGCAGTATACCGACGTGCCTGCAATACAATACTTTCTTACTATATAGAGAATAATAAACCTATTGACAGGTTAAAAAATTATAAAAGTAGCAAAAATGACCCCAACCAAAATATACACATGAAATACTGCAGCAATTACTAGAAGTTTCCTAGACATGCAAGATAAATAAT
Source organism: Mantis religiosa (assembly GCA_030765055.1). Taxonomy (NCBI): domain Eukaryota; kingdom Metazoa; phylum Arthropoda; class Insecta; order Mantodea; family Mantidae; genus Mantis; species Mantis religiosa. The sequence goes on along the minus strand of CM060948.1, from coordinate 194,908,095 downwards.
ATATTAGTAACATTAAAAGGGTCTAACTTGAAAACTCACCACAAAGAGCTGAGAAACTGTTGAAGAGAAGCCTTGTGCATGATGATCTCCATTACAGTCCTTCAGTTTATATGGAAAATATTTTCACACTATTTACACTATGTACACGAAGCTTAAGTATTGCTATAGTACTAAGTTGATACGCCTGCTTCTCCTGCCCATTATATTTAACACTTCCTCAGGATTGATTTTCTGATCCCAGTGTACAGACAACAAGGCAAGATTAGTTATACGCTCATCACTAGTTCTATTTCTGAGGTAAGTTTTGAGCCCTTTCATTGTTGAAAATGATCCCTCGGCACTGGCAGTTGAGATGGGTAGGGTGGTTAAAATTTTAAGCAGACGATGAATTGAGGGATATAATGCTGATGAGCATGTTACCAAAGAACTTATGGCATCATTTGGTCTATTTTGTTTCTCTGTGAATTTCCATTTTTGACACCACAACCGATATTCTGCCTGTGTTTCACTGTCACTGATACTTCCGCCTAAATATAAAGAAAGCTTGTTTAACCTATCAGCTTTAGTTTCTCCTACATTTCTGGGCACTAAAATATCGAAAGCAGGCAATACATCTTTGTTCTGTTCAAATCGTTCCTTAAGACTTAAGATCAGTTCGTCAGTGCATGGAATAAAGAGACATCTTCTGAAGTACTCCTCTGCTGTATCTGCTGGGTGATTGTCCCTTTTTGTCTGCTTCCCTGCCAGTCCTTGAATTCTGATTTCAGAGTCAAATAGGGATTTCATAGTGTTTCAACACTGCTCAAATATTTTGTGAAATTCTTCAACTGCATTCTTTCTTAAAGCTTCCAGTTGCTTTACTACGTCACTGGCATATTCCAAAGCAGAGCTGAGATCATGTACCGGGCTTTGCAGATACGTAGAAAGGCGGACTGTGAAACACAGAAGTTTCTCGCATGTCAATAGTGAGATTAGAAAGGCACTATTCTCTATGGCCGCCTATAGTTGTGCTGCAATTTTGGAAATTGATTTGTTGCTTATGGAAAGCTCCTGAAGTCTCTGAACAATCGGTTCTAGAAGTTCCACAAACACAATGACAGAATCATGCCTCTCTACAAATCTTGTATTGCAAAGGCCAATCAGTCTTGATTTCTTACTGGTAGGTAACAGCTCATTAATGCCATTCTTTAAAGCGTTGCCAGCAAAAGGATGATTGCGAAATAAATCACAAATGTCACTCATAGTGCCTAAGCAATTACGAATGTGAGTTGTAGTAAGTGCAGAGGACAACGCTAAATTTAGTCTATGACTAGCACAATGAACAAATAAAGCTTTTGGATACAGCTGTTTCACTTTCGCTTGAACTCCATTGAACTTTCCAGCCATAGAAGAAGCACCATCGTACCCCTGTCCCACCAGATTACTCATATTTAGTCCAAGGTTAACGCATTCTTGTATATTTGTCTTAGCAATGTTGCTACCGGTAAGGTCATATATAGGCACAAATCCCACAAAGTCTTCTCTCAAATCATGGCCAGAGTTGACATACCGTAAACAAACAGATAGCTGCTCCGTTCCGGAAATATCTAAAGCTTCATCAGCAATGACACTAAAGCATTCTGCAGCATTTACAGCACTGAGAACCTTTCCTCGTACTATTTCGGCACATATGCCCAGGACTTCGTTCTGGATTAAGGGGCTAATATAAGTTGCATTTTTCTTCGCATTAGCCACATGCTTCTCTAATATTTTGTCACCAGCATCATGGCGAAAGCGTAAGAGAGCTCGAAATTTTCCGTCTTTCTTATCAGGCTTTGATAACATTAAGGGACCACTATCTAAATCCGCTCTGAGAGGCAGTTCTTCCTGTCGGCAAAATTTAATTGTTTTTTATTCGTAGAAGAGCTTCCCTATTTTCCCTAATTTCTCTTCCCCTCTGACTATTAATCTGAGCTGCCACATCTTCTTCCCTGCCATTCTCTTTTGCCAAATACCGCTCGGCTGATAAGACACAGTTTTTATGATAACCACTTGTCTGGTGATTGTTAAATGCTTCTACAGCATCCTTCCATTTACAAAATGGTTTTGTCACCAAATATCCCAAGTTTTGGTGACCGCCTTGACCTACGCCTTGTTTGCAGAGGAGAACGCAGTAATGGCAATATGCACCGTCTTGAACTTTTGAGTATGTTAGCCACCCCAAACCTATCCAGCAACTTATATTGAAAACTGAATCTCTTAGAGCCATGCAAACGTACGGGAAACACAAATGAACTATTATGCTTCAAATCATTTGTGAGTATGTCATACCTAACATCTCTAGGAATATTGACACAGTTTGTTTCTTGCAGCAGCATGCCGATATCACAACCGGCATTAAAACTGCGAAGTTTTTCACTCGCGACACGAACACTGCACATCTCATTTTTAGTTTTTAACTCACCAACTTCAGGTTTAACTTCGCTTAAAGCTCTAGTTCTGCATATCTTGCTCGCATTGGTAGGTTTGAAATAACTATCGATTTTTGCGTTCCTCTTCATATCTAAAAAAAACCACTGCTACAAACTGCCGAAAACACCTTCACAATACGAGAAACGTTTGCTTACTAGCTACACTGTGTTAAGTCCAGCTTTTCAACCCTAGCAGGTAGACACTCACATTGGTCAATGACCCTTCTTTCAGTTTAAAGAATAACTCAGTACTTAATGGCAGTCCTAAGGACAAGTTTGATGTGCACAGTCGGAACAAAAGAAAGAGCCGCAGTTTCAGATTCGTTTGATTATTCAGTTGTTGTTGCTAATATTTTTCTCAGAGAAGTTTATTTCTTGTGATATCATTTATTTTGGGATAAAAGTACTTATTGGGAGTTTTCGCTGCATTGACAAGCTTTGTTTAGTACCTAACTATTCCCCTTTTTCTCCATTACAAGTGAGGATGATAGTTAATGAATATTAACATTCTCTGCAACCCGCCGCATTAGTATAGCATGGTGTACGATGTATGTGTTTCTCCCAGAGACAGGGTATCGGTTACCGATTGATGTATCTCCCGGATGAAGTCCCTTCCTAATGTTTCTTCACCACTTGAACCTTTAATTTGGGAAAACTTAGGCTCCTCTCCTGCATTATTTGTTCATTTCTAAAAGTATCTGGGAAATCGCTAATCTGAAAACCCCGTTGAGAGAATTTACATTCACATTTTCTAAAATATACTTAATTACCTTGTAGGTATATCACATTTAAAGAATAATTTTATCACCATCATCATCATCATCCTCATCGTGCTCGTCATCGTCATCGTCATCGTCACGGTCATCGTCATCGTTATTATTATTATTATTATTATTATTATTATTATTATTATTATTATTATTATTATTATTATTATTATTATTATTATTATTATTATTATTATTATTATTATTATTATTATTATTATTATTATTATTATTATTATTATTATTATTATTATTATTATTATTATTATTATTATTATTATTATTATTATTATTATTATTATTATTATTATTATTATTATTATTATTATTATTATTATTATTATTATTATTATTATTATTATTATTATTATTATTATTATTATTATTATTATTATTATTATTATTATTATTATTATTATTATTATTATTATTATTATTATTATTATTATTATTATTATTATTATTATTATTATTATTATTATTATTATTATTATTATTATTATTATTATTATTATTATTATTATTATTATTATTATTATTATTATTATTATTATTATTATTATTATTATTATTATTATTATTATTATTATTATTATTATCATTATTATTATTATTATCATTATTATTATTATTATCATTATTATTATTATTATCATTATTATTATTATCATTATTATTATCATTATCATTATTATTATCATTATCATTATTATTATCATTATCATTATTATTATCATTATCATTATTATTATCATTATCATTATTATTATTATTATTATCATTATTATTATTATTATCATTATTATTATTATTATCATTATTATTATTATTATCATTATTATTATTATCATTGTCATTATTATTATTATCATTGTCATTATTATTATTATCATTATTATTATTATTATCATTATTATTATTATTATCATTATTATTATTATTATCATTATTATTATTATCATTATTATTATTATTATCATTATTATTATTATTATTATCATTATTATTATTATTATCATTATTATTATGATTATCATTATTATTTTGATTATCATTATTATTATTATTTTATCATTATTATTATTATTATTATTATTATTATTATTATTATTATTATTATTATTATTATTATTATTATTATTATTATTATTATTATTATTATTATTATTATTATTATTATTATTATTATTATTATTATTATTATTATTATTATTATTATTATTATTATTATTATTATTATTATTATTATTATTATTATTATTATTATTATTATTATTATTATTATTATTATTATTATTATTATTATTATTATTATTATTATTATTATTATTATTATTATTATTATTATTATTATTATTATTATTATTATTATTATTATTATTATTATTATTATTATTATTATTATTATTATTATTATTATTATTATTATTATTATTATTATTATTATTATTATTATTATTATTATTATTATTATTATTATTATTATTATTATTATTATTATTATTATTATTATTATTATTATTATTATTATTATTATTATTATTATTATTATTATTATTATTATTATTATTATTATTATTATTATTATTATTATTATTATTATTATTATTATTATTATTATTATTATTATTATTATTATTATTATTATTATTATTATTATTATTATTATTATTATTATTATTATTATTATTATTATTATTATTATTATTATTATTATTATTATTATTATTATTATTATTATTATTATTATTATTATTATTATTATTATTATTATTATTATTATTATTATTATTATTATTATTATTATTATTATTATTATTATTATTATTATTATTATTATTATTATTATTATTATTATTATTATTATTATTATTATTATTATTATTATTATTATTATTATTATTATTATTATTATTATTATTATTATTATTATTATTGTTATTATTATTATTATCATCATCATCATCTTGATTATTATTATCATTATTATTATTATTATGGGCGCCGGGGTAGCGCGGTGGTTTCGTTCGCGGCTCCCGTTCTAAGGGTCCCGAGTTCGATTCCTGGCTCTGGGGTTGGCGATTTTAAGTCGGCCCTATCCACGCCTTCACCTCTGTCTAGCACACGTGAAGTATCCCCTATGCCCAACGTGGTTCGGAGTCCACGGTAAAAACTGTAGGTCCTCTCACCTCACCGCCATCTTCACTATCACCCTATCATCGGAGGTAATGGACACCGCCCTCTGGGTGCCTCCACCTGAGAAATGGGTCCGGTCATCACTTGGTGGGGTGAGGTTACCCCGAAGGCCAAGGTTGCCATGTGGGGAGTGTTAGTAACTAACTTATTATTATTATTATTATTATTATTATTATTATTATTATTATTATTATTATTATTATTATTATTATTATTATTATTATTATTATTATTATTATTATTATTATTATTATTATTATTATTATTATTATTATTATTATTATTATTATTATTATTATTATTATTATTATTATTATTATTATTATTATTATTATTATTATTATTATTATTATTATTATTATTATTATTATTATTATTATTATTATTATTATTATTATTATTATTATTATTATTATTATTATTATTATTATTATTATTATTATTATTATTATTATTATTATTATTATTATTATTATTATTATTATTATTATTATTATTATTATTATTATTAATATTATTATTATTATTATTATTATTATTATTATTATTATTATTATTATTATTATTATTATTATTATTATTATTATTATTATTATTATTATTATTATTATTATTATTATTATTATTATTATTATTATTATTATTATTATTATTATTATTATTATTATTATTATTATTATTATTATTATTATTATTATTATTATTATTATTATTATTATTATTATTATTATTATTATTATTATTATTATTATTATTATTATTATTATTATTATTATTATTATTATTATTATTATTATTATTATTATTATTATTATTATTATTATTATTATTATTATTATTATTATTATTATTATTATTATTATTATTATTATTATTATTATTATTATTATTATTATTATTATTATTATTATTATTATTATTATTATTATTATTATTATTATTATTATTATTATTATTATTATTATTATTATTATTATTATTATTATTATTATTATTATTATTATTATTATTATTATTATTATTATTATTATTATTATTATTATTATTATTATTATTATTATTATTTATTATTTATTATCATTATTATCAATATTATTATAAAACCGTTATTCGAGTGTTATTTATTATTCCACTGATCATTAAGTTTCGGCACATGAATGGCGGCTGCAGGCCTTAGATGTTGAACACCGCTGTTTTAAATAACCGTAAAATGTAAACATTTAGTTGTATATTTGGTAATTGATCCTTATTTTTTAATAATTAGTATAAAAGTTGTTGATATAATTATGCAGGTTGCTCGTATAACTTACAGAATTTGACGCCATTTGTCACTTAAAAGTTACACTTACACGTGGAACAGATGTAATGTTCTGACAAAGCATACGTAAGTGTATTTTATACTAGCTTAACTTTTGAATAATCTTGAGCATAAAAATAAATAATCCAACCATATTTTCTTTAAACCTTACAGTCCTCGATTTTAATGAGGACTGTTAATCCACACGCAGTAATAAACCAGACTGTCTGTAAGCATTGGAGAGTGTTGGGTTACTGAAATTAGTTATTTATATTAAGGCGTATCTCACCTACATCGCTTGTTCATTGGGTGCCGTATATAGTGCTGCATACTGTGTTCATGGGATCCAAAGGTCCTCGTTGTCGACGGTCCTTAAACCCCATCACTTAGTCACTAACTGTATTCAGTTATAAATTCAATAACAGTACTACATTCATGCTGTTTATTTTTCAGCGGACTGTACTTCTACCACCGTACTTGACGTTGTATATGGGAACTGCCAGAAAGTTGAAAAGAAACAGTTCTCGATTAGGGGCAGAAACCTTTACATTTACAGTTCCGCACGCAGCCTTCACTCTTTATAACATCATGTCTACCTGACAGTGAATGGAGACGTTAAGATGAGAAGCTTGAATGAACGTTCTTGATTTATCTTAAAGTGAGCTTTATTTAAAATATTTATTACAAAATTAAAACGATAGTCCGGACCCCCTTGGCCCCCCCCCCTTAAATACGTCCCTGGTCACGGCCGCCAGGGGAGGCGCTGTAGGAGCTCGAACTGGCAATTGAACAGCTGGTCAGTAAAGCCTTAGTTGACCTCCCACCAGATTTCGTATCCCGAGAGGCTGCCTGCACCTTTGTGGACGGGGTACGAGACACGGAGTTTCGTCAGTGCCTAATGCTCGGCGACTAAAAGGCCATCCACGAGGCGCTAACGGCAGCATTAAGAATGGAGGCGGCCAAGGTGACAGCTATCCCGACGTCTAGAACGAGGAGTGTCCGCTACAGCGGAGACAGAAGACCAGCCGAGGGACGCCGGCGAAGACCTAGTGGCCTGTGTTGCGTGTTTGGTTAGCCGGGACACCTGGAGAGAGACTGCCCACACCAGGAAGAGCAGCCGGAAAATGAGTAAGGGCCGTCGTGGAGAGGGGCACGTCGGCACCATCACCACCATTCCCTCGAGTGACGCTGCGCGCCGTCAGCCGGCGTTCGGATGACAGCTTCATCGCAGACGGTTGGGTGGAGGGAAAACGTGCCGCGTTCTGGTGGACACCGGGGTGGCCGTGACTATCATCAGACATGACGTGGATAAGGGTTTGCCGACGAGGAACCCGAGCCGACCATACCAGCTTGGGACGGCATCGGGTGACACCTTGCCTGTGGAGAAGGAGGCACTGCTGAAGATGAGTTTGAGAAGGAGTGCGATACGTCTGTGGGTGTTCGTCGCGCAGTTGGCTGAGGAGGTGATACTAGGATTGGATACCTTCAGGAGCCACGAGACGATGGTCGACGTCAGCCGGAAGGTCCTGCGGCGCAATGGAGAAGACGTGATATTCCAGCAACAGGACGAGCGCCTTGGAATCTGCAGGTTAATTTGAAGCAAGACGTGGTGGTCTACGCGAGAATTGAGGTGGTGGTGACAGCGCAACTGGAAAGCCAGCAGACGAAGAACATGATGCTGGACCAGATTACGCCTGTGCACGGACTCTGTGCAGCCAGGACGTTATTGCCGTGCCAAGAGGAGGTACCAGTGAGGCTGCTCAGGCTGGCAGACACCGATCACGGCGTCCAGGTCAGAACGGAGCTGGGGACGTGTAAGCCCGTGGTCAGAGTAACCGCAATCGACAAAACTCAGGAGCTGGTGCCGATGCAACACCTGGGGCTCCGGCGAGAAGTCTGTTTGGAGAGGGTGGCCGATCACCTGACTACAGAACAGCTGGAGAAAGTTCGACAACTGCTGAGGTGATACCAGCGCATCTTCAGCCAAGGCGACAATGACTACGGCCGCACGGATAAAATGCTTCACGTATCGACTCCGGAGGCGCCCGGCCTATTCGGCAACCACCTAGACACGTTCCGTTGGTGAAACAAGCGGCGGTACCTGATATGCCAGAGAACATGAAATGCAGGGGAGTGATTGAAGGGTCTGACAGGCTTTCTTGTTCCCCTATAGTTCTGGTGACAAAGAAAAACGGCGAGCTACGCTTCTGCGTAGGCTAAAGGAAGGTGAGCGCTGTCACCAGAAAGAACTGCTTCCCCCTACCCCGGATTGCCGACACTCTGGACACGCTTGGTGGTGCGCTTTGGTTCTCGACCCTGGGCCTGAAGTCGGGTTACTGGCAGATGGCTCTACACCTGATAGACAAGGAGAGTAGTGAATTCTTGACAGGCCAAGGTCTTTGGCAGTTCACAGTTATGCCCTTTGTCCTCTGCAATGCACCAGCCTCATTTCAACGCCTCATGGTGTCAGTAATGAGAGGATTGGCATATGACGCATGCCTGCTTTACTTGGACAACATCACCATCGTCGGCAAGAAGTTCGACGACCATCTCGATATCCTAAGCAAGGTATTACAGAGACTTCTGGCAACCAGTTTGAAGCTGAACGCGAAGAAATGCCAGCTCTTTCGCAAGGAAGTCAAATACATGGGCCACATAGTCTCACCAACCGGAGTGGCCATAAACACGGAGAAGACACAGGTTGTGAGAGATTGACCTCGCTCAAAGGATAAGCGAGAGTTACGCAGTTTCCTGGGGCTTTGCAGTTATTACGGCTGCTTCAGAAAAAGGGGATCTCCAACATCGCCAAACCCCTTACCCAACTGACAGAGTAACACCGACCTTAGGTGTGGACGGGTGGTGGCGCTTTCATTGTGGACACCGACGCCAGCAATCATTGCATTGGAGGAGTTCTATGGCAAATCCAGGACGGCCATGAGCGGGTGATAGCCTACTACAGCAAGGCGCTATCCAAGGTAGAGAAGAACTACTGCGTCACCCTGCAAGAGTTACTGGCGTATTAAAGACATTGAGCACTTCCACTAGCACCAGTATGGTCAGCCATTCAAGCTGAGGATTGACCACTCCGCCCTAACCTGGCTAGTGAGCTTTAGAAACCTGGAAGACCAGAGAACACGATTGGTCCAGAGGCTGCTCTGAACATCGTAGCGGGAAGAGCCACGGTAATACAGACGCCATGTCCCGAAGACCCTGTCCAGAGGAGTGCAGCCAATGCACAAGAGTGGAAGAGAAGGATCGTGCCGCAGCCGTCCGAGCCTGCGGATGGCTGGGATATCATAGGCCTGAGGAGGGAGCAGCTGGTGGACGCAAACCTTAGACCACTCTTGAGGGAAGTGGAGGCAGGGACAAGACCAACCTGGAAGAACATCGCACCGAGGAGCGCCACCTACAAGTCGTACGGCCCCAATGGGACTCACTGAAGACAAGAGAAGGCGTGCTGTTGCGGGTATGGGAATCGCCTGATGGGAAGATGCGGAGGGAGTAAGTGGTACTTCGCCGAAGTAAGGTCCCGGAGGTCTTGGAGGAATTGCAACCCGGTACTTCAGGACACCTATGAGCAAACCGAGCAATCGACAAACTCCATCAGCACTACTACTGGCTGAGGCTCCGAGCAGACGCTGAGAGATGGTGTCGTTAGTCACGCGTGCGCGGCCAGTTGCGGCCCCCAGACTAGGAGCCGGGGTCGCATGCAGCAGTACAACGTCAGAGCGCCATTCGAAAGGATCGCTTTTGACATAGCTGGACCATTCCCAGTATGCGACCGTGGCAACAAGAACCTGATGGTGGTCGTGGACTACTTCACCAAGTGGCCGGAGCTTTATGTCATCCATAACTAGGAGTTAAAAACAATCACAAACTAACTGGTGGAGCAAGTGTTCTGACGAATTGGGTTGCCCTTAGAGCTCCACAGCGACCAGGGCACCAATTTTTAGTCCAACCTGATGAAGGAGGCACTAGGAAGAGGCATAAGACCCGTACCACATCCCTACATCCTCAATTGGAGGGCATGGTGGAGAAATACATCAAGACCTTAGAAGAGCAACTAAGGAAGGTCGTTGCTAGCCATCAGCGAGCCTGGGACGTCAAGGTCCCGCTGTTCTTGGTGACCTACCGCTTGTCTACACACGATACCACTTGGATGACGCCAGCCAGCTTAATGTTCGGCCGAGGGTTACGCCTCCCCTGTCATCTGCCTTTTGGAAGCCTCCCGGACGCAAAAAAGCCAGCAACCGAGTACGTGGGGAACCTATTGGACTATCTCCATTACATGCATGGGATGGCTCGTCAAAACATCCAGAAGGCGAGCGACCGCATTAAGACCCGATACGACAGGCAAGCCTACTCGGACCAAATGACGCTGCCCGAAGCTTCAACAGCCGTGGCAGGGACCGTACCGGGTGATGAAGGGGATTAATGACGTGGGCTAGCGCACCCAGAAGGTGCCCCGAGGGAATGTGTTGGTGGTACACTTGGATCGTCTGACCCGCTACGATGGTGCTGTTCGGGACGACAGTCTTGAGGAGGGAGCACTGTGGTGGCGAAATAGCACGGAAATTTCTGTACCGAAAGTGAAGCGCGGTTTGTGTACACAAAGAGATTGCAGATAAAGACATCAGACGGATAGGTCTCACGTAGATAACGAGCTTGCATAAGCCGATAAATATCGCGCATGAGATAAAATACTTATCGAAACAAACAGAGATAAATGGAAATTTCTCTTAATACCTTGATTACTTGGTTTCTTTATTGTTCTGGAAATATCTCGAATTTAGGAGTGAGTTATATAAGGAAGTGCCGACTCGCCAAGAGTGAGTGAGTCGCGAGATGTAAACAGAGAACAGCTAAGAGTGTTGTAAACTGAACGCTGTTTGTTATTGTCATCGACCTTGGAAGATTGTGTTGTGATATGTGATGTAATTTTGCTGCTACGGAGTGTATTTCTAAGCAAATAAAGAACACTTAGAACTTCGGCAAATTGGACTTTTAATTCTACGAACTCACAAAGTCACAATATTATTAAATAGGTTAATTGTTAAGGGAATAGTCAATTTTGGCGGGCGGTGGGCTGTGTGCACAGATTGGACTCCATTCAAAGCTGTCTTTTGTTTTGCATCCTGTATACTTATTATTTGATACGGCATCATTCTATCACCACTAAGCACTGTCATTTCATTTTATGGGTAGATTCGTAAGTGCGAAGCACTGCTTTAAAGATAAATAAATTGATATCCAGAAATATTTTACGCTGTTTGTATTCTGTATTTATTTTTGAGGGCAGTACACGGTTACTTGAAGCAGGATGTAAATGAAGGAAGGGAGTACATGGTGTGGAGAAAACTCATTTGTACTTTGAATGTTTATATTTAGAATGTATTTAGTTATGAATAGGGAATCTAAAACAGTAAATATAACATTATTTCAAGCAGTACACAATTGTATGACAAGGACTTCTTAGTTCATATTTTTATGTGCAGGAAGACATTCCCCCGATAAAGTAAAATAAATTTATGAATATATTTCAATTATTCTGTAATCAGTGTTTACAAAATACACCTAAATTCTAAATAGAGATGCCTTTTCTTCCTGAATCCAGATTATTCTCTATCTTTGTATGTGTTTATTTTATGAATCTTTACAATTTGGCTACACTTTTCATTATAAGAACGTTTGTGCATATTTACAATCTTTATCATAACTGTTTATCTGTATATTTAACATCTATATGAGGACAATAACTCTCTTTATTTAAAGGACATAAGCAATTGTAGCTTAAGTGAATATATTACTTTTTAAACAGCATTAAAGAGGAAACAATTATAAAATCATTGTAATTATAACACAGGAACTTAGTTACTGTTAAAAAAAAATTTCTGTGTACTTTTTCATATTGCTGATTATCTTGTTGAAACTCAACCTTACATAATCAACATTTTCAGTCTGAACTCCAACTTTCTTCATGAAAAAAGATTTGTATTATATTCTGTAACTATTATCACATTTCATTTACATTAATATTTTTATCAGCAAACATCAAAATTAACAAATCGTTCTTCTTTTTGTTAACATTTTTATTTGTAAAATAAGAATTCCTAACTTTTTAGGTCTTCTGTTATTCTTATATTTTTAATTCACAGGCTAACATTAGCTTGTGACCGCATAATGCATTCCTACAATTATTGACAAAATTCCCATTAGTGTAGGACTACCATAAATATGTATGCCAATTTGTGTCATGTTACAACAGACGGTAGATGCTTCTATTACAGATGGGTAATATGTTTGCCAGAACTCGAAAGCTTTGTGATCAAAGTTTGTGGAATCACTCATATTGAAATTTCTATCAATAATCATTATACCTGGAGAAAGCTCTTTAAATATGTCCCATTTGATGTTAACACCACTCTGGATTGGATTGCCATATTTTGCAAAATTTGTCCAGAGGTTCATGACATTATCTGCAACTTTACGATCAGCACCATTCCAAATTATCTGTGTTAAGGACGGCCAGTATGGCATTCCCCAAACAAACGGAAGTTCAAATCCATGAGGAACTTTTGCCCATTCTGGTATATCTATTAAGCTTTTCTTTGGTTTATAATCAAAGCGATACACATATGTTGAAGTGCTATATTGACTCACATATATTGCAGTTTTATAAACCCCTGCACCATAGAGCTTCTCAGTAGTATAATCAACATATCTTTGCCTTAACAAAGCTGGATCAAGCGTTGGAGGAGATGGGGTGTAGTAAAACATAATGGCTTCTATCAAATGATTTACATTTACTGTGCAGGAATCGTTACTCAATGGATTCTCAGGATATTCCATATGAACCTCATTTTCAATAAGTTCTTGAAACTTGGAATAAGGTATGCCTTGCTCAGCAGTGTTTATTTTTCCAGCTATTTCCAAGGCTGCTTCTGTTGCTGCAAATCCTGTCATAAAGTCCACCTGGAAAAAGAGAGAAAAAATTATATGCATTTGATACTTAATTAGAAAGCTCTTATGCTATGATCAGTAAAAGTCCTTGAGGCTTGAGCTTGAAAATAAATACGAAAAAGAATTAATTCATCACTTTCAGCATCAGTTTTATTTGTCAAGCAAACATCTTAAGAAAACATAAAATTTTGAGTCATTTGAATTGTAAATATTGTATTACGTTTAAAATTAGTTTTCAGTTTTCTTAAAGTTTAAGAAGGCAAAATGCCAACAACTGAAGTCAAATGATACCCCATTAACATCCAAGCGTGCCTTCACACAAATTGTTTTACCTGGTCCCTCCCAGTCCTTTACGCCAGGCACATTTGACTGCAGTTGCCGAGATTAGAACTCACGACGTTTAGCTTTGAATGGATGGAAACGTCTTCAACGACTAAGTGTATATTACCTCCCCGACATTATCTAATTATGAATATGGACCAAAAATCGAACGAACCATCAGTAGGAGGGGATAGACCTGGTAGCATATAAACTGATGACCTCCGGAATGAAAGATTCTTTCGTTACCGCAGAGTCATCTCGCGGGGTATGTACACACAGCTTCCATGTACACACACATACACACACACACACTCACACACACACACACACACACACACATGCAGCACAATTCTATTCCGAGTGCATTAGTGGGCCACATGCTGACAGGTACGTTCGCCCGTCTCTGAACATTCTATAATATGGACGTGACACTGGCATTCGAGATTGAGAAAACTGGCGCCAGTGATAGGCGGTTATAGTGCTGTCTGCTACATTGTTTTCTACGCCTGTGCTTAATTATTTGTTTTAGTAACTCCAATGTAAATTTGCCTAAGTATTAGTGAAGCAAGGGTATTTGTAAACCTACTTAATTTGCGCAATTTAGGAAATGTGGGTTTTCTGGGCCATCTCCTTTCCACAACATCTATGTAGATTAAAATAAATCAAATGTAAAGTTTTCTTTTTCTTTCATAAGATAACTTACCTGATGTCGATGCTTCTTTTATTACAGTATCAAGAAACGGATTAAACTCCAAGATGATGCATATCTGACTATTTTTCGAAATCAACCTTCATATTTATCAAAACAGTTGCCTTTTAAAAGAAAGAATTCCAATGAGCATGTGAACCAAGTTTATGTCCGTAACTTGCAACAATTTGAAAAATGGAATGAAAGAGACAATACAAATGGATACTGCGAGTTTATAGATAAGTTTAACAGTAGATATGCGTGTCCCTTCATTTAAGTAAGCCAGCCTGAAAATGATTAAGTTACATTATTTGAAATAGGTGACGCCTGTGTTACCAAACTGAGAAAAGTGACTGAATTAGTATCATGCCATTACTCATTTTACATGCATTTCACAATAATTTAGAAGTTCCCAGGTAACATTTTTGAAACAATTATGTTTGAGTGGAAAATTAATGTGTGATAAGTGGTCGAAGTTTAGCTTCCTGCTGAAATACGGTGCAGGATTTAAAGAGTAAGATACTTGCTGTATCCATTCAAAAGATGTTCTCATCAGAAATGTTATTTTGGGCTTTAACATTATTTTACTCATTTTCTGTGCCTTATGGTCTGATTCATACAAGGTAGGTCCTCAAACTTCCCCACTGATCTTGTTTAAGGAGGCTACTTTGCAAGTTTTCTACTAAGGTAATAAATTATTCTAAAATAAAACATCCTACAGAAAAGTTTAAACTTATCGGGAACATTAAAAAATGTGGTTCTCTAGATGAAATTTGTACTCCATCCAAGCATAAAAAGGGGGAAAATAGACGGGATTGAAATGAATAAAGATAAGGATGCCAATACTGCTACTAGAATACAAGCATTCATTATTTCTTCTACTTTGCATGGAAATTTAAATGTCTGTACCCTCTTTCCAGTAAAACCAGAAAGATAATTTCATTATTTTAAATGAGATTTGAAGTACTAAACACTTTAGAAAGCTGTGAATATACTCTTGTTTTTCTTATATCTGTCAATAGACTCAATAAAGAACTGTTTCAGCACTCTTGCAATCCCTAATTGAAAGTGAGTGCACGAAATCCATTAAATACTCGTAGTGAGAGAGTGAGAACTTCTTAACTTTTATTCTGTGCATTTATTAAAATGTATAAAAATTGGCTCAATTTAATAATTTTGACATTCCAAAATTGGAATGACGTATGACTTCAAACAAGTATAACTGACGGTTCTACGTCATCCGGTACTTTCACATTTTTTTCATGAAGAAGCTAAGTTCAGTGATTTCATCATCCTTATGAACTAGAGCGAAATTCTCTAACAAGGAAGGCACTTTTCACTCTTCTTTGTAGAAAGGAAGTGTTTCTCTAGCTTTAAAGGTATTTGATGAAATACATTGTAGCTCTGCAAAGGAAAATTGTTGAATATCCTGTAGAATATTCTACAGAAACAACAAATTTCGTCAACTTGTAAGATAGTGGAAGATTACAAATGTTAAAAGCCCATCCAAAGGCAAATGCAGCACTGATGCTGACTGTGACACTAAGGTCTCGAAATATATAGCGGACATGTGAAACTTAAGCTTATCGAAGAACGTAAGGAACTTAAGTCACTTCCTGACTTAGGAAGTATGGTATCATTCAGTAATCAGGGTAAACTCATAAATGAAACACATTTTGCCCTTACACACATATTGGATAGTTTGTAAATATGTGCAAATACCTATTTTGTAACTTTAAATGGAGATATATTTTGGGTAGGAAAGTTGCAAATTGATAAACTAGAGGGTATATTTGGGCAATATCGAAATGAGTGATGGATATTATCATATTCTTGTGGAACAAGTTTCAGAAGAAGAAAGAAAACTGAAAATATGTAGTGTTTTTAAATTAAAATCATCCTTGTTTGGCTAATGTTCTTTTGTTTTCACTTGCACCAGCAAGAAGTTTCCTTATTATGGAAATTTACCAAGCACAGTTCTGGAAACATTTGAGCCTGTAATTGACCATGTTGATGCAGCTGAAAGTCATAAAGGAATCCAGTAAGATATTATATGCATTGGTGGCTATGCTGTACACAATATGCTTAGCACATTGAAAATACATAGAGAAAAGCTTGCAGCACGTGTCTATGTTTTATCCACTGCCAGGAACTTGATTACTCAATGAGACCAAAGAGTGTAATATTTTAATGCTCTCAATCTTAAGGGACCTAAAGTGTCAGTGAGATTCTGTATCCAGTTTCTGTGTAGTGATTGTCAAAATACACAGCAGTTTAGTTGGCAAGACCTATGAAAAGAATTTATTGCACCTGAATTGCCAAAGAAAGCTGGTAGTACAATTAACCATGCGTTATTTACAATTGCACTCTGCGGGCTTTGACCATGTCGTTGAATGTGTACTCCTTCTGCAAAAACTTAGAAGGAAGAAGAGTAAAGTTCTAAGTAATGTATATCTATTTATTATTGTAAGGTAGAAATGAGAGATTTTCATTGAAATAGAAAACGACAACAGAAAGCTACTACTTTTAGTAGATAATTACTATAAACTACAGTATCTCATGTATTAGTTATCAGTGTGCATATTTTGTGTATATCACTTCATGAACAGTGTAAATATTGTCGCGAACCCGTATCTACGATCATGTGGCTTGTTTACACAAAAGAAACTGATAGGAGGGCAGTGTGAAACCCTGACGCAACAAACAGAGATAAATGGAAATTTCTAGTTACTTCTGGACTGATAGAGATTGTTCGCGTTCTGGTTTATTTGCGAATCATCTAGAAATTATCTGTGATGTATTTAAAGAGGCAACGATTGGCCAAGCGAGAGTTGCGAATTGTGAAACAGTGTTGTGAAATGGCAGGTAGCCAGCTGTGTTGTTGTAACGAGAGCTAGGATGTAATCTACTGTTACTGTTTGTTAGACTGTTTGGTAGACTGATGGTGTATGTAACGTAATGCTGCTGTAATCTATAAGAGTATTTCTACGAAAATAAAGGATATTTTTAATTTCTGCAACTCGCCCTTTTAATTCTACGAACGCACAAAATTACAATATTGATATCTAATTTTGAGTGAACTGAATTAGTGACTGCTGCAATACCACAGTATCAACAGTTCTGTTTCATGTAAGTAGTATGCTGCTTATATTTTATAAACTATGTGCTGTTTAATTTAAATATATATCTGTAGTTTATAAATAATAGTTTTACGTTGCAGGCAACAGCGCAGACTGCATGGAATTATTTTCCGGAGTTGATTTAAGGCTATGTATTGCACTTAGACTGCTGGTTTAGAGTTATTTATTTTTCATATTTCATCTGTCAGCATATATTTCCTCTTCAAAAACTAGTGAAGACGCTTTCCAGCCGTCTAAATAGCAAAATTTGTGTGTCAACCATTCATTGTGTTTTGTAGAGGTATATAAATAGTCCACAGTAGGAGTAACTATGTAAACAGTTATTAACAATTTTCAATAAACTCAATGCCAATAGTTCTGCATCCTGCTTGTAGTATACTGCTTCCAATACTTTATACCATTTTTGTAATTTAAATGCATTTAGAAATGCTGTACATTGCTGTAAGCTTAAATTAGACTGCAAAAATATATAGGTTTGTAGAGTTATTTACTAATAGGTCACTATTTAATATCAAACTGTATTTATTTTACTCTCAAGACAGTGCTTTTGCGCAGAAAACAGTCTTTCGGCACATTATAGTTTGTTATTACACCAGATTTGCATTTTACTGCATCAAAATCGTAGCTTGTGCCTAAAGATATTTATAAGCATTTCGCACCTGGCCGCTTTTTGAATGCCAGTGTCAGGTCCGTATTCAAGGTTGTCCCGCCTGGCTTCTAGCTTATTGTACTACTTGCCGGTCAGAGAAAGTCGTATTTATAGTTTGCCATAGCAAAGAAAGTCCCAAGGGAATGAGCCTAAGAGGGGAAATTGTGATTAAACACGCTTCCAATGCCAAGGACGCCCAGATGTCCAGCGAGGAAGCTGTTTATTACACTCCGGTAGGTTCCGTTACAGCTAATTCAAACACATGTGGCTCCTTCTACGTTTGTGAATAATACCTTACTGAGTGAATTTTTTTCCTGTAGGGAGCCTGAGTTTAATGGTCCTACTCCTTGCGTAGTATACATGTCATACACATTCACTGTTCTTATCGCATTATTTTGAAACAGATAGTGGTAGCACATTCCTGTCTGGGACTTTTCTTCCGTTGGCGAACAGTATATGCTGTAGCATTTCGTGCTATCAACTGAAAACGTATAACCTGTTTTCTAAAGAGCAGCAATCATAAAGGTATTGAATATCTGAAAACCCTGACTAACACACGAGTGGCTCCCGTTGAGATGAAGGTAAGTGTTAGCTTGTCCATAAGTTTGGGAATGGAGAGTTGTTAATCGAATCTGAAAATGAAAAGGAAGTGAATATAATATGTCAGAACATCAATAAGAAATGTGGTGAAGAACTTGTAGGAACTGGAAAGAAGTTGAGAAATAGGAAGATTATTCTCCACAATGTTGCACAAGAGATAAAAGTGGATGAAACTATTAAAGCTCTCACTTCACAGAGTGAGTAGTTGGAGAAACACAGAGAAAAATGGCAACCAAAATTTGTATACGAATACAGAAATAAAAATAAAAATTTAGACATTGAAAAATCCTCTCAAGCAAGAAAACGAATTCCTGGGAGAAAATTAAAATTAGTTGTAATAGGTGTAATTACAATGGTTACACAGCTACCGCTGCGTTAAATGCTCTCAATGCTGTCACAGAGCATAATATTGCACAGGTACTGAATTATGCTCTATATGCACAGGAGATCATTTGTTGAAAGAATGGAAAGCGATTCAGCAAGAATGCCACTGCACTAAATGTGTAAACCAAAAAAGTAGAGTGAAGGTAGTGACATCAATGAAAACCACAGAAAATAACACAGCTCTCAGATTGTACTGTCACTGTATTAAGGAAAAAAGTCATACATCCGTTTGCCACCAGCATGTATGCACTTCAATGGAAAATGAAATGAAATTAGTACTGTTTAACGCCAGCTTTTACTACATATGCACCGCAGGCGGTGTACGGAAGTGCAGACATACAAGGAGGTATTAGGAAAATCAGAGGAATTATGTATACGATATTCTGAAAGACAAGAAATAATCCTTCCTGCAGACACAAACGCCAGAAATAAATTATAGTATGATAGAATGAACAATGAAAGTGGAATTAAAACATATCCAAGAATTTCTCATCATGAGCGCTCTACATATACTCAATGAAGATTCTGAAGAACCAACTCTTAGAAGAGCACATGGCCAAAGCTGAGTTCAGTTAACCACATCGTCAGTAATCCA
Organism: Mantis religiosa; assembly: GCA_030765055.1. NCBI lineage: Eukaryota > Metazoa > Arthropoda > Insecta > Mantodea > Mantidae > Mantis > Mantis religiosa. The sequence goes on along the minus strand of CM060948.1, from coordinate 194,888,048 downwards.
CTAATGCCAGAAGCAAGAGCAGAAGACGAGCAGCAGAAAGCTGTTTAGACCAGAAATTAATAACGTTAAAATTTGGGAAAATCTGCCGAGACCAAGTAACGATAAACTTATGTTCTAGATGCTCACAAAAGATGCCGTAGGAAAAAAGAAATCATGAGCTTCTAGCAAAATGTCTGTCATTGATATTTAATTTTGAAGAGAAGTAGATAGAATATGTTGATTCCAGATCACTTTGCATAAATGGAGGGGAGGGGGTGTGAGGACCACCCAAGATGTTGCAGGTGGTATGGAAACATGTCACAACTTGCATTCCCAGGGGGGCTTTTTTTTAATGGAATCCATAAATTATTGTAAATGCATGTTTCAGATAGAGACTTCGCGACATCAGACGTCTGTGGAAGGGGGAGATGAGATCGGCCACCTGTTACTCGACAAAGATTATGTGGGAGAAAACACTGAAATCCATTCCCAGAGATTTTTAAGGGATGTCATAAATTATTGTAAATGTATGTTACAGATACAGGCGTCGCGACTGTCTATGGAAGGGGGAGATGAGATCGCCCACCTGTTACTTGACAAAGTTTATGTGTTATGGAAGGGGGCATACATGTTTCGTGAGATTGCCCTCCTGTTACTTGACAAAGAGTATGTGTTCCCTGAGTTTTTTAAGGGAAGTCATAAATTATTTTTTTTCCGCCCAAACGCTTTCCCATCTCTGAATTCCCCCACCACTATTGAAAGAGTATATAAGACTCTCCAGCTTGGAGCGCTAAATTAGTTCGTGGATTCTCTCAGCGTTCTTATTTGCTATGTCTGATATGTCAACTCTTGGGAGTGAGGGTGCAGCGGAGGCGCATCATTACGCGTATTACCACAAAGAGTTATGCAACGGTCTTATGCATTCAATCGTTTGTAACAGACCTTCATACCATGATCAGATGTCTTCTCGGGAAGTATGCACAGAAAACTGTCCAGTCTACAGAAAGCGATACATGTAAGTATAATAGCAATTATTCTTTTTTTTCTAGAGAATTTAATGCCGTTTTATATTTAAGTAGAAAAAGTAATTTGAAACCTATTCGTTATTCCAGGCAAGAGCCGGTTCATGAGCAAGAACAAAGCGGAGTTGATGAGGTTGATAGATTCGCTCCAAGTCACGAGGCCATACACCACTCTGAATTTTGTAACGGTGATACGCATGCAACCCTGTGTACGCAGCCCGAGGCTCATGAACATATGTACTCTTACTTCCTCTGCAATGAGAAGTGTAGCGTGTACCAGCTCAGACAGAGACAATCAAAGTGAGTGAAATTAAAGAAAATTCACGACTCTTTCCTTACAGAATCGCTGAAATATATAATTCCATGTACAAAAAATACCTTTGTTACAGGCTACGAATGACAGTTCGAGATCCTAGGCCCGTGATTGATAGCGAAACCTCCAGCAATGAAGCTGAAAATGATGCTGTTACGGAGCGATCTACACAGCTTGTAGACGACTTCCTGCCAGATCAGGACGATGAAATTACTGAGAATGTTACTCCTGAGCGTACCCCGAGCACACAATCCGAACGCCGCAAAACATCAATGTAAGTATTGCTATCATACAACTTAAAAAAAGAAACTCTTGCGCCTCTTAAGTGCTACTCTCTCAGGAGACAATCTATTTTTTCTCTCTTGCTAACACACATGTTATGTGCTCTGTTTCAGGACAGCTATAAGGAAACCTCGAAAAAAGGTACATAAAAATAGCTTTGCGGATCTCCAAAGGAGGCTGACACTCTTAGAAGAGCGAATGACGTCTGCTGCTACCCCAAAGAGGCATGCAAGTAGTTCCCGTTTACCAAGACGCCTGAACCTCTGAAAGAATTAGAGGGAACAGATTCGGGCTTCTTCATTAAAAATAACGGGAATCATGACATTGGCTACCATGCTCCACGACGTTCAAATATCCAAAAGTTACAGTGTTAACGTAGGACTAATCTTTCGTATTCCAGCTGTAATCATAAAGAATAGAGCCAGTGACAATTTTGTGTATATGTCAGTGTATGACTGGGAAATTATTAAAAGTAGGCTTCATGTATTTGAAGCATTCCTCAAAGAGAGAAACTACGTGTGTTGTGATTACAGTGAGAACATTGTATATTCCTTTAATGTCATTGTGTATATGGAAGATGAGAGCATCAGATTTCTGAATACAGTTCTAAACAGAGGTGAAATACTTTTAAATTTTAGTGAATTTTGCCAGTTAAAGAGGTTGGAAGGTTATATACAGAGACACTTAACGAATCTAACTCTCTGTAATGAAATATCATATGTAGGAACAAGGAGCTGGAGAAGGGCGGCATTGGAAATGTACAATGATATGAAATAAAACTAAATTACTTTTCATATTATATATCTTTTTTATTCACTTGAAATCCTTGTTACATGCATCCTATATCATGTATATCCTTCATTACAAGAATCCTTTGATGAAATTAAATTAATGACTGCATCACGTGAGTCAGAGGCTTGTATGTGAAAACTCTGTCATGTATTACCAGACAATACAAAGTAGTCTGTGCGGGTATATTTGCACTAGTTTCAATTTCAAGTCTGATATTGACAGCGCCATTTATAATTTCCTCAGGCTGATGCGAGCAGTCTATGATGAACAATGGTGCATGCTTGAGAAAATCTTTTCTCTTCAATAGAGGATAGTTTTCTTTCCCGTAATAAGAGTTTTGGAACTTTGAATACATTTCATATAAAGCTGCAAATCTAGAGTTCCCAAAGTCCAAGTTCATATCGTGATAGGGATAACACTCACTATTGAGATAAAGCCGCAAATTTGTTATGTTACAATGATCAAACTCGGAACAGTCCTTTGATGCATTATTTGTTCTTGATGTCTGGGCTCCCACTATAACAAATCTTGGCTTCTCCGGTTTCGAAGTTGTTGCGACGTTCCATGTAAATGATCTAGTTTGCGGAACGGCCGGTTGGGTATGTATATCCATTGTTCTAAATGCGATATGCAGTGGTCTGTCTGCCTTGACGATCTTGAGGATTTCTACCTTTTCAGTGTCAGAAAGGCGGATTACAGGCATCCTCCACTCGATGCGAGCAAGTTTAACGATAGCATTTCCTTCTCCTTCGGGTGCCAGAATGCAGTTCTTAGAGTCCTTAGATCGAATGAGCACCAACTCAAACTTGCTATTGAGAACGAGGTCCTTGTGGTCATCTGCAAATCCCAGAAGCATTGACAGGGGCACTACGGCATTGAATGCTCCGCTTGTTGAGTGCACAATATCCACATCTTCTCCAGGATAGCACCATCCGGCATTGATCAAACGATTCGATTCCATGGGATTGAGAGCAGCATAGTTGCGCATAGTCGATGTAATGCCAGGATTCCTTGTTCTATCTATACAAGTTCCATTCATGTCCAGCCGAATCTCATCAAACATAAATGCCAGGGCATTGTTAGTCAACTTCGCCAACGTAGCTGTTCCATTAGGCTTAGAAACAGATCCCTCAATGTAGAGATAACTCCGGTTAGGCAGAGTATATAAATCTTCCGCTTGACAAGGTATCCTAATCTCGTCATTAGCGTCCAGAGCCGATGTATTATACGGGAGAAACACATGTTCCTCTTCTTTAGCAATCTTATCCTCAAATGAAGGCGTTTCGGTCACGTTAAAGATGTCCATTACAGAATTCTGAAGCCCAAAGCTTCGAGGAACTTCTTGCTGCTCGATGTTAACACTCTAAGAGTCAAAGGGTGAGTACGGAGATTATGTGATTGTGCTGTATTATATGCTTTGCGATGGTTTCTCCTTCTAAAATCTATCCCCATTTCGTCGAATATGAAGACGTATGCTTATATCCTCGTTTCTAAAGTTGATGCTATCTCCGTTCTGATCAACCACACGAAGGGTGATTTGATCGATAAGATTAGTGTCTATTATAGGCAGGTAAATAGGGTTCGGAGGCTCTTGAGAAATGTGATATCCAGGCGGGACAGAAGGGAAAAATTCATAGATCGAGTGTCCTCTTTTACCATCGATGAAAGAGCCTGTCGCAATACTGCATTCGATTCGAATGATGCTCACCTTAAATATGTTTACTAGGAAATCAGATTCAGTCACCTGATTAGGAGCAATAACTTTGTTTTCATTGAATCCTAAAAGAGATCCAATAGAACGTCCCCTAGAAAAATCAATAGAAAAGGGGCACTTGATTTCAGCCTTCATTGTGTTATTATTAGGACGAATGAAGAAGTCGTTTTCATCGAATTTAAGCTTATCTTTGAGGTAAGTATTAATATCAGCAATTTCGTAAGTTCCAGGCGGAATATCGATGACCTTAAGAGTGTTATTGGAAATGTAATGGAAGAGATTATTGCTCTCGTCCACATTGGGAATGGAATAGAAGGTTTCAAAATTCAGAAGAGCAATTTCATAATTCCCGCGAGGATCAATCCTCAGAGGGGGATTCAGGTAGGTGGTAAGATCAGAATCATTCCCGCTAACAGCAATAGTGTAACTCATTGTGATAGAAATTGCAAGCACAGGTGTCCACAGATTACTGAGCTAAAACTCTGAAATCTTCTTGTATTATACATCAGCTTAACTCCTTTGAGATAGCTTTCTACCTCTTTCGGAGGTTTCAAGTTTCCAAAGCTATCGAAATAAAACGCGATATCACCTTCCTTCTTTATAGCTACCCAATGAGTTCCTTCATTATCAGAGTAATCGAGATTGACAATAATCCTCTCTCGTTGATATGGCTTTGAAGGTAGCTTATCGAGCATATATACACCTCTAAAATGGGGAATTCTTAAACGACGAGCGTATAATGCAAGCTCAATGTTACTTAGGGCTTTTTCCGGGACAAGTATAGCCCCTGACCGGAGTTTTTTTTTGAAGGATGCTTATTCTGGGACTGCTTCCTCCTCTTCAGACCATTTCCTTTAGTAGACTTATTTGCTTTTATGGCTCTGGCAATTTTGGAAGCAAGAGCTAAAGATGCGCCGAGCGGTAGCATTGGGAGAAAACCACCAGTTCTCTTCTTGTTAATCTTTTTCTTATTACTTTTTCTCCCTCGGAGACCTTTTCCTTTTGCTTCCATCTCCCTGTTATGTCGCGTCATTTCTGCAAGCTGTTTATCTGCAGCTTTCTTCTTATTCACTGCTGCTGCAATTTGAGCTGCACCTCCGGCTGCAGCCCCTAAGGCTGCAATAATTGGTATGAGAGGCAGAAATCCACCATGCTTCTTTTTCCGGGATCCTGCACCAATAGCTACCTTGCCCTTCATAATTGATGTTACCAGCTTTGCAGCCAACTTTTCCCCTAGGCTAGCGTCTGATGATTGAACTCTTTTCCACGCCTTCTCTGCTAATATTTTATCAGCAATATTTCGTGAGGCGGAGTCCTTGCGCTCTGCGTATGCGATGTCGTGAAATTTACAAGCTTCGTCCAAAGAATTAATTCCTGGATCTCCTCTCTTGAGGCGTTTTTCTAGTTTTGTCCCTGGACCGCAATATCTGTAACCGGGTAAGTGTACTTCAAATGGCAGACGATTAATAAGGGAGTTAAGTATCCCTGATCCTCTGGAGGTCTTACTCCTCCTATGTACCATCATAAACTACTCTATTTTATGATTTGCCATCATATTTTATACAATTTTCGAATCTAACGTCTCCTGTTGAAGAATTTCACATCCATCAAGATACCCCATTTTCGCAAGTGTATATATAAACACTAGGTATGCACTTAAAATTCAGTCGTTAGGATGGAGCTTGTGAAGCAAGATTGCTCCCTACCTATTCAGGTGCTAGACTTTGAAAGTGATTTCAGGCGCGAACGACATGGGAAGCTATTTCCTTCTAACGTCAGAGCTCTTATTCTAGGAAGTTCCAGTGCAGGAAAAACCAATGTACTTCTGAATTGGCTGCTTCATGAGAATGGCTTGCGCTTTGAAAATGTGCACATATACTCAAAGTCCCTTTATCAACCAAAGTATCAATATCTCATAAACCTACTCGGAAACATTGATGGCATCGAAATAAAAACCTATGAGGATGGAGAAAGCGTATTACATCCCACCGACGTTAAAGAAAACTCAATATTTATATTTGATGATGTCATCACTGAAAAGCAAGGAAAGATTGCCTCCTTTTACAGCATGGGAAGACATCGAAACGTCGACTCAATATATTTAGCACAGTCCTATGCGAAAGTCCCGAAACATTTAATTCGCGATAATACCAATATGATTATTCTGTTTAGACAAGATAATTTAAATCTGAAACACATATATGAAGATTATGTAAACACTGACATGACATATACAGAATTTAAAGACTTGTGCAAAGGCGTCTGGGAGAGGGGATCAGAAGGAAGACCATTCGTAACAATTGTTCCTGAATTCTCTATCAATGGCGGTCGATATAGGAATGGGTTTGATGTATATATTAAAGTAGAAAATAAGGAAAATATCATTTGAAGTTCATCATGAGTATTGACAGGTTCGGAGCACGGAGAGCTCCCTCAACCAAAAGATCACTTCAGCACTTTATCATTAACAGAGATGGGAAAGGTAATTATCAATTTAAGAACAAGAGGCTATGTATTGTCCAGGATCCTGAAGAAGATAATGACGCGAGCACTAAACGATATGTGGATGCACTCGAAAATAGGATGATTGTTTTCTCGCAGCAGAATACTGGGAGAATTGAGACAAACGTTAAGGTCATGATCAAGGATTTGGTTTCAAAGTATATTTTCAAAAGAGATCAAGAAAATAACATAGTGATTGATAATACCAGATTAAAAGTATTATTAGATCCTATTCATGATAATGATGTGGTAAATAGAAAGTTCTTTACTGAGTATATGAACTCTCGCATTCAGCCGCGAGATAATAATGGCAACATCATATTTAGCAAAAAGCGAATCATTGATATAGCAGATCCTGTGGGAGATCTGGACGCTGTAAATAAAAGATTTCTCCGAAGCATGATTATTCAAAAGGCAAACGAGACATGGAATAACTTAAACAAATTTGTTATAAGGGAAATTGAAAAACTGATAGACAAGAACCTGAAAACAATTAGAGAACATTTGAACAAGACAACCAATGCGATGGATGCACTGACGCAGTCTACAAAAGAAACTGAGGATTCGCTGAAGAATTCTATTACTCAAGCTAAAGAAGTCCATCAAACACTAGAAAATAGATGTAATATGCTCTCAAGTGAAATGAGTAGGCAGAGCAAAGAGTTTGGCACCAATTTTGAACGTACAAAGGCAGTTACCGAACAGATTGCTAAAACAGTGGATACATTGAAAACGAGGCTATCATTAATGAGAGGACATCTTGTTATTCAACTACAAGCGTTTCCTCCCAGTACTGGTAACGGCGCGTACATACTTTCTACAGCTGACAGATACTATTCATTTACAATAGATGCAAATCTCTTATCGTGCACTATTGTAGTGCCAGAACAAGAATTGAGGAGCAGCGAACGTATACTTGCTCATCGCAAAACCGACATTACAATCTCGATAAACAAGGATACCATTAAGACCTTTCCTGTAATCATTAAAAAGGGCGATCGCATATCATTCACTCCACTTACTAATCGTGCATTCGATCGAGGTGCTTTACACATCGAGTTAGTGCTTGAATATAAACTCTTACCAACACCGATGCTATAAATAAATGCAATCTCTTAGCATGAGACCATTTGCACAATGAACAGTGAAAGCATAAGACTAAAGGAATCTATAGCCAAGCATTCTAAGGCTATACGCGAAAAGTTGAGAGCGTTAAAAGGGCACCAGCTTGATACCCAGAGAGTAATGAGCGAGGCTCTTCAACCAGTAACAGAACCGCTGCGTGATATCTTACAACTCCAGAAAAACAATACACCTACAACACCGGCGGAGGAAAGCAAGATAAAAAATAATGTGCCAGTTGAGGATAAGAAAAGAGAAAAAATAATTAGCTATCTCCAGAAAGTTCGAAAGAAGGACAGAAATGAATTAGATGCATCATATGGTATAAGATACGAAGATGGTAGCTACATGCTGGGAAACAAGATCATTGACTTTATTAATAATCGAATTCGAGTAGGTGAAGAAGCGTATGAGGTTACACCTGGATTAAGTGAACTCATTTTTAAGAGGATCCCTGAAATGCATGCTTATACAGAAGAGGATCTGGATACTTATGGAAAAATACTGAGATCAACTCTAGTGCATCGGCGAAACTATAGCAAGCATGGACAGCTGAGGGCAGGCAATTCATACAAGTATAAAAGTGTTATACGCCCATTAGTGAAGAAACACAAAGGTTTAGGATTTGAGTGGAAGGAGCATCGTCCTGGCGCAGAGCAAGACTACATCTATTGGAACGACCCCAACGACCTGGTAAATCGCCTCAGGCTTCTTGTTGCATCTAGGGACGCAGGAAATAACAATCATACCCAAGAAATTAGGGAGATAATTCAAGAACTGAAATCGGCTAAAATTATAGCATGACCCAAGTAAAGCAACATATAGCTAGTGAACTTCATGCTCCTGCCGGGAGGAACTTTTTACGACGCAAGATCATCAGTAAAGGACTACATGATCTGGTGCAGATCGACCTGGTGGAGATGATACCGCATGCAAGAATAAATAAGAACTTCAAATATATCCTTATTGCAGTCAACTTCTACTCTAAAATGGCGTATGCCAAGCCATTAAAGACCAAGTCGGGGCTCCAAGTTTCAAAGGCTATGGAGGATATATTACATGACATGAAAACACCTCCCAGACATATACAGAGTGATAACGGGAAAGAATTTTATAACAAACACTTCAAGAATTTAATGGAGAAGTATAATATCAATCACTACAGTACTTATACACATGTCAAGGCTGCAGCCGTGGAACGGTTAATAAGAACATTAAAGAATATGATGTATCGAGAGTTTCTAGCCCAAGGTTCCTACAAGTGGCTAGATCTCTTACCTAGAATCATTGCAAAATACAATGACACTTACCACACCACTATCCGAATGAAGCCTCGTGAAGTGCAGAACAATGATCTTCTTTTGTCTGTTTACAATTATGATGAGCCGCCAATAGAGAAGAGGAGTGCCAGAAAGTTTAGTGTTGGTGATTATGTGAGGATATCAAAAAATAAAGGACATTTTGAAAAGGGGTTTGAACCAAACTGGAGCGTTGAAATCTTCAAAGTGGCTAAGGTGAAGCAAACCAATCCTGTCACATACATTCTAAAGGATAAGGACGGCGAGGAAATAAAGGGAGCTTTCTACGGCCATGAACTTCACTCATCATTATTTCCCAACACTTATTTGGTTGAGAAGATCTTGAGGCACCAAGGAAACAGGATTCTTGTGAAGTGGTATGGATTCCCTAATAGCCAGTGGATTGACAGGAAGGATTTATTGTAAAAAACAATCATAGTGAAATAAAGAACACTGCATCTCAAAACATATATGTATGTTTTTTTATTTTCTGAAAAGTTCCTATCCCTTTAAGAATAGTATTTACAATAAAAAAATAATAATAAATAAATAAAAAATATACATTTATACATATATACATATGTACACTGAGATGGAGATGGGGCATCCGAGTTATGGTGAAATGTCTCATGAAGACCTGAGGGAATAATGGCCCCACGCAAGTGTTGCATGTGAGCCATCAATAAGCTTACGCTTAGTGTCTCCTCCGTGCAATGCAATTTTATTAATTTCGACCGTCGAAACTTTATGTTTGGTGCTTCTGAAGCAAATTTGTTTAGCCAAAAATTTTTTATTCAAATCCAGCAGACACTCGAAATATTTCTCAAAGGTGATTGTTCGCATTCCACCTTTGGTAATCCCCTTCGCCTTCATAACCGTTTGTTTGTCATATTTATAGCTATAGAGCTTTGCTCTGAGACCAACATATTCGGTCATCACCCTTCCGCCCAATTCATCTTTAAACAACCCAATCTTTTTCTTATTGGCCGGCTTTATCTCGTATACATTATCGGGTGCATAATTTGAGGTATCAAAAAGGTGGGGATGCATCTTCATGAAGTGGTATATATCGGAACTTGTTTCCAGAATGAATGAATCTGTGTCCATATAATCCAGGACAAGATCATTCAGATGGGGTTTCATTACATGATAAAAAAAATCATACATAATAAATTTTGAGATGTCTAAAATCGCCTGACCAATATAGATTGGCTTGTTCATGAGGATCTCCTCTCTAGCCAACTCTATGCCAACCAAGTTTTCATGGAAAAGAATGCTCCTTATATACGTTGGACGTGCCGTATATTTCCGCGCTTGCTTCCAGGTAGTTACTATACGGAAATCACGGTGGTTACGCACGTTTTCCATAAACTTGCCGTACACAGCGTTGTTCATTTTCTTCCAGAGGTTTTGACCAAACTTAGAAGTTTCCCTGGCTCGCTTATTGGCATTAAGGTCAATATACACCTTAAGCCATTTAGCTTGGTCATACGATACCACCCGATGAATATGTCTCAATATCAGCCCTAATTCTAAGCACTGCTGCAAGGTTTTATAATGCAAGACATATTTGCTTTTGTCAGTGAGACTTGCAATCAGTTTCTTGTATTGGCTGCCGGGTGGTATCTCACTCTGGGGGCAGAGAGGAAGATCATTATGGGCGTCGTGGAGATGGTCAGGATACTCTAGATCTACTTCTAGAACATATCCTGTCTTGGAGTCCTCGGGGATCCTGGCGAAGTTTATGCTCTCTATTTCATTCCTCTCAAGCCATCTCAGGTTGCCATGCGGTAAAGTTTTTGCCATTGAGCACCCATATAAGTTATTCGCATCCAAATATGCTAGAAAGTTCCTTTTTTGATCAGGCTTATAGTCTGCCATATATTCATGGTTGGCTTTGGAGTAGCGCTTTGATGCTGTGCAAAGACCCCCACGAATACCTTTCTCGAAAAATTCTAGCATAATGGGATCCGATAGTAACTCTAATTCGACTCCAGTTGTTTTCAGCATGGCGTCGAAAGCTAGCGATGGTAAGGTGTAGTACCATGCTGGGTCCAGATGATACATCTCCAGTGACATGTCTCTAAACTTTTCAAAAGCATCCGCTAAAAGAAGCGTATCTGTCTTCAAATAAAGATCACTATATTCCCCGAGATTCTTTATGTTGAATGTGCTCCACACCTTAAGCGCATGGGCATATTCCTCTTCAGAAATACCATCGAAAAGCTCGATGGGTGGAAGCTCCTCTTCTTGGAGCTTTTCGACAGAATCCAGATAAGTATATGGAAATATTCCCTTGCACTTCATTAGCTGCAGGTGTTCTGGGTTCGAATACTCGGCATTAGTGACCTTGAAGTCATCGTCATCTAGCATATCAGCTAGGCTGGATAACTTATCATCAAGAAACTTGTAGCTGTCGAGGAACCTGAATTCTATGCCCCTATACATTTTGCTAAATGCAATATAACGTTCAGAAGATTGTGCTATACACGAAATGTTCCCATTGTCATAAGCCATGTGCCTTATCAAGAAGTGGCTATCATAATTGCTTAAGCAATGAAAAAAAATTGGAATGAAGTTCGGCAATTTCCTATTCAAATTGCATGCGCCGCTCCGAGATATGCTCCAGTGATATGGCAATGGTCCCTCACCCTGATATCATCTATAGCAAAACCTTTCCTGCATATATGACATTGATCAGCATTGGCGAAATCCTGCTCATTCAGAGGTGTCATTTGCAGTGGTATAATTTGCTTGTATACCTCAATGACTTCATCACCAATCTTCCTAAGTTCAGTGAAGAAGTCATCGAGTGCATTAGCACCTCTGAAGAGCTTAAATCGTGACAATGACTGGTCATGCCTACATATAACTTTCAGCGCTATAGATATCGCCTCATGCTCTTGTATGGATCGGGTCCAGCTCTCTGCGTCTGAGGGATCGCATGAGTGAACCTTCCTCAAAACAGATTCGATATCTGCATAAATAACAAAAGGTACAGGAGCAGACTTGGAATATGCATTAAACGATAAACTCTCACCCTGCGCAGGCATTTTGAGTGTCTGACATTTATTGCATTTCAGTTTATGCAATCTCAAGGCATCCTCATTAGGACACCTTGTCATGCATGCTTCGCATAGCCACATTTTCTTGGGATTCTTAGTTATCTGACTTCTAATAAGCCTCGATATGTTGGTAATGAGGCAGTAATGAGACTTATCACCATCATCGATGATCAGCAGGTTAACCTGGCTAGCCTTCCTCTCTGATGGTTTGCGAATAGACTCCACCGAGTTGTTGGCATTTAGAGCAAATACAGCTATAGATACATCAGGATTTTGCTTCTCAAATCGTTCAATTTGATCAATTGGAAATGGGAATGTAATTTGCTCATAATTGAATGCTTTGAATAGCAAGTTCCTAGGGTACGATGATGGACGACATCTATTTATCTTAGCGGGAAATTTTGAAGCCAACATGCACCAAGCGAAACAAAAATCATCATTATTCTTAATGTTAAGAATAGCATTCTTCCTCCTGATGCATGCAGGCAACTCAATATACCCTGAAGCGCGAAGAGGATTATATTCTGCTGCGCTGTTTACTAGCGAGTGGATTGCGAGCAAAGTCTTTGAACTTGCTTGGCCTTCAAAACAGGCTAGGTTTTCTAAAATTTCATTTTTCATTGCACGGAAGATATCATTCACGTTAGTTGATTGCTGGATCTCTTTAGTCTTGGAATTAAAATAAACCGATTCCACGTTTTCATGGTCAGGTGTCTGAATTAAGTATGAGACGTTCAGTGAACAACTCATCTTTAATCCGGATATGCTCCTCTTTAATGTGGATTCAATTTCTCTAATAACGAGACTCTTGCATTCATCCAGAAACTCGCTGGGGACCATTATTCCCACCGTATTTTCAATTTTGCTGTTGAAGATACGGCCCTTGAATGCTGACTCGATAGTTTTGCATTCTAGGTCAAAATGATCATTTCTACATACCCTTTCTGCCGGTGATGATGATGATGATGATGAAGAAGAAGGAGATGGCCTGCAGAGACCTGAAGGCCCCGCCACTGCTTCCTCCTCCCTCCGGTTTGCTGTGTTCCAGATGGATGCGGGCGGGATGTGGTCTTCTTCGCTGCTGGTGTGACGGAGCCTCTTCGGGTCTCGCGCTGAAACCTCTGGTGCTGCTGGACGCTGGAGATCCTCCTGCACGGACATTGGTTCACCATCTTTAATAAAAGAAACATGTAGCAATTACACAATAATAAAGAAAAACTAGACATATTAGCTACATATATTCGAAATAACAATAAGACATTCAATGTGCTAATAATAATAATAATAATAATAATAATAATAATAATAATAATAATAATAATAATAATAATAATAATAATAATAATAATAATAATAATAATAATAATAATAATAATAATAATAATAATAATAATAATAATAATAATAATAATAATAATAATAATAATAATAATAATAATAATAATAATAATAATAATAATAATAATAATAATAATAATAATAATAATAATAATAATAATAATAATAATAATAATAATAATAATAATAATAATAATAATAATAATAATAATAATAATAATAATAATAATAATAATAATAATAATAATAATAATAATAATAATAATAATAATAATAATAATAATAATAATAATAATAATAATAATAATAATAATAATAATAATAATAATAATAATAATAATAATAATAATAATAATAATAATAATAATAATAATAATAATAATAATAATAATAATAATAATAATAATAATAATAATAATAATAATAATAATAATAATAATAATAATAATAATAATAAAAGAAGAAGGAGATGGAGAAGAAGGAAGGAGATGGAGAAGAAGGAAGAAGAAGGAGATGGAGAAGAAAGAGCAAGCAGTATAATATGCATGTATATGCTAAAGTACGCATTAATGGAAAGAATGCATGCTTCTAATTAATGAAAATAATTTGTCAAATGCACTTACATTGCATGGGATGTAACAGCTCGCAGAGCCGGATCCTGTACACGCAATTGGTGCAACCGCACCATTCGGCTTCGGGATCTGGCATTGGTCCTGGCTCTGAAATCGGAGAAATTAATCATATTACTAGCTTAAAATCCTGTAAGAATAAATATAGTGAAACAAGCTCTACTATCGGCAATGATATAATTGAAAAAACACACACGCAATGATAGCTAATGGCAAATTCCTTTTCTTATATTCCAATATTATTACACTACAACCTGCTTTGCGACACTAAAAAGTGCTTGAAGCATAAACCATTTCATTATACTCTATTTCTTAGTTGGCGGATGGCTGTAAATGCAGATAAGCGTATTGCGCATTATATGCCTTTGATATATATCTTTCTAATATATAAATGATACAGAGACTATGTTTATTTGAAACTATATCCATTTTGTCAATTACAGTTATTCTTTATCTGCTATACAACACATATGAGACCAAAAGTTAAAATTTAAAATGTAAAATTTGAAAGTAAAATAACTAGATTAATATATACAAAAAATAACTATATATATACTTGAAGATCTCAATTAGAGAATTTATTTGAGTATAAATTCGCCTATGTTCAGGCCCTTAGTTTAAAAGTTACAATAGAGTGACCTATGTCTTATCGAGCAGGAGATGCGGTGGAAAAACTAATTAATAATTAGCGCAATCTTCTGAAAGAAACTCATAGTTGCATGCAATGGGGAAAGTGGTAAAAAGTACAAATACAAAACTATGAAAGAGTATTGCATACCTGCATTAGTGTTTTCAAGCCATTCTAGTGCAATCCTATAGCCGCAATTCCGACAGGAACATTCATCATCTTGAAAATCTGTGGGCGGTGGAATGATGTAATCCACCCCAGGCAATATTGGCGACGCTTGCTCGCTGTCGGGAGCTTTACGCTTTCTGCCGGCAAGGGTCAATTTATTTACCCAATTTTTTCTAGGATGCATCTTGTTTTCCTGAAATAATAGAGATTACGATATAACTATGAAGCAATGAGCATTTTATAAGTTAAATGAAGCAATGAGCATCTTATAAGTTAATAATGTCGATTGTGATTTGAACAAGAAATATTCTTGAAAAATGCACGCAGTCTATACATCTTTTATCACTGATAAGAGATAATTTCCTTCAATATATTTTCTTGCAAATAAACACTCTCTATAATTATGAAGCAATGAGCATCTTATAAGTTAATAATTTCGATTGTGATTTGAACAAGAAATATTCTTGAAAAATGCACACAGTCTATACATCTTTTATCACTGATAAGAGAAAATTCCCTTCAATATATTTTCTTGCAAATAAACACTCTCTATAATTATATCACTGTAATTATAAATGAATCGCTTACCTTTTTATAAAATGAAGTCTGGATGAATATCCCGAAGAAGGAAGAATTGCTGTCTGACGGGTGTTGGCTGTGCAATGTTACAGACTGAATAATTGTCTATCAAACAATCGTTTTTATAGCGATTTCAAAATCCTCCCCTCCACTAGTCTAGCGAGCCCTGTATAGAGCGTTTTGAGACTTTCGATTTTCCCTCTCCCCTCTGTCATCCAAAGATATTTCCTTCTCTACGTGCGGTACAGTCTGAAAAAGATGTTATAACTGCAAATGACGCTTCTCCTCAGTACATTCGTATACATGTGAGTGTGTATGACTATGTGCGTATGTGTACGTGTATGTGTGTGCATGTGAGTGTGTATGACTATGTGCGTATGTGTACGTGTATGTGTGTGCATGTGAGTGTGTATGACTATGTGCGTATGTGTACGTGTATGTGTGTGCATGTGAGTGTGTATGACTATGTGCGTATGTGTACGTGTATGTGTGTGCATGTGTGTGCCTGATATATTCATTTTAAACCATTTGTTTCATGAGTACACTATATATATATTCAGATTTATTTGAGTTACATCCATGAGATTCGAACATAGATCCCATGGCTATTAACCATTGCAGTTATTTTTTTTTTCCATCAATTTTCATGTTATTCTATAGATGGAGTACTATTTACGTTCTTAGCCAGAGGACTATTTATTTCAAATGATTTTTTAAAAATTAGCATTAATTGCTGGCGCCCTGCCTTGGTCATAAACATTGAAAGTAAAAGAATGGTATTGATTTCGCTAAGTGGTGTACATTCGTTATTACGCTTCACCAATTACGGTTATCTTTTCATTCTTAACGCTAAAACCCTTTTACAAGAACTGAAGAATGTTCTCCTGTAACCAACTGTAAATGAAGAAATACATTACATATTTCCTTGAATGGGAGATTATTTGGAGTCCTTCAATGTAGTTAATTAAATGCCCAGTTGGTCATCACTGGCCACATGCGTGGTTAAACGGTTGTGTGTAACTTTTGCACAGAATTTGGTCTTTTCTCCGAAAGTTTTTTGTTTCCTCTCTCACTCCCTCCCTCCCTCTCTCTTTCTTTCCCTCTCTATGGTGCTTGCTTGTACGCGTGTGTGCGTGAAACAATCGCTTCCAGAGTATACTTTTGAGTCTGAAATATTAAGTAATCCTCTATCTAATTATCTCACGAAAATCAGTTCGCAGATAGATCAGAAAAAAAAGAAGCTAGCGCAAATGCTTTAGAATATTAGCAGGTATTAAGAATAATATATACGTAAATGAAATGTTTCACCTAAATTCAAACTCTGTATCTTTAAGCCCCATGAAGAAAATAAAAAACGTTTTGTCATAAGCAGTTCTAAGAAGGCGCACATTGTAATCATAGTAAACGAGAGAAGAAAACATTCGTAACGCGATTAAAAACAAAGTGAAAATGAGTTTAAAGTATGAACGCATAATCTTTGTCATGGATAATGTTACAAGTTGGGGACGGATTTTCCAGAGTCCTTGCTTCTCTCTGGATGCTGGAAACAATAATTGATGGCTTCTCTTAAAAATCTCTGGGAATTCATTTCAGTGTTTTTCTCCCACATAATCTTTGCCAAGTAACAGGTGGTCGATCTCATCTCCCCCTTCCACAGACGACAGATGTAGCGAAGGATAGAGAACCCTCACCTCTTACTGCGGTTGTGTGGGGCTGGGTAAAACTTTATGTGACGCTAATTTGTGTTACAACCCCAACATTATTAACAATGTTCCCAACGGGTTCGGGACAATCTCACGAGATTCTATAATAAGCCTGGAAAAGCAGTAATCCTGCGCTAGATTTTGGAAGCATGCTGCGTCCTCAAAACTAAATAAACTATTTGCATTATTTACGTTATATCGCTGCGATTCGAACCTAGATGCGTTGGCTACCAACCACTGAAGCTTTTTTTTCCCGTCAATTTTCATGTTATTCTATAGATGGAGTACTATTTACGTTCTTAGCCAGAGGACTATTTATTTCAAATGATTTTTTAAAAATTAGCATTAATTGCTGGCGCCCTGCCTTGGTCATAAACATTGAAAGTAAAAGAATGGTATTGATTTCGCTAAGTGGTGTACATTCGTTATTACGCTTCACCAATTACGGTTATCTTTTCATTCTTAACGCTAAAACCCTTTTACAAGAACTGAAGAATGTTCTCCTGTAACCAACTGTAAATGAAGAAATACATTACATATTTCCTTGAATGGGAGATTATTTGGAGTCCTTCAATGTAGTTAATTAAATGCCCAGTTGGTCATCACTGGCCACATGCGTGGTTAAACGGTTGTGTGTAACTTTTGCACAGAATTTGGTCTTTTCTCCGAAAGTTTTTTGTTTCCTCTCTCACTCCCTCCCTCCCTCTCTCTTTCTTTCCCTCTCTATGGTGCTTGCTTGTACGCGTGTGTGCGTGAAACAATCGCTTCCAGAGTATACTTTTGAGTCTGAAATATTAAGTAATCCTCTATCTAATTATCTCACGAAAATCAGTTCGCAGATAGATCAGAAAAAAAAGAAGCTAGCGCAAATGCTTTAGAATATTAGCAGGTATTAAGAATAATATATACGTAAATGAAATGTTTCACCTAAATTCAAACTCTGTATCTTTAAGCCCCATGAAGAAAATAAAAAACGTTTTGTCATAAGCAGTTCTAAGAAGGCGCACATTGTAATCATAGTAAACGAGAGAAGAAAACATTCGTAACGCGATTAAAAACAAAGTGAAAATGAGTTTAAAGTATGAACGCATAATCTTTGTCATGGATAATGTTACAAGTTGGGGACGGATTTTCCAGAGTCCTTGCTTCTCTCTGGATGCTGGAAACAATAATTGATGGCTTCTCTTAAAAATCTCTGGGAATTCATTTCAGTGTTTTTCTCCCACATAATCTTTGCCAAGTAACAGGTGGTCGATCTCATCTCCCCCTTCCACAGACGACAGATGTAGCGAAGGATAGAGAACCCTCACCTCTTACTGCGGTTGTGTGGGGTTGGGTAAAACTTTATGTGACGCTAATTTGTGTTACAACCCACAGTTTGGTGATTTCTTTTCGGAAGAGAGGGACCCTCATTCTCCACTATGCTTACCGAGGAAACAATTTATGTCGAGTGCCGATGGAAAACACAACATTATTAACAATGTCCCAACGGGTTCGGGACAATCTCACGAGACATGTATGCCCCCTTCCATAACACATAAACTTTGACGAGTAACAGGAGGGCAATCTCATCTCCCCCTTCCACAGCCACTAGATGTCTCGAAGTCTGTATCTGAAAACATACATTTACAATAATTTATGACATCCCTTAAAAATCTCTGGGAATGGATTTCAGTGTTTTCTCCCACATAATCTTTGTCGAGTAACAGGTGGCCGATCTCATCTCCCCCTTCCACAGACGTCTGATGTCGCGAAGTCTCTATCTGAAACATGCATTTACAATAATTTATGGATTCCATTAAAAAAAAGCCCCCCTGGGAATGCAAGTTGTGACATGTTTCCATACCACCTGCAACATCTTGGGTGGTCCTCACACCCCCCTCCCCTCCATTTATGCAAAGTGATCTGGAATCAACATATTCTATCTACTAAGAGAAGAAGAAAGTGGTGGACGACGAGCTCTGTTTTAAAGCGAAGAGATCACCAGACTGAATGGCTAATTTAATTATGTTTTATTGGAGCAAATGAAGTAGGTAATGGAGCATTCGATTAAGCAGAAGGAGCACGAATGAATTAAAATGCAAAACTGTTCCCTGGTGGTCACAATAACACCTTGGAAGCAGTTTGACGTACTCAGAGGGTAATTTCAGAAAACCAGGAATAATGATCAGTTATTAAAAGGCAGGAAGCCCCATTATCAAGATGAAAATCGACAATAAGCTCAAAACAATAAACACAGTAGGTATTTTATCACGGAAGAATTACTGAAGCATTGCCGCTGTATCCATTCCATGGAATGTGTTGTAGATAACATGATAACCCTAAAATGGAGAGAGCGGACCCCATTCACTAGCCTGTAGAAAGAAGATGGAACTCACTACGTACTGACTCAGCGAGTACCACATCGCTCTCTAAATGAATGCCTAAGAAAAGCACCCTCCCCCCCCCACCTAAATTGAAGCGCCCAGCATCAATTCCAATTGGAAAAAACAGGAGAAAATTACTACATGGCTGAAACATAAGACCAAATTATAAGCATTCATAAGTCAGTAGCATATGCCTGGGGAAGTTATGGAAAGATTAACGATACAAAGAGTTGTGCATCTTATAAATTAAAGAAACGTATTCAACACACCCACTATGTACATGAGCTCTAAAAGAGTAGAGTCGATGCAGGGATGACACTGACAAATTTGTCCCGAGTTCGAATCTCGGTCAGGGTGAGTTAACTGGATCAGGTTATTTCCAGGGTTTTCCCTTATCCTTAAAGACGAATGTCGGGTAGCTCTAAGCGCTCCGGACCCTGGGCACATTTAAACAGCATATCACCCATTCCATTCATCGTCCGATATAACTTAACGTCGGAGGACGTAAATTACAGAAAAAACTGACAAATTTGTGCAACAGAACTTGTAACAATACGGGTACATTGCATGGGGAGGCATTTATAAATATTACCGAAGTCCATAAATTTTATCACAATTGTCTGAAATTTTGTGACCACGTGCGCTAAAGGATTCCAAGTTTGGCTCTTCTCTCTTTAATGGTCCCCCCCCAAAAAAAAATTAATTACTTTTTATAATCTGATTTTTGTAAGTTGGAAAAATATCTAAATCCTTACAGTTTTTGCTTTAAAAAATTTAAATTTTAGAACTTAAAGTTTTCACGGCGAGCTTTATTAATCTAGGCTTTGTGGCTGATCAGCCGCGTCAGATTTATAAATGTAGAACTTTTGGCCATTCTATATTCCATGGCCGATAGCATGACCTTCATAAATCTGGTATGGGTGATCAACCGCAAAGCCATGATTAATTTAAATTTTTGATTCAAGTTTCTTTGAGTTACAATTATAAAAGTCAGTGTACGAGTATGTAGGTACAAGTAGGTGTTTTGGAAAAAACAAAATATGTGTGTGAATGTATTATTCTTTCCGTAAATATTTTGCAGCTTTACGATTTAAAATTCTGTAATAAATACATTATTTTAGCTAAGCTGAAATATAACGGACATTTATCAACAATCTATTAATCACATATGCATGATTGAAAATTTGGTCTCTGTTTCCTTCAAAATAGTTTAAAAAGTTATGTATATCCTTTTGTCCATGCCTAATGATTTGGAGAATATTTAATATGTATATTAGACTTTTCTTGAACTTTTGTGAATGTTCTGTTTTCAATGTCGATAATTATTAACACTGGATAGGTAGATTCACGTTGAAAAATTCAATGCCTTAGCTGATATTCAAACCATGTATCTCCCGTTCTCGGGCGGTTGATCTTAACCACTGAGCTAACACGGCATGCTATTCGCATTTTTCCGAGAACCACTTGGTGATCCCATAGTATATGAGTCCACCGGAAAAAATACCAGTTACTTGGAGAATTCAATGTCATGCTATTCATATTGTTACCGGTGAGCCACTCCGAAGTCCTTATAGGTATTGAGAATTTTCACACTGGCACCCGTCGGGCGGGTGGGCTGCCAGTCGAGCGAGCAGGTGGGCCGGCGACCCACAGGCAGGCTGCCAGGCATGGAAAGAGGGATGGAGGGAGGGACGTAAGGATGGATAGATGGTGGATGGAAAGATGGACGGATGGACGGACGTTTAGGTAGCTAGATAGATCTATGGTTAGGAAATAAATAAATAAACAAGTAAACGAATGAATGAATAAATAAATAAATAAATAAACAAATAAATAAGTAAGTGAATGAGTAAGTGAGTGAGTAAGTGAGTGAGTGAGTGAGTGAGTAAGTGAGTGAGTAAGTGAGTGAGTGAGTGAGTGAGTAAGTAAGTGAGTGAGTAAGTAAGTGAGTAAGTGAGTAAGTAAGTGAGTCGGTGAGTAAGTGAGTAAGTAAGTAAGTAAGTAAGTAAGTAAGTAGGTAAGTAAGTAACTTAGTAAGTAAGTGAGTAAGTAGTCAAGGAAAACTGACAGGGCATTGACCACGATGTGTTCATCAAACCAATGCAGGTATTACCATTGTATTCACTAGAATATATTTCCCAATCTATTTTACTAATAATATTTGTAATATGTTGTAGAGACTTTGTTATGGGTTCTAATAAATGAAGTTAATGTACGCTGTTTTAAAGTTATGCATTCTTCAGTTAATGTTGGCCCTCACGTGTTACAGTCTAGTATTATGTGGTCTGGAATATCCTGAACACCACAGATGTCAGCTGTGTCGTTATTTCTTTTATTGATGTTATTCCAGTACGTTTTATGAGGTCCATTGACATGCTAACTTTGCGCTATATGTCGCGTCTGTCAGTTTTTGTTATCTCAAATATTAAATTATCCGCTTACTATGCAATTGCATTTAATATTTCATTATTCTTCACTGTCCCCTCTATAAGAGTTGCTACTACAATACCCCCCAAAAGGTACCCGAGGAAAGAGTCCAGAGGATATCACTTAGATATTTTCTTTTGAACTATACCATTGAACCCTATTGTAAAGACTTCTCTGTTTGTACAAGAGTAATATAAGATTATGCAAATATTCTTTGGGTGGGTTTTTTCCCCTTAAGCCATAGAAAAAGTATGGGTACCATAAGTTATTAAATGCTCCAATTATGTAATTTTTATTACCACTTTCAACTACAGTCAAAACCTCGTTCACCGCATTCTCTTTCACTAAAGTCAAATTGTTTTCATTCATAACAACAACTTCTCTAAAGTCATTATAAATTGACTGCTCAAACTGCTGTCTACGATGTTTAATAAGCAAATTTGTATATATGATAATAGTCCCTTCCTTTCCTAGTACGACCACTTCTTTTTCGTTTCATAAAACAGGAAATTTATCTTGCTACAAACAATCGTTAAGTAATTGGTTCAATGAGGGTATAAGTTCATATTTTACGTTATATAGAATCTCATTAATAATTTGGTATGGCTCGGCGGCATTTTGATTTTTAATTCCTCAAATATTATTTTAACAATTTTTATATCAAAGGGAAAGATGATATTCTCATTAGTATATCATATCCTAATTTCTGAGTCATTTATATCTTCATTTCTGATATCTTACTTTCCATCATCTTCTCAAGCAACAATGAATTCCTGTCAAATGTACGCTATCTTTTCAATTCCTCAATCGGTAGTAGCAATTACCTCTGGTGCTCAAATATCTTCTCACACAATTTTACAAGGTAAGGCCCAAACACCTTGGTTTAGCTTATCTGCCTCAAATGCCTGCTAAGGTTTTCTCTTGTATCTTCATTTATATCTTTGAATTTTTCTTTAGACGCTGCAGTTTTTTACAACTTAATATTCCTTTCAGTAGATAACAGATTTTACTACGTGCAAGCATCCGTTACATCTATACATCACGGGCCGCGCCGTGGCTCAGTGGTTAGACCACTTGGCTCTCACCAAGGCGGCCCTGGTTCGATCCCAGGCGACCGCAAAGTGAGATTTGTGAGGACAACATGGCGATTGGACATGGGTTTTTTCCCGGGCACCTCCGGTTTCCCCCGCCATCTCATTCAAACGGTGCTCCATCTTCATCTCATGTATCATCAGTGTCACCGCCTGCAGTGCCATATGTAGTAAAAGCGGGCGTTAAACACTACACACAATACCTCAACGGCGTACCGTGCATTTTGAACATCGTAAGAAATTAACTTACAGGAATCACGTTGCATTCATTTTAGATCTTGTCTGTCCTCAAACATAGGCATGTTTAGTATTTGTGGGGGCGTGGAATGAAATTCTTTGCATTGGTCTAAACGTACTACCGTCATCCATTTAATGGTGAACAAGCTACTAACTTATATCTTCAGTGGCAGACGAGTTTCTAAGTGAATATGAACTTAATGTAATTTTGAAGCCCTTCGTACTGTATACTTCACCACAGATAGCAGACACTGATGATGCATGGAATTTAATGCTATGGAATAGGAGACTTATGAAGGAAATTTTGTAGGCCGACGTTTAGGGCAACTCCCAGAATTTTATAGTTATGATTACTGAGGAAACCCAAGAAACCAAACTTTACCATAGGGGTTTCATGACCTAAGGCTTCCCGTTCAACAGCCAATATCTTAACGACTTCGAGCACATTTGGGTGAGGTGCTGATGGAATAATGAAATAAACACACGCAATAGCTTCGCTGGAAGACAGTGATCAAATGACCTATCATTAATTATTTAAAGCAGTATTTTGATAAAGGTTTATTTAATTTTCATCCAAATGAAGCCATCTGTACTGTACTGAGTTAAAACAAATTTTGCTTTACTAGTTGCACTAAATATACTATTAATTTCGTACTCAATTACAGAAACTGAGACACCAAAAATGTATAACAAGTCAGTGGCTCAGGTGAAGAGATTAGAAATAAAGATAAGGGATCATTACAGTAGGTAACCTCAGTAAATAAGATTTTTGGACCTGAAGACTACAAAGTTTACAATGTTTTATTGTGAACATAGAATTTGATATTAACGCCTTCCTTGCATTCCATTGAACGTGAATTAAACTCGATAACAGTCCCCATGGCTTCACTCACTGCGACGCTGAGATTCGGATATGTGGGACTGTGGATTAGGTTTTCTCGGACATTGTTGTTTGTGAATTTGTAGTTAATGTATTTATAAATCAGTGTATTCCAGATTTAAAGCGAAAAAAAGAAGTTGCAAGCAGAAACGAAAGTAACAGGCTAGATATAAGACGTCACTAAAATTGTAGTGCCGCAGATCAAATTAAGGCTACTGCAAAATTGTAAAACCGAACAAAACGGATTCCTTTGAGGTAGCTAATTGTGATGATAATTAATTATAAATATCCTTGAGCAACGAGGAAAAAATATCTTGAATATTGAAATATTAAAACACACAGTCTTCATAAATGTGATAAAACTCAGAATTCGTAGTATTAAAAATGAAGTTTAATTACCTTGCTAAAGGAGCCTCTTTCAAGAATAAGTTCAGGTTCTTTCGGCAGAAAAGGATTGCTTGTATTATCCACTACTGGACCCCATGGAACAATATTCCAGGCTTCTCGAGAGAGCCCAACTCCATCAAGATTCCTCATACAAGTTATGTGTATATCTTCGGGATTGGTATCACAACCAAAGTCATACTCCCTGTAGTTCTGCATATCTTCCTCCTTTAAAAAGGCTGACATGCTTAGAGCACTTCCACTCATCGCTATCGCCCTATGAAACATTCCTCTTGACCTTGGTGAAAGGATATGTAATCCTACACTTATACCACCAGCTCCATGTCCCATAATGCAAACATTATCTGGGTCACCTCCAAAAGCTGATATTTTGGAATTAATCCATTCCAAAGCAGCCACTTGGTCCAGTAAGCCGTAGTTCCCCGGGGACACCTCCTCAACAACGTAAAAGCCGAGGATGTTCAAGCGGTATGCTGGAACAACAACCACAACCTGTAAAACAAGATGTATACGTTATTAGTGAAATTATTAATTTGAAGGCTACTGTTCAGCACTTGAGTCGCAAAAAAGAGGAACACTTAAGCTTATAACCATTATACAAATTAAGTATCCTTAGCTCAATGTTTTTGCATTACAGCGCAGCCTCAGTTGGCTATGATATAAAGGAGAACAGGGTGAGTGAAAATAACTCAAATATTCCAATAATGGAAATACTTATATACGCAGGAATCTCATAGTAATAGTTTTTTACGGTGACAATAAGTAATGATTATTTTGTATTTGAAACTGTGAAAATGTCTTTAACCTACCCGGATTATTAAATATGAAATTCGCTACACAGTGAATCTCTTCGTAGGGAGCCTGTTTCACCTTTAAAAGATAAATGGACTAGCACATTACAATAGTAGTAACTTTTTGCTAACCTGAGTGCCAGCTCAGATATGCATAATGATTTTACTTTAGATACTGATTGAGATTATATGGATGCAGAAAACTTAAAACGCAAATATAAATTCAAAACCAATATTTCGGTGTACAGATTTTATATGTTCATTTTATATACCGTTCTGTAGAAATATTGCCTTTTGTTCCATACCGTCATATGTAAGGTACATACCGCTCCGGGATGAGGAACCAGGAGATTGTATCTATTCATGCTGGCACTCTGTTTCTTACTACAGAACAAGTAACACTTCGCAGTTCCAAAAGGAATTAGTACAAGTTTACCTACTCCGGATATAGTTCACAAACAGTTTGGTAATATCTTAAAGAAAATGAATGTACATTTTTCCCGTATAAGTATGACCCATGAGTTCCGAAATTTGGGGTTCAAAACTAAGTCAGCCAGGGGTGATACACTTGTGGTTGCTGTTTTCACCTATCACTCACTTTGAAATCTTCTGTGGCTATATCTAAACATCATGGTGAAATTTAGGCTAACTAACACGAATAAAATTACATATCTTTTACAGCTGAGCTATTAACTACATGGCATAGAGCATTATGGAAGAAACGGTAAACACCTGGAATGAAGACATTAATATGGCCAACCCCTATTTTAAAATAACCCAAGCAGTGTAAGCTACTTTCATAGTTAGTTTGTAAAACTAAATTTGTGTTATGTGACCAGAGCAGTTCAGGGTCCGAACTCCAGTAAAAGGCAGTACTTTTTTCTCCAAACTGTTGGCTTTTTAAGACGTAGTGACAAACAAATTTACAGCTTGTTCCTTTTCCGCAAAATTATTACTATATGGTATTGGAGAATATAGAAGAAAACAAGTTGCAAGGGTTTAAGGTATCATTCACTTTAGAGATTATTCTACGCAGAGGCGATAGTTATAATGTCAGTGAACTTTTGGTGCTTATTTCGGAGATAGAAAATACGTAATGATTGTTCTTTTATAGATCTCGTGTGTAGGATAAAGCTTAAAAGGAGGATAAAACTGAAAAACTCAATGCCAGATGAAGCCAACGTCAGAGGCATAATTGCATATATTGTGTTTACTTATGTATCAATAAAATATAGTGCGCATATAGAGCAGATATATCAGTTAAGTAATAACGACCAAAAACGGATTTTTGTTTAAAAATTTAATAAATAGTGAAACAAATATGAAGTACCCATATATTTAGGATTTTACCAGAGATAAGGCGTGCATAAATGACACTACCATATTGTCACGGAAACACGCATAAAAGTTTCGGCACAAATAAGAAAACAGAGGGCGGATAAAGTGTCATGGTAATAATGAGCCTTGCTAAGCAGTTAATAATAGCGCAGTTATTGTAAACAAGCGCCGGCGGGCAGCGATAACTGAGGTAAAGGACTCGCCGGCATAGATTAACTTACGCTTCTAGAATGTGATAGAATATCCGGATTACGTAATTAGATTCCTTGTTTTCCAGAAACATCTAGTGATTGACGGAACAGTCTGGTATTCATGAATGGGTGTGTAAAAAAGAAACATGGCTAGTGATAAGTCAGTTGTCTGTAAAATGAGAATCAGCTTTGAAGTCGTGTAACAAGAGTGTTGTTGTAAAGAGAGCTGAACTGGACGCTGTTATTGTCATCGACCTTGGAAGATTGTGTTGTTATGTGATGTAATGTTGTTACGTGGGAATTGAACAGTGTATTTCGACGAAAATAAAGGGGATTTTTAATTTCTGCAACTCGGCCTTTTAATTCTACGAACCCACAAAGTCAAAACTGGTGTCAGGAGTGCGACATGGAGGCTGCATTAGAAAATATTATACAGAAAATGGAAGAAATGAAGACGGCGAATAACAACCTCGCTGCAAAAACAGAAGCGACAAATAACAGCCTGGCCGCGGAGCTCGAGACCACAAATAACAACTTGGCAGCCAAGACGGCGGCGGCAAATAGCGACCTTGCCACAAATTTGGAGACGACAAAGCACAATCTGACTACAAAGATGGCCAAACTGACCACGGAAATGAAGGCTGCGAACGACGCCCCCGCCGAAAAATTTGAAGAGCAATTGCCTGGCGTGAGGGATGACGTCACGGAGATGGGCAAGTGGATGGCTCAAGTGGAAATCGCATTGACGACCTATAGGGAAAGGCCGACAATAACATCAAATCCCTTGAAGATCTGGCACACCGTGTTAACGAGCTGGAGGGAAAGGCCGACAGCAACACAAAGTCCCTGAACGCCATGGTAAAAAACATCGTCGGCAGGAGGTTAAAGGATTTAAAGGTCGAAGCGCCGGGACGCGACATAACATCTGCGTGCGTCAAACCTCCTAAATACGACGGCGCGACAACTTTCGAAGTCTTCCGCCGCCAGTTTGACGCAGTGGCCAAGCACAACAAATGGTCACCAGAGGAAGAGGTCACACAGCTAATAGGCAGTCTCCAGAGACGGCTGCGGACGTCCTGAACGCGGTACAGACAACGGCGGCGCCCTGTATAATCGTTTTGGAAACCACCGCTTAGCCGCTTTGTGACATATTATTGAATTCAACATCGGACTTTAACCAGCACGACTGTTACGAAAGAAAAAGAAATGTGCTTAGGTTGACAGGACCGTTAAAGCTATAATGTCAAGGACGTTTGTGTTTTGTTCTTTGGAAAAAGAAACATGTAAGTTTGGCTTGTAAGAAAAAAAATGTTTCGTTAGTTTTTGCAGTGAAAGTTTAACTTGGTTAATACTAGATCAGTATTTAGTCCCTTAACGTAACAATTTGGTGACCCCGACGTCATCGTGATACGTTTTATAAGGTAAGCAACAACAAAAAATGGAGAAACTGCAAAAACTGCGTAAGCCGATATGTGCATCATTAACGAAAACATATAATGAATTTACTAAGAATTTGGCAAGCGAGCAAGCAGAAAGTGAAGCTACACACCTGCTGCACGCAAAGTTAGAGAGATTAACTGCTGAGTTATCTTCTTTGGACGAGAAAATCCTGGATTTATGGTTAGAATGTGACGCTCATGATGATGCAGATAACCGTGAGTACAATGCCATTGAGAATTATAGAGATAAGGTGGACGAGATTAGATTAAAAATGTCAAGCATTTCTAATGGTAGACAAACAGTTGCAGATCATATCTCTATAGCTTCCTCGAGTTCACAAAAGAAGAATCTG
Source organism: Mantis religiosa (assembly GCA_030765055.1). Classification (NCBI taxonomy): domain Eukaryota; kingdom Metazoa; phylum Arthropoda; class Insecta; order Mantodea; family Mantidae; genus Mantis; species Mantis religiosa. The sequence continues at coordinate 194,859,396 of CM060948.1, read as the reverse complement.
AAATTACTGAAGTTAGAGCTACACCAATATGGCGGCGAAGTCAAGGATTGGTTAGGATTCTGGAGCATGTTTAAAAGAATCCACGAAGATAACGAAATTGAACCAGAAGACAAATTTCAATATTTAGTACAAAGTACAAGGCAAAATAGTAGAGCTAGAGAGCTGGACAACAGTTCCCCGGCCACTGCAGAGAATTACCCTAAAGTGATATAAACTCTGACGAACAGGTTTGGACGTGAAGATCTGCTGATTGAGCATTATACTAGGGAGCTTATTAATTTAGTGATACAAAATACAACTCGCAAGAATTACAAATCGGGAATTGCTGCGTTGTATGATAAGTTAGAATGTCACTTGAGAGCTTTAGAATCCATTGGTGTAATTAGAGATAAACATGCATTAATGTTATTTCCGCTGGTAGAATTGTGCTTGCCAGAAGAGGTTTTAAGGGCATGGCTTAGCTCTTAGCTCTTCTTGATTTCCTCCGGAAATATGTAGATGGCGAAGGAAGAATAAAGTTCGCCCAAGCTGGCTTTGATTTATTCGAAACGAAAAGGCAGGAAAGAACTAAAAGTAGAGAATTCGAAGATGAAAATATGCCCACTGCCAATTCCCTGTTTGCTGGCAAATCTGATGAGAAAATAAAACGATGCATTTTTTGCAGTAAACTACACGACAGCAAGGAGTGTCATGTCGCCCAGAAGATGAGCTTAGAAGAAAAACGCAACAAGGTAGCAAAAGAAAATTGCTGCTTCTCATGTTTGAGGTTAGGTCATCGAGCCAAAAATTGTAAAGCAAACCTGAAGTGCCATTTATGCAAACGGCAGCATACTGTTATCATGTGTCCACAGTTAAATGCACAAGCAGTATCTGAATTCGAGACCCAAGAAAAAACAGAGAGCAATATATCCATGAAAATTCACAGTGCAACAAAAGAAGTGTTGTTACAAACCTTATGTGCAAAATTGAAACACAAAGGTAAAGACAAGATAGTGCGGGCACTGATAGATAGTGGGTCACAAAGATCATACATTTTTCAGAAAACTGCTAATGAAATGGGGTATCATCCTCTAAAAACAGAAACAATGGTACATAGATTGTTTGGAGGCACCGAAACGTGTGAAGAAGAGCACAATTTGTATGAAGTATGTGTTGGCAGTTGTGAAGGCTCACACACGGCTACTCTGCAATTGATAGGACAGAAAACTATTTGTGGGAAGATCCCCAGGTTAAACTTTGGACCATGGATGAAAGAATTCAAGGCGAAGAAGATATGGTTTTCGCACGTGGGATCGGATCCAACTGAAGTGGAGATGCTGTTGGGAGCTGATGTTGCTAATTGCATTCTATTGGGCGAGATACGTAAATTGGCATGTGGATTAATTGCTGTGAAGACGGAGTTTGGAGGAACGGTGACAGGAAAAATGAATGTGAAGAAGAATGACACGTTAGAAAGATAAACTACTTCTCTGTTCATCCAATCTGCTTCCATTCCTGATCTATGGAACTTAGAAGCTATAGGTATATCTGATCCATCAGAGCTGAAATCCAGAGAAGAGTTGGAGGAAACAGCACGTCACTACTTGTAACATACAGTAAAGTTTGTTGATAATGACAGGTATGAAGTTGCATTACTATGGCTGGAAAGTCGACAGTTCTTACAAAATAATAAGGAAATTGCTGAAAGAAGATTAGTATCCATCACCAACCGACTGATGAAAGAGAAAAAATGTGAAGAGTATGAAACTGTTTTCAAGGAATGGGAAAATGAAGGTGTAATTGAAGAAACTTTAGAATATTGTCACCCTATTAGCGTAAGATACGACCGGGGTCAGCGGGAAGGGTCCGAGGCAGCCGAGCCACGCCCCCGCCCATTAATCTGTCACTAACTGAGGGTTGATTTAGGGAAATGTCACTTGTCCCTCGACGTTTCTCTCCCCTTCTCCTGTCCTCTGGAACGTTCGGGTGATTCGCTGGAAACCAGAGACTTCTAGAAAAACAGTGACATTCCTATAAAAAGGGTTTCAGAGAGACAGTCAGGCAGTCAGTCAGAGTTCGTGGCAATCAGCGTAAGAGTGCAGTGCTAGTATAAGGACGAGAAGACTGTGTATGTGCAACGGAAGAATTTACGTAATTGTGACCGTACAGTGAAATTGTAACGGACGAACTGCTGAATCGTAATTGTGTGCATTACGTAATTCAGTGTAATTGGCAAGTGTTTAACTACAGTGGTGTAATTGGACTTTTCATTTCACGAACCCACAAAGTCACACTGGTGTCAGGAAGCGGGAAGATAACATCACCGAACATTACAACCATGGACGCGGCATTGGAAAACTTTTTGGAGAAGATGATGGAAATGAAGGCCGAATTAACAGAGAAGACGGAAGCGGCAAATAAAAGCCTGGCCGCGAAGCTGAAGATAATGAAGACGGCTAACGACAACATCACCGAGAAGATGGAAGAAATGAAGGCCGAGTTAACCACAGAAATGAGAGCAGCGAACGGCAGTCTGGCCACAGAAATGAAGGCGGCGAACGAGGCTCTCGCCGCAAAGTTTGAAGAACAGTTGGCCGGCGTAAAAGAGGACGTCACAGAGTTAGGCGAGCGCGTCGAGGACCTGGCGAGCCGCGTTAAAGCCTGGAAGGGAAAGCCGACAGCAGCGTGAAGTCCCTGAACGCCATGGTGGAGGACGTCGTCGGCAGGAAGCTGAAGGATTTGAAGGCCGACGCGCCGGGGCGTGACACAACATCTGCGCGCGTCAAACCTCCCAAGTATGACGGCGCGTCAACGTTTGAGGTCTTCCGCCGCCAGTTCGACACAGTGGCCAGGCACAACGGGTGGTCACTGGAGGAGGAGACCACACAGTTAATAGCCAGCCTCCAGGGAAGGGCCGCGGAAGTCCTAAACGCGGTGCAGACGACGGCGGCGCCCAAGGACATCTGGGAAGCCCTGGAGAATCGCTTCGGGAACCACCGCTTAGCAGCAGCATACCGCAGCCAGCTAAAGGCAAGGTCACAGCAGCTGGGGGAGACGCTGCAGGAGTTCGCCATTGCGATCGAGCAGCTGGCTAGCAAGGCCTTGGTTGACCTGCCACTGGAGTTCGTATCCCGGGAAGCCGCCTACAATTTTGTCGACGGGGTACGGGACACGGATATTCGTCAGCGCCTAATGCTCGGGGAATATAAAACCATCCACGACGCGCTGACAGCGGCATTAAGGATGGAGGCGGCCAAAATAACATCCATCCCGACGTCGAGAACGAGGAGTGTCCGCTACGCCGGAGACAGAAGACCAGCTGAGGGACGCCCGCGAACACCTAGTGGCCTGTGTTGAGGATGTGGACAGCCCAGACACCTGCAGGGAGACTGCCCACACCAGGAAGAGCAGCCGGAAAACGAGTAAGGGCCGTCGTGGAGAGGGGCACGTCGGCGCCATCACCACCATCCCCTCGAGTGACACTGCGCGCCGTCAGCCGGCGTATGGATGACAGCCTCATCGCGGACGGCTGGGTAAGAGGGAAGCCGTGCCGCGTGCTGGTGGACACTGGGGCGGCCGTGACCATCATCAGACCTGACGTGGCCAAGGTTTTGCCGACAAGGAAGCCAAGCCGGCCATACCAGCTTGTCACGGCATCGGGCGACACCTTGCCTGTGGAGAAGGAGGCCCTGCTGGAGCTGAACTTGGGACGGAGTGCCGGGCGTCTGTGGGTGTTCGTCGCGAAGGTGGCTGAGGAGGTGATCCTGGGACTGGATGCCCTCAGGAGCCATGAGGCGACGGTCTACGTCGGCAAGAAGGTCCTGCGGCTTAACGGAGAAGAGGTTATACTCCGTCAACCCGAAGAGCGCCTTGGAATTGGCAGGGTCGTCTTGGACGAAGACGTGGTTGTTCCCGCGAGGAGCAAGGTGGTGGTGAAGGCGCGACTGGAGGGCCAGAGAACCAGGAACATGATACTGGACCAGAAGACGCCTGTACATGGACTATGTGTAGCCAGGGCATTGCTGCCGTGCCGAGAGGAGGTGCCAGTGAGACTGCTAAATCCAACGGACACCGATCACGACGTCCAGGCCGGGACGGAGTTGGGAACGTGCGAGCCCGTAGTGAGCGTAACAGCAATCGACAAGACACAGGAGCCGGCGCCTAAGCAACACCTGGGGCCCCGGCTAGAAGGCTTACTGGAGAGGGCGGCCGACCACCTGACCGCAGAACAGCTGGAGAAAGTTCGACAACTACTGAGGCAATACGAGCGCGTCTTCAGCCAAGGCGATAGTGACTACGGCCACACGGACAAAGTGCTCCACCGCATCGACACCGGAGACGCCCGGCCTATTCGGCAACCACATAGACGCGTTCCGCTGGCGAAGCAAGGGGCGGTACGAGACATGCTGGAGGACATGAGATCCAGGGGAGTGATTGAAGAGTCTGACAGCCCTTGGTGTTCCCCTGTAGTCTTGGTGACGAAGAAGAACGGCGAGCTGCGCTTCTGCATAGACTACAGAAAGCTGAACGCTGTCGCCCAGAAGGACTGTTTTCCCTTACCCCGGATTGACGACACCCTGGACACGCTAGCTGGTGCACAGTGGTTCTAAAGCCTGGACCTGAAGTCGGGCTACTGGCAGGTAGCTCTAGACCCAAGAGACAAGGAGAAGACCGCATTCTCCACAGGCCAAGTCCTCTGGCAGTTCACGGTTATGCCCTTTGGCCTCTGCAACGCACCAGCTACCTTCCAACGCCTCATGGAGTCAGTGATGAGAGGGCTGACTTACGATGCCTGCCTGTTATACCTGAACGACATCATCATCGTCGGGAAGACTTTTGAATACCACCTCGAGAATCTGAGTAAGGTGCTACAGAGACTGCAGGCGACCAACTTGAAGCTTAACGCGAAGAAGTGCCAGCTCTTCCGCAAGGAGATTAACTACTTGGGCCACATTGTCTCAGCAACAGGAGTGGCCACAGACCCGGAGAAGACAAAGGCTGTGAGCGATTGGCCTCGCCCAAAGAATAGGAAAGAGCTGCGCAGTTTCCTGGGGCTGTGCAGTTATTACCGCCGCTTCATAAAGGGGTTCTCCAACATCACAAAACCACTCACCCGCCTGACAGAGGAACACCGGCCTTATGTGTGGGCAGAGGACGCCGAAAACGCTTTCCAGCACCTAAAGGAGACCCTGTGCAGTGCTCCAATTTTGGGTTTCCCACAACCGGGTGGCGCCTTCATTGTGGACACCGACGCTAGCGACCATTGCATTGGAGGTTTCCTATCGCAGATCCAGGACGGCCATGAGCGGGTGATAGCCTACTACAGCAAGACGCTATCCAAGGCAGAGAAGAACTACTGCGTCACCCGACGAGAATTATTGGCGGTAGTAAAGACCTTGGAGCACTTCCACAAGTACCTGTACGGTCAGCCATTCCACCTGAGGACTGACCAATCCGCCCTAACCTGGCTATTGAGCTTTAAGAACCTGGAAGGCCAGACAGCACGTTGGGTCCAGAGGCTGCAGGAGTACGACTTCACCTCGGAACATCGTAGAGGGAATAGCCACGAAAACGCAGACACCATGTCCCGAAGACCCTGTCCAGAAGAGTGCGGCCAGTGCACAAGAGTGGAAGAGAAGGAGCGTGCCGCAGCAGTTCGAGTAGTTGTGGCAGTGCCTGCGGACGGTTGGGATAGCGCAGGCCTGAGGAGGGAGAAGCTGGCGGACGCAGACTTGGGGCCACTCTTGATGGAAGTGGAGGCAGGAACAAGACCAACCTGGGAGGATATCGCACCAAGGAGCGCCACCTACAAGTCGTACTGGGCCCAATGGGACTCGTTGAAGATCAGAGAGGGCGTGCTGTTCCGGGTATGGGAATCATCCGATGGGAAGACACAGAGAGAACAGTTGGTACTTCCCCGGAGTAGGGTCCCGGAAGTCTTGGAGGAATTGCACGCCGGGACTTCGGGAGGACACCTGGGAGCGAACCGAACGATTGACAAACTACGGCAGCGCTACTACTGGCTGAGGCTCCGAGCAGATGCTGAGAGATGGTGCCGTCAGTGTCACGTGTGCGCGGCGAGTCGTGGCCCCCAGATGAGGATCCGGGGTCGCATGCAGCAGTACAACGTCGGAGAGCCATTCGAACGGATCACCGTTGACATTGCTGGACCGATCCCAGTTTCCGAGCGAGGCAACAAGTACCTAATGGTGGTCGTGGACTACTTCACCAAATGGCCGGAGGTGTATGCCATCCCAAACCAAGAGGCAAAGACAGTCACAGACTGCCTCGTGGAGCAAGTATTCTGTCGATTTGGGGTGCCGTTAGAGTTACACAGTGACCAGGGTACCAACTTTGAGTCCAACCTAATGAAGGAGGCACTACAAAGGCTTGGGGTGAACAAGACTCGCACTACGCCTCTACATCCCCAATCGGATGGCATGGTCGAAAGGTACATCAAGACCTTAGAGGAACACCTGAGGAAGGTCGTGGCCAGCCATCAGCGAGACTGGGACGTCAGGATGCCACTGTTCTTGCTGGCCTGCCGCTCGTCTACACACGACACAACTGGGATGACGCCAGCCAGCTTAATGTTCGGCCGAGAGTTAAGCCTCCCTTGTGACCTGGCTTTTGGAAGCCCCCCGGAAGCGAAACAGCCAATACGTGGAGAACTTGGTGGACCATCTCCACGACATGCACGAGCTGGCTCGCCAGAACATCCAGAAGGCGAGCGACCGCATGAAGACCAGGTATGACAGGCAAGCCAACAGCCAAGGGTTCCAGCAAGGTGACCTGGTCTGGTTGTACCGTCCTACCCGGAACAAGGGACGATGCCCGAAGCTCCAGCAGCCATGGCAAGGACCGTACCGGGTGGTGAAGAGGATTAACGGCGTAGTCTACCGCATCCAGAAGGTTCCCCGATGGAAGATGTTGGTGGTACACCTGGATCGCCTAGCCCGCTACAATGGTGCTGTCGGGACGACCAGCTTTGAGGAGGGAGCAGTGTCACCCTATTAGCGTAAGATACGACCGTGGACAGCGGGAAGGGTCCGAGGCAGCTGAGCCACGCCCCCCGCCCATTAATCTGTCACTAACTGAGGGGTGATTTAGGGAAATATCACTTGTCCCTCGACGTTTCTCTTCCCTTCTCCTGTCCTCTGGAACGTTCGGGTGATTCGCGGGAAGCCAGAGACTTCTAGTAAAACAGTGACATTCCTATAAAAAGGGTTTCAGAGAGACAGTCAGGCAGTCAGTCAGAGTTCGTGGCAATCAGCGTAAGAGTGCAGTGCTAGTGTATGGACGAGAAGGCTGTGTATGTGCAACGGAAGAATTTACGTTATTGTGACCGTACAGTGAAATTGTAACGGACGAACTGGTGAATCGTAATTGTGTGCATTACGTAATTCCGTGTAATTGGCAAGTGTTTAACTGTAAGTCTGTGGAAATAAAGAACATTTTTGATTGGTGTAATTGGACTTTTCATTTCACGAACCCACAAAGTCACAGTATTGTAACGCGAGCGCTGGAACACCCTGTGAAGCAGCTGAGAGCGAGAGACAGGGAAGGTTCGGTTAGCCACGCCCTCGCCTCGTTTGTCCTATAGTGGTGACAGGCTGTGGTCAGAGGAAAAAATGACTGTGTCGTCTGTTTCTCTACACCTGTTTCTCGAAATTACGGAATCTGGAACATTCCCCTGGTCACTAGAAACCGGCGATATTTCTATATAAAGAGGGTTACAGACGGACGGAGTTGAGTTAGAGTTGGTCAGTTAGTGAGTGAGGAGACAGTCGCATTTCTTGGTGTAAGAGTTAGTCAGTGACGTGTTAATGTACGAGAAGATTGTGCAACGGAAGACTGTACGTAACTGTGAATGTGTACCGGAGCTTACGTAACCGCGAGGCCAAGTGAAATTGTAACGGACGAACTGGTGAATTGTAATTGTGTGCAGCACGTAATACTGTGTAATTGGCAAGAGTTTAACTGTAAGTCGGTGGAAATAAAGAACATTGTTGAGTGGTGTAACTGGACTTTTTATTTCACGAACCCACAAAGTCACAGTATGTTCAGGGAATACACTTCTGTCATCGAAATGGTGGGAGGGAACACCATGGCTGAAGCTACAAAAACACGAAAAAGCCCCACGAGTGATCACTAGCAAATCTGGAAGGAAGATCAGACTACCCTCCCGTTTAAATTTGTAATCAGTTTGTACTTAAAGGTAAATTGTAATGTTTCAATTATATGTATAAAATTGAAAGGTGGGAGGATGTTACGAAAGAAAAAGAAATGTCTTTCGGTTGGCAGGACAGTTAAAGCTATAATGTCAAGGATGTTTTTGTTTTGTTCTTTGGAAAAAGAAACATGTAAGTTTGGCTTGCAAGAAAATAAATGTATTGTTAGGTTTTGCAGTGAAAGTTTAATTTGGCTAATACTAGATCAGTGATTTAGTCCCTTAACGTAACAGCGACTGTCGAAATTGTAGTACACCATGGATTTCTGAAAGTGGTAATCCCTGATGAAGGTCTTGCTTCAAGGTCATGTAATGCAGCACATACTTCGTGATTCAAGGTAGGGAATTAGCTTCTTTGTAGAAGAATCCTTAGGCTTGATACACACAGGCAGGAACAGTAAGTCATTACGCAACTCATTGAGTTCTATAGGATGTTCAAGGCCGAATTCTAAAATGTATCCGAGAGAGTCATCCCCTCGTAGTTCTGTAGACCTATGCAGGGTTCTTTTGCTTCTAAAGATGGAGGTACACGGATGTAACTGCTTCCTCTTAGTCCATTATTCCTGTTAATTCTAACTCGAACACCGTAAACAACCAATAAAGCCAAATTTCTTCCTTTAAGCTTACTTTCCTCCATTTCAGTACAAAGTTTCTTGAATTTCGTTTCCAAGATAGCATCCATGACTCATTCTAAAATATTGCCTTATTTTGCGTTTTGTAGGCTTTATCAGCAGTATCTCTAAAATCATTTACAAACTGACATTCAGTCATAATTTTACATTTAATTATTTTATGACTGCTTAGCTGCTTCTGAATGGCTTGAATTAACCGCCGTTACGATTCTCGGAGATAAGTAGACAGATCTTGGCGTGTACTACACTGCATTATATACCATTTAAGCCGATCTTGAAAATGTGACTCGTAATCAATGGCATCATCTTCATCAGGAACGATTAAAAGCAGTTTCAGTTTATTAGGCGCAATACGGATTTCCTTGGCAGTTATTCAACTACAACATTCTGGATGCGCATCTCTGCGATCTTCATTAACATAAACTTCTCTGAAATGCTTACATTCGTGGTACTGACCGCAATTCAGTTCATGTCTCCTTTTATGGCAGTTCCTCAAGAAACACTTTTCACAATTGCCCCACTTATATTCTGGTATAGCATTTAAAAGAGATTCCGTCACTTTAGTAATGTACATCGTGGCAATAAGCAGTCAAATTCGTGGGCGACTATGTCGCTCAGTAACTTTTGGTGCTCTTTTCACTTCTCCTCTTCTACACCTTGATAACTTATCAACGCTTCGTTATAGTTAGATTTCACTGCAGGAGCTCATCCAGTAAGCTATAAGCACATTAGCAAAATGAACATCTAATTTTTTTACCGTGGAGGGGAAAAACCCAGGTACAGGCGACGGCCCACGTGGGATGGCCGACAGTGTGAGGGTCCCTGTGCCCTGAGGGGGCCAGGCATACTCACTAAAAAAACTCGCGACGTGTTAGTTAAGTGTATCTTATATTATTTTGCGTGCATTTATTAACATGCTTAGTCGGGTCCCGCATAGCACGCCGGTTAGTATGTGGCATCTACTAAGCTGGCATGCGATTCATGCGAGCGCGTTTATGTTGCTTCTTGGTGGTGACCTTGAAACCTGGGCACCACCAAGTGAAATTAATGCTTTAGTTGAATTATATACCTGTGGCTGAGGCCGGGTAGGCCTGCTATTCAGTGTTATGTGTAACTTATCTATTATTTATGTGTGCTTTGTAAGCCTATGTGTATTATAATAATAAAGCTCAGGCCTTGGTGACCTGTTAGTCAGGGATTGGTATTGGTATGGTTATTAGTTCTACTTATGGCCCCAGTTTTCTGGGTTTGTCAGTGGTTTGTACGTGGCATGCAATTCGAACTATGTGTTCGGTCGTCCTTAGTTCCGGCGTGGCCGTTCGTTATTTCCTTAGTCCATGCGTTGTGTTGAACATATAAGCACGATCAAGTGCTATTTATAAAATTAGCGCGAACCTAATAGAAAACGTCATCATCCCCGCTACCACCTGGGCTCGAAGATGGCGCTACTATCAGAGGAAAATGTATACGGGAGAAGTGTACACCGCTGACGTCACGTACAAGTGAAGGCAGGTTTGTCTGGCTTTGTGCGACAATTTCCAACATGCACAATTTACGCAAGAATGTGCATGAAACTCGGAAACAAACAATATGGCAAACGTTAGTTTAGAAGAATTCTATGGAAGCAGTTTCAGAAACCAGCACCCTTCAATGTTTAAGGATGTTTTACTCTTATGCACAGGTAGTTGGAAATTATTCCTTTAATACTAGGTAATCAGTTAATAGCGATTGTTTATAAGATGCACTTTAAACAGTAATGGAGGCGATTTCCATTTCCTCAATCACTAATCCACCGTCAAAGACGTTCCCCTTCCCTTTCTTACTAACTACTTCCTTACGTCCCCTCTTATGCATGTTTCACTCATTTTTCTTAGTTCGAGCAAACATACATAATAATGTTACCATAAGCTTTAGAGAAATTATGGTATTCTGGGGGTTTCAGAGAGGCCAACTATATAAAGTCCTTAGTCAATCTTAACTACTTTCTACGTTAAAGCTACCTATTAACTGATTTTTCTAATATTAGAAGCAATTTAGACCTGATGACAAGCCTAATATATATCGCGAGTTATTTAAAACCCCATAAAGAGTTTCGAACTAAGATCCTAGGTGCGTAAATTACCATTTCAGTGACTATTCTGGACCAATGTATGTATTTGTACTTAATTCATCGCTCTAGACCTACTTGTTACAGAGATATTGAAAATATCCAAATCATGACTAGAACCAACGATTTCAGATATGCGACAATTTCAGAAGACACTCCATAACAGTATGAAATTAATAAAGTCTACTTGAAGCCTTTATCGAAAAGAGTTTCTAAGTTATAAGAGTAATAAGGGTATTCATTTGTGCGAGACTCGATTCGAGGAACATTGATAAACATCAAGCTACCTTTTAGGATACGGTGCTTCAATATAGATTCATTAACGTTGATTACATTTTGATATCTTGAAGTATTAATGAGATATAGATTAAAAACTAGTAAAGAGAACGTACCAGTCCTCAGGGCGTTCAATGGAGGCTATGACGTCATTTATGGTGAGTGTCACTGGACGGGCATTATTTTGGAAGGAAAAAGGAGTGTGGTAATTGCATTACATTTTAATCCAATTAGCGGTATTCTTTGAGTTTAAAATACCCTGCACTCTGTGAGTTAATTCTGTGACATCTATGGCGCATGTCATTGAGGGGTTTATCTACGATGTCTATTTAGGTCACGTGCCATTTAGTCGTGTGGCTGTGAAGTCATTTATGGCGCGTGTCAGATGGCGTGGATATGACATCATTTAGAGTTGGCGCGTGGAATGGGATGTTGCTTTGACGCCATTAGAAGTGCGTGTGTATCGTACAGGTGTGTCTATCACCACACTGCTCTTAAAGCAGCAGTTTAAAGTTTATTTCATGGTCTAGGCCTATTGGTTACGGACATATTCAAATTTACCGATTCAGGACTCGAATCAAGAATCCCAGAGCTACAAAGTTCTAGGATATGATTTACGAGGATAAGTATTATAATCTAAAGTTAAATTAAACACTGCGGGTCCATTGACAATGGAAATATTGAAATTTTCCTATTCGGCACACGAACCAAGGACCCCAGGTGTTCGGTATTAAGTCATTAGACGCTCCTTAAAGGTATGGGAGTAATAAAGTTTCTCCGAAGTCACTATCGTAATTATTTTATAATTTATTGAGATTTTCCCATTCAGGACTCGAACCGAGCATCGCAGACATATGACATAAAGTCAGTAGACGCTCCTTAACACTATGAAGTAAATAAAATGTATCCGAAATAATTATCGTTATTAGTTGGGGATATTAAAATTATCCAACTCAGGTCTCAAACTAAGGACTCCAGGTACATGAAATAAAATCTTTAGATACTCCATAGCTGTATGAAGTTAACAAAGTTTGTCCCATGTCGCTATCATGATTATTTTCGGAGTTATATGAATAAGAAGTATACTGATTTTCACGAGATTCGAATCAGGACCATTGAAAACTTTCAAATGGCGCTTGAAATATGTGACCTATTATTATAATTTAATTAGCTGTCAATGCACCGCGATGTCGTGATTGATTCACGAGATAGAGGCGAAAAATTAGAGTAAAGTATTAATATGATGATTATTAGTTGATTATATGAGGAGTTTATTTAAAGTGGGATGTGATAACACGTGTTTAATGTAACGCCTCATTAAACAACTAAAGGCCGAGAAAGAGATGGGACGATTAGATTACATCTGTTTCTGATTGCTTATCAGTTGTGGGCATCGCTTTGAAGGATTTTGAAGCGCTATTATTACCCTACTCTAGTTTGAAGCAGTTTGCGATAAAGACTTCAAACAAACTTCATTAATTTCATACTGTTAAGGAGAGTCTGTTGCCCTTGTCGTATACCTTAAAACTTTGGTTAAAGTCCTGAGCTTGATAATTTTAATATGTCTGTAACCAGTGGGTCTAGAGCGAGGTAATAAGGTACAAATACATATACTAGTCCATCAAGCTGAAATTCTTTCAAATATTAGAAAAGTCAATTAATAAGTATCTTTAACGTAGAAAGTTGCTAAAACTGTCTAAAAATCTTGAGTATTTGGTTTCTCTGGAACCCTCTGAATAAAGACATTTCTCTAGATGTTATGTTATTACACTTCATTAATTAAAATTGTTTGCTCGGACTTAGAAAAATTAATAAAACTTACATAAGAGAGGACGGAAGGAAGTGGCTAGAAGAGGAACTTGTTTGAAGGTGGATTAGTAAATGAGGAGTTAGAAATCGTCTACGTTACTGTTTATTATGGGAATTATAAAAATAGCTATTTATAGATTACCTAGTATTAAAGAAGTAATTCCCAAATACCCGTGATTAAGAATGACCTTTAAACATTGAAGAGGGTTGGTTTCTGAAACTGGTTCCCTAGAATGCTTCTAAACTAGTGCTTGCAATATTGGTTGTTTCCGTGCTTTCATATATGCTCATGCGTAAATGGTGCATGTTGAAACCTGTCGCAGAAAGTCAGACATCCTGTCTCCAATTGTACGGGGCGCCAGCGCTCTATACTCATTCCGTATACCTGAGTCTGAGTGATGAAGTAGAAGGAAACTGGTTTACTTAAATGTTTGGAGGTGGGAGAGAACTTTTAAGGTGTGGTAGGGGTGGGGGCAATAGCGGTTGAAACATTGTTTTATGTTTTCTTTACTTCTGTTTGTTTTAATCACACATATAGTTAATGGATTTGATGATGTAGCTTTTAATCGTGATGACCAGATATAATGCTAATAATGGTAGAGGCAATACTGGTGTATTTTTAAATCTTTTTTCTCCAATAGTAGCGCCATCTTCGAGCCCAGGTGGTAGTGGGGATAATGAAGTTTTCCTTTAGGTTCGCGCTAATTTTATAAATAGTACTTGATCGAGGTCGATATATCTAGAAGAATGGTTCACAAAATGGCGTATTAAGGTAAACCCAAGAAAAACGCAAGCCATAATATTCACCAAAAAGCTTAAGCACAGATTGGGAAAACACCAGCTCCCCCACTCTCTATCTTCGGAGAAATTATTGAGTTGACGGACACAGTCACCTGGCTAGGACTAATATGGGACCAAGGGCTGACGTGGAAAAAGCACGTCCATCAAATTAGTGGTAAAGCCAACGCCCAATTGGGCAGGCTCTACCCCCTGATAAGCATGAACTCCCATATAAACATGAACTTAGGACTCACGTTATACAACACTCTTATAAGGCCCATATTCACCTACGCAACTCCGGTTTGGGGGTATGCCGCTAAAACATACATACTAAGACTACAGAAATTCCAAAACAATATATTACGAATGATAGCGAAAGTACCGTACACAGCACCAGCCGACCTACTACACAGCGAACTAAAGATGCACACAGTTGAAGAATTTATTAAGAAGATAGCATATGACACCTATAAACACGTAGAGATACATCACAAAACTCTAATCTCACGACTCGGAAACTACACTACAGAAATAAACATACACGTGCGACCATTATCACTATTCGAAAGAAGACTCACACACGACGACGAAGACGACGTTCAGAGCTTCCTGAACAACCTAATAAGGGACGACTGACACAGACAGTAAGGCTGACACTCATACTTTCCCTTCATTAATCTTTTTCTTACTGACTCTTTTCAGAACGCTGCCCGCACAGAGCCCTCCAAGCCCTTGACCACAGTCAAGGCGGTCCGGGAGTTAGAGAGCCTCCCACCAGTGTGTTACAGGCGCAGAGACAGCGGGGGACTTCAGATGGAGTAGGACACACCGACGACACAACGCATGGACTAAGGAACTGACGAACAGCCACGGCGGAACATTAGGACGACCGAACACATAGTTCGAAGCTGCATGCCACATACCAACCACTGACAAACCCAGGAAACTGGGGACATAAGTAGAACACTAATAACCATACCAATACTAATCCCTAACTAACAGGTCACCAAGTCCTGAGCTTTATTATTACAATACACATAGGCTTACAAAGCACGTATAAATAATAGATAAGTAACATACGCGCAACACTGACTAACAGCCCTCCCCGGTCTGAACCACATGTATATAACAATACTAACGCATGATTAACACTTGGTGGTGCCCAGGTTTCATGGTCACCACCAAGAGGCAACGTTGATGCGCTCGCATGCATCGCATACCAGCATAGTAGTCACCACATACTAATCGGGGTGCTATGCGGGACCCGACAAAGAAGCATGATAATAAATGCACGCAAAATAATATAAGAATTCACGAAACTAACACGTGGAGGGGTTTTTTAGTGAGTATGCCTGGCCCCTCAGGGCACGGAGACCCTCACACGGTTGGCCATCGCACGTGGGCCGTCACCTGTAACTGGGTTTTTCCCCTCCACGGTAAAAAGGTCGATATATTCACCCACGAATTAGACTGCTATGTGGAATACTAAGGTGATGGAATTTCTCTTAAATGCTATACCAGAATATAAGTGTAGCAAATGAAAAGTGTTTCCTCAGAAACTAGCATAAAATGAGACATGAACTGACTTGCGGTCAGTATTACGAATGTAAACATTGCAGAGAAGTTTGTGGTAGTGAACATCGCAGAGATGCACATCAAGAACTTTGTGGTAGAATAACTGCCAAGAAAATCAAGATTGAGCCTATTAAATATAAACTGCTGCTACTGGTTCCTGATGAATATGATGCCATTGATTACGAGACAGCTTTCCGAGATAGGATGAAATCATATTTCATAAAATGTAGTACACGCTAAGATCTGCCAACGTATATCCGAGAATCGAAACAGTGGATAACTCAAGCCATTCAGAAGCAGCTAAGCATTCATAAAACTATTAAATGTAGAATCATGACTGAATGTCAGTTTGTAAATGCTGTAAGAGATATTACTGATAAAGACTTCAAAACACAAAATAAAGCAATCTGTTTAGAAAGTGACATGGATGATGTCTTGGAAACGAAATGCAAGAAACTTTGTATTGAAATGGAATAAAGTCAGCGTGAAGGAAGCAACTGGGATTTATTAGGTGTTGACGGTGTTTCAGTTAGAATAAACAAGAATAATGGACTAAAAGAGACCAGTTACATCCCTCTACCGCCATGTTTGGAAGCGAAAGAAGCCTGCATAAATCCACAGAACTATGAAGGTGAAAATTGTTTCATTAACGCCATACTTGGCTAATGCATCCACAGGAATCCTTATCGTATTAACAAGTATAAGGATCTTCAAGGAAGATATTACTTTAACTGCGTCTGGTTTCCTACGAGCTTCACTGATATTCCGAAATTTGAACGAAAAAATAACATCTCTATAATTGTTTTCGGAGTGGATGGAAAGAATAAAGTGTGTCCAATGAAGGTTGCCTATGAGGAACTTTCCGACCATCGTGACCTACTTCTATTAAGTAATGTTGCTGGACGTCATCATAACGTCTATATAAGGAGTTTTGAGAGACTTATTCATCAACAAAATACCAAAAGTGAGGGGAAAGTCTACATCTTCCAACGCTGTTTTACGCACTTGGAGGATATGAACATATATGAAAACTTATATGAACATAGGAAAATATGTGGCCAACATGGAGTTGCCAAGATTGTTATGGCAAGGTTGGAGAAATCTATCGTTGGATCCAAGAATTATGAAAGGATATTGAAATTATTTTTTATCATCTATGCTGACTTTGAAAGTACTCTTACTCCTCACCACGG
Organism: Mantis religiosa; assembly: GCA_030765055.1. Lineage (NCBI taxonomy): Eukaryota > Metazoa > Arthropoda > Insecta > Mantodea > Mantidae > Mantis > Mantis religiosa. The sequence continues at coordinate 194,842,815 of CM060948.1, read as the reverse complement.
GTGTTCTGCTAATCCCGAAGTGTCTTATACAATTCCATATCAGAAGCATATTCCTATGAGCTTCTGTGTTTCTGTGAAAACCTCACATGCAATTGTAGGTTTACAGACTCATCTTCCTACTGAACCATATGTATATCTCGGTTACGATGCCACACCGAAGCTTATGGAGTATGTGTGATCTTCTTCAAAGAAGATTAATGGTTTATACAAAACTAGTGCAGCATTAGCTCTAACAGATCAGCAGAAAAAATCATTCCAATCTTCTACAGAGATATACTTATATGGTAAAGTATTTAGCGGAGAGAATTGGAAAGTATAGGATCATGATCATATAAGCGTTGAATATTGAGGACGTTAACATAATCGGTGTAACCTAACCTGTAAAACGCGTAACTATATTCTCGTCTTCATGCATAACCTCAGTGGATATAGCTTTTATTTCATTGAAAGGGTAGAGCCAGACTGAAAAATTCAATGCCATAGCAGGGATTTAAACCACGGATCTTCTGGTTTCCCTCCAGCCGCTCTAACCATTGAACTACTATAGCCAATGTGTCAACATGACATTTAAATCTCCAACAGACTTGTGTTTCTCCCGGTAAACCACAAGGAGTTCTCCTAAACACATGAGACAACTACCTCACTGGCGACTTACTATGCCGTTAGGGCTTTAAGGCCCTTGCTTTATCGTTCGGACCAATATTAGGTACAATTAATGGAAGTGAATTGTTCTTTAACACTAGCCGTGTGTAGGACGCCAGACTGAAGAATTTAAAACTTATATTTCAGATAACATCTTACCTACTAAAATTCAGAATGATATAAATACACAGAGCGTCAAAAATAATGTGCAATACACATGCGCTAAGCACATAATGGAACCTCGAGAGTTGAAAAAGCTCGGTACAGTCGGCTCCCGTTTTTCTGACATTTCCGCGTTCCGTATTAGGTGTTTGCCACATTAGTGTCGCAATATACTATTATTAACGACTTTGTTAATTGACATGCTCAAATCAACGCCGACGATATGTCGGAATTTTGACCCACAGGAACTCTTTTACTTCCAAGCATATCTACTGACATGGGGCTGTCGCTTTTGAATAAAAGGAATAAGCTCTTCATTGATAAGGAGCAAACTCTCATGTTCCTTTTGGAAGATTTCTCTAAGTCTAAAAGAACAGAAAAATTCTCTAAGGTAGCTGTGCAATGTAACACCCCAACCGTAAGCTGATCTTTATGTTCAGCCATGAATCCTCGGTCCACCTCCAATCCTACCACCAGTACGTAAAAAGTATTAAAACTTGATCTAAAGCGACGTATATTGTCTGGACGTTTTCGGGCTTCGAGCCAGGTGTAGTGATGTAGAGCCATCGACATTACGGTAGTGTGCATCGCTCCCATCATCAGAATGATGAATGATTAGCAAACTGGAAGGGCCAGTATTAAAGCAAACGCTAATTTTTTCTTGGGAGAACAGTTTTTTGAATTGTGTAGTGTTTAACGCCCGCTTTTACTAAATACGGCACATGATACATGAGAGGAAGATGGAGCATCGGTGGAATGAGATGGTGGGGGAAACCGGAGGTCCCGGAGAAAACCCGCCCCAACGCCGTGTTTTCCACCACAAATCTCACTTTGCGGTCGCCTGGGATCGAAACCGGGCCGCCTTGGTGAGAGCCAAGCGGTCTAACCACTGAGCCACGGCGTGGCCTACAATCTATTTATTTAACGTAGGTGAAAGTAGGAAGGAAGTGGCAGCGGTTTTATTACAGTCTGAGGGGATCCCCTGATAGCACTCCCATTATTCTAGGTGGAGTTGCAGTGCGAGCTGCTGATAGCAGCAAGCGGGTAAAGAATGATGGCGAGGCGTCGATCATGACTTAGGCCCTGATCGAAACGCGCAGCAGTAGGGTGCAATTTGCAGAGAAGATGTCTCTTTAGGGGATGACTGTAGGGGGGCATAAGTCCGGGGTGTAGTTAGTCAAGCTAGACTCAGAATAAAGGCGAAGTTTGGAGCCAGCTTGTTCCTTGAAGTTCAGGCCTAAGTTTCGTTGTAATGTGCAGACGGCGGTGCGGGGCTGAGGTGATGTAGCTCGGTAATTCGCCGATAAAGCTGCAATTGTTCCTCCAGGATCTTATTAAGTTTGTTGTGTATGCTGTGTTGGTCTTCGGTGGTGATGTGTTTGTGAAGTTCTTCAGTCAGGCTACGTCGGTTAGTGAGTTCTGAAGATTCGAAGGCCCTGATGTCGGTGATTTGTGTCCTTAGGTGTTGAGAACCTTCCATTGAAGTGAGAGGAGAGCATGCTCATTGGCGGCTGCGGTAGATGAGTTCCTTTGGACGTCAGCGAGAACGTCGGTGTGTACTTTGTCGCGTGTTGTAATGGAGTTGAGTCTTGCGGTCACATGTTGTAAAGTTTCAGTGTGATTAGAGCTGACGGCGGTAACTGCATCTTCCAGATTGCCTATGCGTGTGTTGATGTTCAGTACCTCCGGCAGGAGGTCCTGAATCTCACCAGAAGGGGTCTTGGGTGAGGTGGTAGCGGCGAAACGCTCCTCAGTGTGTAGTAGGCGCCTGTTGGTCTGCCGAAGTAATTTTTGCAGAAGGAGTGATAGGTCAGGCGAGGTGGTGATGTGGTCGGCGCAGGTGGTTACGGTCCTTCTTGCTGGCTGTATTGGGTGAGGGTCGTGAAGGCACTGCGCCTGTCCGGTGTAGTGGCCGGAACCCCTGCAGGTAGCGCAGTATCGCCGGCGAGAGTGTAGATCGTGTTCTGTGCATTCTGATGTGAGTGAGGAGGCACCATAGTAGTGGCACCTCGGTGGCCCGGTGCAGGTTTAGACGTCATTCCCATACGCGCAGCATCTTCTGCAGGGGAAGTGTTGCTGGTGCTTGCTGGCCTCTACTATTAGGCATTGTACTAACAAGGACAGGCCGGTGCTCAAAGCAGCGTAATATTCCCCTGCATCGGTGAACTGAATTCGCCTAAGGGTGGTGGGGCCTCGCCTGGTGGCTCTGACTACAGAGGGCCACTGATTTCAAGAGGCAGTGTAGACGAAGCGAATGGGGAGAATGCGAGGAGCCCAAATGACGGCGGTGAAGGTTGCTGGAGACCCGATTTCTGGCTGTATCTGCGTAGAAGGTGTTCGAATACTGGCAACTGTGGCTGAGGGAGGCCGGCTTGAGTTGCCTGCAGATGGCTGCATAGTGACTGGCGATGTTCTGCGGGAAGGCCCAGGTGCCAAGAGAGACGGCCGAGGGCTGGGTTGCTGGCGAGAGTCCGGCGCGGTAGGAGAAGCCCTGGTAATTATAGCTTTGATGTCGATAACCGTGTTGCCGTTCTGGCCGAAAGTGTCCTTTAGTTGTTGTAGTTCTTGGATAAGAAGACTGGGATCGGAGATCGACACAGCTCTGTGGGCCAGAGTGCTGAGAACTCCGACACGTTGCGGAGGGCTATGAAAAGAAGACCTATAACTCGGCTAACACCAGATGAGCTTACCGCCACTGCCTGCATTCCTTACACTGGTAATCTCTCCGGCAGAATTAGTAGAATTCTAGCCAAACTTTACATCAGGACTATCAACAAACCGCATCTAACATCAGACACATTTTGAGACCGGTGAAAGGCAAAGTGAACCTCAATGTACCGGTTGTATACCGTGTCCCCTGTGAGAGTAGGACCCCGTACACAGGACAAACTAGCACGACGATGACTTCCAGAATCAAGAAACATACATGATCAATACGTCTACGGCAGCCGGAAAAGTCTGGGCTGTCCAAACACTGCTTTGAGAAAGACCACAGAGCTGACTTCAAGGAAGCGACCATCGTGGCCAAATGCAGCAGCCTCTGGAATCGAAAGGTCCAGGATGCTCTAGCTATCTCTTCTGAGAGGAGAACACTGAACCGGGATGCCGGATTGCAGTTCAGTTCTGCTTGGAAGTCTGCCTTGAAGATGGAAAGCTACCGGCTCAGAAAACACAAATTCTGCCGCTACGGTGAGCGTCCAGCATAGAGATGTACTCCACGTGGTTGGCACTCCACCATGTCACTCCACCGGAAGCATCTTTCGGACTAGATGTGCAGGGGAGAAATTTGATCACACTCGGCCGAAGACCCAAAGAGGACATATCACATGACAATATATGGGAAAGTAGAGGAACGCAGTATAAATGAAGCAGAGCCTTCACCGCAGCTCTCGCCAGCCAGCTCTCAAGTACTGTCTTCCAACTCACTGCCGGTGCCAGCCGTCGAGAGGGAGCATCCCGCGGTACCGCAGGGGAAGCTCTGGGCAGCCAGGCCCGCTTCCCCTGCCGCGCTGGACGCCCGCTCGGCTACCAGTCAACCGCCGCATCACCTGGCAGCTGGAACTCCCAGCACCACACGACCAGACGCAGCACCGCAGGAACCAACACAGCTGTATATTGCGGATACATAGCCATCGCCGCCAGCACCGCAACTCCCGACTACCGCCACCACTCCTACGATCACCGGAGTCTCCAAAAGCTTCGCAGCAGTAATTGTCGGAGTAACGTGGGAAGTCCCCGCGAGATTTCTACTCACCACAGCATCACAGAACTGGCCCTCGGTTCTGTGTGCCACGAGCATCACTTCAAGAAGGGGTGTGACCACATGTGTACGCCTGCGGTTTGCGGATTTTCAAGTTCGCGACGCTGCCTTGAAGTCAGGCCTGCCCATGCTGGGACAGTGCCCGAAGCTAGAGGCAAGCATACGGCAGCGCTACACCGCGTGCAGGCACTGCTGTCCCTACGAACACAGCGCGGACGCCTGCACCGCGTCTCCACGGTGCCATTACTGTGGATCTCCAACACCAACAGCATCCTGTAGAGCCCACGATTTCCGCCGCCGCCGCAGGTATTGCACCACATGTAATGGCCTCGGCCATTTCACAGGACAGGCACAGTTCCCTGAATACCCACGCGGAGGTTCCTCTGCACCCCGGAGAGTAGTCACCAACGAGCCTGCGGGTTGGCAGCAATCCCTTGGTTGCCTTCGGGAGGACCTGCAGGATGTCACCAGCAGAATCCACAACTTTGAGCAGCTCCTAACCACTACAATTCACGCTGCCAACCAGCGGCCTCCAGCTGATGAAGTTCAGGACCTCCACTCGGAGGTCCTTAAGTTAAACCAACGTCTGGGAAACCTGGATGAAACCGTCACCAATGCAGCCCGACAACAGGACTCCAACCACCGCCCTCCATGACCTACAAGACAGACTGACTACTATACACGAACTACTGACGGATGGAACTACTCCACCGGACCAACTCTGCTCCTCAGTCACACAGCTTCAACAGACAGCAGAGACCACACCCGCCCAGCTTCAACAAACCGATTTCCAAGCCAGCGAGCACGAAGACAATCTAGCTTCACTTCAGCGTAAGCTGCACCGCATTGAGACGCAGCTCAACGAAACACGCCCACAGGACCTCTCCAACTTAGACGCCAGATTGGACCAACTCCATCCCCAGATCACCCACAAGGAACATAGCCTTTACTCACTAATCAACGACATCATCTCCAACCAGACTCAACTATCCTTAAGACTTGACGGACTTAAGAAAAACTCAACAGAAACTACACTAAAATTCAGAAGGCTAGACGCCAGTTATTTTACGAGGGCCTGGAAACCGCCCCCTAGACCTGACAATTAAAACCCCATCTGACTTACCAAACAAACCCCGCGGCTGTAGTAGCAGCTATAGCAACATACTTTCCACGCGCCAAGATCAGGGCCTTCGGGTCATGGCCGTCTTCTAGCCTGCATTCCTTCACCCGCAGCTGCTATGGGCAGCTCGCACCGGAACAGCACTAAGACTAATGGGGGTGCTCTTAGGGGAACCCCGACAGGCTGAGATAAAGCCGCTAATGAAACTAAGTACCCTAAGCAAACCTATATAAAGAAACTAGTGGTTGGGAGTCCCATTCGAGACGTTGAAGAGGCAACGTCATCTCTAGAAAGAATAGCCCAACTAGCTTGGAAAAGGGTGTCCAAGCGCGAAGAAGGGAGAGAACTTCCAACTGGAGCCGACGCGTCGAGCGCTAGCTCTGCAACAGCGTAGAGCAGCAAGGCCACAGCCAACGGTCTACCGGCCGGTACTTAGGTGCCTCTCGGGGTCCTGCCCTCTGCTGCTCAGGCTGTTCAGCGCCCTTTGCAAGCTCATTCGCTTGCACTTTCCTTCTTCTTTCCTCCGTGCTATTAGCTGTTAAGGCCCCCTCGACTCCTTATTACCTGACGGACCTTTCATGGGAAAGGTTTGGAATGGGCGCTTTCCATGGGAAAATAGGGAAGGCCCACCGCCCGCTCCCCGGAGGAGCTGGCCCCGCCAGGCAAGGTGGTTGCCCGGTGCCTCTTGGAGGAGGCTGGTGGAGCCCACTCTTCTACTCCACCACTGGACTCAAATTTAGGCTGCAGGCCATCCAAGCCATCACCAACACTCACTTCCTCTTCTTAACCTGATAGCTCACCCTGTGCATCCCCTGCCAGTACAGCCTCTCCCGGTACCTCCACCAAATCCTCCACTCCATCGAGGATACTCAGACTCGTCGCGCCCAGCTCCACCAAGTCACCTGACCAGGCAGCCGAAGCCAAATCTCAGGCGTCCACATCAACTGCACCCCCCTAACACAGACCAAACTGACCAACCTCAGTCCTGCTGATCCCAGGCTCAACCGCTCTATTGTAACTTCTCACCAGCCCGCTCCAGCCATGAAAACCGAAACTGCCACCGCGCCAGTACCAACCCACCCCACTACCACTGACCTATACTCCAGCTCACGCAGGTATGCAGAAGCCGCTAAGACAATCTTCCAAACTCCCTCTACATTAGACAGCGGCATGGTGCTGAGCTTGGCAACGGTCCTCAGAAACTTCAACCTGGAGTTCCCCCCAGAGAATTACTCCGTCACGCAAGCTCCACAATCACGGCACTTCTGCCTGCGAATGAGGAGCGTACCGGATTACAGAATTCTGGTACTCTTCCTCAGAGGAACTGGCATTGACTTCCATGTGCTCAAACGCCTCACTTTTGACGGCGCCGAAAGAGAAGTTAAGGAGAACCTCGAGATCTCCGACTTCCAAGTTGCCCGTGCTGTACAATTGAGACACTTTGACAGACACAGGACACCCCTCCCCATGTACCTGCTGGAGCTTAACACCATCGAAGGCTACACAAAACTACACACCAATACCAACTCTGTTCTACATTTCAGGGTACAGACCGAGGAGTACAGGAAGCCCCTAGTCCCGTTGCAGTGCAGGAGGTGCCTGGCCCTTGGCCACACTGACTAGCACTGTAGGGCTCCCCGAGTGACCTGCTCTAAGTGTGCCGCCTTCCGCTAGTCGGGCACTTGCAAAGCTCAGCTGGATGCATGGCGCTGCGCCTTGTGTCACAGCCGGTACCACGGGACTCGCTATAGAGGCCAGTCCGGCGCACCAGGCGGCGGTCGCTCACCTGCGTGACTCGGCACCACGAATCCAGCAGAACGAGCAATCTGAACGGCAGCCCCAGCAGGAGTATCAGCAACTCCCGCTCCCAACACCTCACCCTCAGCGCCCGTCACGGCCACTCCGATCGACTCAGGAACACCCCTCCCACACTAACCTCCTCCTCAGCTCTCTCGGGTCTTCACCGAGACCGATGACCACATCCACACAACGCTTGGGTAGTCCTAAGAGTTTAACTCCTTCACCCCCTTCCTTGACCCCAACTGGCACTTCTATGGCGACTGACATGACCAAAATACTAACATGGAATGCATACGGCTTACGCCAGCGTAAAGCTGAGCTGACTGAATTTCTTCACAGTCACAATATACATGCAGCACTCATCACTGAGACAAGGCTCTCCCAGAGAGACCGACTTAACACCTCGGACTTCCGTATCTATCGTACTGACCGAGACCTTCAGGGAGGTGGCATTCAAAACAGCCAAACACATATACCTCCCTTGCTACGGCTAGACGCCTCCGGCGCATACGTACAGCACGGAACCACCAAGGTCCTCCTCGTAGCAGCATACAATCTTCCCGAAGGCATATCCACACAATACATAGCCACTCTCGTCAATACTCGTACATCTCACTGAAATAATTGCAGGGGATCTCAATGCCAAGCACACAGACTGGCTTTGCCAAACCAGCAACAGGGTGGGCAAGAAACTTAGCAGACACCCCCAGCAGTCGGACTATATAGTCATAGCTCCAGACACCCATATACGTCCCCTTCAACCCCCGACTAGAACCCAGTATATTAGATTTGGCACTCATCCGAAATCCCGCTGCAGACAAATCACCCCCACGGTACACAATGAACCCTCTTCAGATCATCTTCCAGTAGTTTTCACCTTGCAAGGGCCACTTGCCCCCTCCATCCCCCGTCCTGGGCACACCTTCAACAATGCTGATTGGGAAACCTTTCGCACCTCACTATAATAATCTCTCCCTCTAGCTGCTCACATCGCACCAAATGAAATTGACACACTGGCTCAGAGACTTGAGCACTCGATTAAATTTGCCATTACTCGCGCTGTCAAATTCGGACTTATAAATCATACGTCCAACCGCTGCCTCAGCACTGAACTACGACGACGCACAGCCAAATTACTGACCCAGCGGTGGAACGCTATCCTACAGGACTTAGAACACCAGCAGACGACCGTATGGCGTATAGCCAAAGCCCTGACCAAAGCAAAGCCCAACATATCACCTTTACACCCCAATGGAGTTATAGCCACCACCGACCTGGAAAAAGCCGAAGCACTCGCCGAACACTTACAAAACATACTCACACCAAACAGAATACCCAGGTGTCCCAGATTTCTACAAGAAACGGAAGCACTAACTAACTTACGGCCTCAAAGACAATGTCACAACAAAATCCGCCGGACCAGTGACTCCGAAATCCGCTGGCATATCAGGCCCCTCCCAAATCGCAAGGCCGCTGGCCCCGACGGCATTCCCAACAAAGCACTGAAACAACTACCCAAAACCACCGTCACGACCATGACAAGGCTATTCAACGCCATACTGGACGCGGGCTCATACCCTAAAAGTTGGAAATGCCCTGGTCCTCCATTTTCCCAGAAAAGGCAAATACTTAACTAATCCTGGCAGCTATCGACCGATCAGCCTACTTAACACCATCAGCAAATTACTGGAAAAGATAATACTAAAACGCCTTATCTCTGTCACCATCAAGCGCAATATCCTAATCTCTGAACCGTTTGGGTTCCGGGCCGCACATTCAGCAACGCTCCAACTAGTAAGAGCAGCAGAATATATAACCAAGGGCTTTAACACCCGAAAATCCACAGCCGCGGTATTAATTGACACCGAGGGGGCCTTTGATCGCGGCTGGCACCAAGGTCTCATCCGTAAAATGCATCACTAAAATATTCAGGATTCCACGATTAAACTCATTGCAAACTGCCTATCAGGTCACACCTTCCAGTCGCTAGTTCTCGACGTGAAATTCACACCAGAAGTAGTTAATGCAGCGTCCCGCAGGGGAGTATTTTAGGCCCTGTACTTTTCAATATCTACATAAATGATATTCCTAAAACCTTCCTGACAGATCTCTTTATGTACGCAGACGACACCACCATCATGACCCAATCAATTGCGATACATCCTTTAGTTAATAGACTCCTAACAGCCCTACGCTCACTGGAAATCTGGCTTACAAACTGGTGCATGAAATTGAACACCACCAAATTCGAAGCTATTATCTTTAGCAAACGACGAAATCACCGCGTTGCAGCAAGAAACTTACCTCCACTGCAACTATTCTAAAGCGCAATACAATGGAAAGACAAGTCACCTATCTAGGCGTAGTCTTTGACTTACGACTCATCTGGAGGCCACACATTACCACAATTCGCGGCAAAGCTAACGTCCAACTCGCCAACTTATACCCACTAATTCACCTGAACAATACCTTACAAGTGAAAATGGGTTCACCCTATACAAGCCCCTAATTCGCCCCATCTTTACTTATGCTGCCCCAGCCTGGAGGTTCACAGCTCCCTCCTACATCAAGAAATTACAACAATTCTAAAATAAAGTAATTCGTCTAATAGTAAAAGTCTCAGCAATAACACCCACCATTCAACTACACGAAGAACTACATCTACACACCATCGAGCAATTCATTAAGAAACTCTAAACAGACCTCTATGATCAGGCGACAAACTGCCCTAACACTCTCATACAAAACCTGGGGCGATATGACACAACCCGCAACACCCGCAAACGCCCACTCTCAGTGTATAACAGGAAATTAACGGAAACTATCATAAGGGAGGACACTGACGATTTCTTGGACTTTCTAGTATCTGACTAACCCACTCTCTGATGACCCTTCAACCAACTGACATTCATATCTCACATATTATTTCATGTTGCAGGATGCCCCCCAAGTCCCCGCACCTGAAGGGCGGCCCGGGGGGAAGAGACCCCTTCACAGCAGCGATCCTACTAGACCATGCGACGTCCATGGACATGATTTCTGGATATACACTGACAACTCGTCTCCAGGACGGCGCCTTCTTTCACGGATAGTATTAAGACAACGTACCAGATAAGTCACGCCAGCATGCCATGGAATAGTATCACTGACCTCGCCCACCGACGTATCACATTCACTACACTTCCATTGCCGCCCATACTACATCCACCGCCTAAACTAAGGCCACCAGCACTGTCTGCCATCCAATCAAGGCCCTTGAGGCCCCTTCAACTTCCCACGACATCACTCAGGACGTCAGTCATGTGTGATGCCCTGGCTTGCATCCTTTCACCCGCTCGCATGTATCGCATGCCAGCCCCTACCTTACCCTTACTAACCAGGGTGCTCATAGCGGTCCCTGAACGATGCACAGTAGTATCTAGTAGAACTAACCGCACCCTTCCCCTTGCCCTTGCATCGTTACTTATTCTAAAAGCATGTGCATCAAAAGACGATGTAGACGGTGTGGGCCGTCCCTTTTAAAAAGAAAGAAAAAAAATTAGCGCTCGGATCTCATCCACCGCAGCCGCTAACAAAGACACCCTCCTCTCACTCCAAAGGAAGGTTCAACACTTAACGACACAAATCGCCGACATCAAGACCTTCGAATCATCTGAACTGACGGACTTAACCTACCTAAACTGACTAAAGAACTTCACAAACACATCACCACCAAGGACTAACATAGCATACATGACAAGCTAGATGCGACTCTGGATGAACAAGTCCAACTACATCGGCGAATCTCCGACCTCCATTTCGTCATCTCTGCACCGCCGTCAGCACACCTCAACAAGACTTGACCTTTTACTACAAGCAAAAAGCTGGCTCCACTTTCGCCCTTACTTATGAATCCAGCTTGACGACCTACCCCCTGACTTATGCCCCCCACTGTCATCCTCTAAAGAGACACCGTCTCTTCAAGTTGCACCCATTCCCACGCGCCTTGATCAGGGTCTTAGTCATGATCGACGCCTGGCCAGCATACCTTACCCGCCCGCTGCTATCATCAGCCGGCACAGTAACTTTACCTTTAATAATGGGAGTGCTTTTAGCGGGATCACGGCAGGACGTTATAAAGCCGCAACCACTTTCCTTCCTATTTTCACACTTGTTAAATAAATAGTTTTCCCCCAAGAAAGCGGAAATTTGACTGATTTCCACTTGTGAAAAATAACTAGCAGTCAACTGAACATACACGACATATTAATAAAGTTCATCGCGAACCACCTACATGACCGCAAATTTCAATCGAATGTTAACAACCACTTACCGACCCCCCCGCCCAATCAAGGTGGGAGTGCGTCAGGGAAGTATCCTAGGGCCGATTATCTTTAACATTACCATGAACGATATCCCAAAAACAAATTATACAGATCTGTACATCTAGGCAGGTGACACAGCAATTGTGACACAATCAGCCAAACTTGTTTTTGTCTATAGTATTTTTTTCGAATTTTTTAATACCTATATGTTTACTGGAGCGTTTATAGCCCGCTCGTACGTTCACACACACAGACACACACACACACACACACACACACACAAACACACACAGACACCTGTACACACTCACACGATGTCACTATATACACTGTTTACACCATGTACACTTGAGCCTTACTGCGTACTTACAGTAAGGCCGCGGCGGTTGGAGTGGTAATTATCTCCCCTGCCGTGAGCGGGGGCCTCTGCCGTAGATATGTGTGGCCATGGGCCGCGGGATGCTGGGCGCGCGGGTTGGGCGAGTCGTTGTCGTTTATATTATCTTTATTCTGGCATGTTTGCGATGCTGCGGCCCGCCTCTACCAATATTGGAAATGGCAGGGTTGTTGTGGTTGCTAATGCGCGCCCAGCTGGAAGAGGCCTGTTTGAGGATGGCCTGGGGTATGGTAGGAAGTTATGTTTCCAGGTGGATTTCGGTGTTTGTTGTAAGGAGAGGGACGGAGAGGATCTTTCTCAGGGATAGGTTTTGTATGGTTTGGACGTACTTTATGGTAGATTTGGATACGTTGGCTCAGACCACACACGCGTACATGACCACCGAGAGTATAAATGCCCTATACAGGGCAAGCTTGGATTTTATTTGGATTTGTTTGCTCCTGAAGCTGGGGGCGCATAACTTTAAACTCTGCCGCTGTTTGTTGGTGGTATCTTTTATATGGGAGGACCAGTTCATGGTTCGTAACAGCGTCATGCCCAAGTACTTGACTTGCTCACGGTAGTGCAATGGTTGACCACCGACTGTTGGGCCCATGGCCAAAGGGCACCACTTATTTAAAATGGATCAGCTGGAACTTCTTTGGATTAATTTTAACTTTTCAATCATGGAGTCATGAGAGGAAGCGGTCAGCGTACAGCTGAATTTCGAAAAGGCCGAAACGATAATTTTTGTGCTGGTTGTAGATTGCAGTGTCGTCAGCGTACATGGCCACTTTGCCACTCCACAGGAGCGCGCGAGATAAAGTTATGCCTCCCCTGCGTAAAGCCATTTACTCCAGAAGTGTAGAGATGGCGCATATAATTATTTCGGCTTTGTCCCAAATGTTGTTGCAGATTTTGAGTTGTCCGATGAAAGGCCGCAACTTGGTAAGGATCTAATACGTGTTTAAACCTTTAATTAGGGAGAGTAGCTTCATAAGTCCACCCAGGTCACTAGTGGGTGCCTGGGAGGGGGGAAGTTGGAATGGGACCAGTTGGTGGTGACACAGATGCTGTTCGCCCTCCAGCGGCGCCTGCAGAGGATACTGAAGTATTTCTCTTTCCTAAATAATTGGTTTGTTTTTGGTGGTCCTGTCCAACGATACCTTATATTTGGGCAGAAGCCTGCCACGGGAAACCATCTGGCGCAACTGGACGCCCGTGTAGCCCTTCACTTGGAGGAACTTCCGGATGAAGTCCTCTTCCAGGTCCTCCGGTTGCCGTTTGATGACCACACGGAGGCGCTGGTCGCTCCTGGGGTTAAAGCTGTAGGACTCCACACCGGCGTTATTTAGGTGTCCCATGGTTGGCACGGCGTCCTGTTTCCTCTCAAGGAAGAGCTTGAGGAGTTTCTGTTGTTCTGTAGCTTGTATTTGTTGGGTGAGAGGGAGTGCCGGAGGATGCGAAGAACTTTCGCGGCCTGGCGGTTGTCTGGGATGATTATCCTAGGGGGCTTCTGTTCACCCTGCCCCTGTTGTTCTGTCGCCGAGGCCGCGGTGGATGAGGTGGTGGTCGTCGTGGATGTGGTGGCCACCCTCGATGTGGTGGCCACCCTCGATGTGGTGGCCGAGGTGGAGGCGGGGATGGAATCAGGTTTCTGTTGAGGTTCTGTGGGTAGTTTTTTCCCTGTAGGTGGACCCTGGGGTCTCCGTCGGGAGCTCGGCAGGTTGGGGAAGTTTGGTATGTCACTGTTGTCGTTATCGGACTCCCACAGTGCAGTGTATCTGTTGCTGGTGCTGAGTGTGCTGTGGGATCTGTTGATGGGCGCTGGAGGTGCTTAGTTTTATTTTTCTTCTTACCACCGAGATTTGAACCGGCACGCTCACTGTCTCGGCGCTAGGAACTGGCTCATATATGCTAGAAGGTACCGCCCTCCCGGTGTTTGATTGGTCCTGCTCTGGGTTCGAAGGGACGTGGTTTTTCAGGAACGAAGCGCCTGATTTAGCTATGAATGTTATTTCCAAAGCTGGGTACCATGTTTCATGTAGTTTGAGTGCTCCTTCATTCTTATTAAAATTGAGTTTATGCTTCTAAATTTCTATTCCTTCACGCTATATACGAGCATGATGATGAGAAGTTATGGCAAGGAAGTCTGTTTCATTGTGGCGAACGAGATATTCCCCGGGTGCTTCCAAAGCATGTTGTGTCACGGAATATTTTTCCGGTTGGTCTAGGCAGCAGTGTCTGCGGTGTTCTTTAATTCTGGTGTTGATGCTGCGTTGTGTGGTACCCACGTAGACTGGCCCGCATGAGCTTGGTATCCGGTATAATCCCGCCGTCATAAGTGGGTACCAGGGATCTTTGGCTGAACGGAGATAGCAATGAATCTTTTTGGTTGGTATGAATGCTGTATCTACATTGTGGGCCTTTAAAAGTTCGGAGATACTACTATAAAAATAACAATAGAATAAAATAAAACAAAATCTACGTAGGGAATATCACGGTTTCTGCGAAGTATACCAGGCCTTATTATGTATACCTTATTTTTAACATTATTCAATTTCCAGATCAATTTAGCTAAAAATAATTTGCAAATTTTCCACACATAATCTACTTGCTACCTTAACTAATTAGCTAAGCCTATAGGCTACCAGATTCCAGTAATTTAACAGATGTACTCACGTAATCGAGCTATACTCAGACCTTCTTCTGAAAGGGTAGTGTCATACTGAAAAATTCAATGCCATAGCCGGGATTTGAAGCACGGATCTTCAGGTTTCCGTCCAGTCGGTCTAACAATTTGAGCTACTATAGCCAACATGCCGACATGACATTAAACTCTCCAGCTGACTCATGGTTCCCCCGGTAAACCACTTAGGAGTTTCTCATAAACACATGAGACAACTACCTGAATTGCGAGTTCCTATGCTGTAAGTACTTTAAGGCCCGGGCTTTATAGTTCGAACCACTATCAGGTACAATTAATGGAAATTAATTGTTCTTTGACACTAGCCGTGTGTAGGACGCACTATGAAAGGGTAGAGTCTGACTGAAAAATTCAATGCCATAGGCGGGATTTGAACCACGAAGCTTCTGGTTTCCGTCCAGCCGGTCTAACCATTTGAGCTACTATGGCCAACATGCCGACATGACATTAAACTCTCGAACTGACTAATGTTTCTCCCGGTAAGGCACTTAGGAGTTCCCATAAACACATGAGACAACTACCTTAATTGCGAGTTACTATGCTGTATGTACTTTAAGGCCCGGGCTTTATAGTTCTAACCACTATTAGGTACAATTAATGGAAATTAATTGTTCTTTGACACTAGCCGTGTGTAGGACGCACTATGAAAGGGTAGAGCTAGACTGAAAAATGCAATGTCATAGCCGAGATTTGAACCACGGATCTTCTGGTTTCCGTCCAGCCGCTCTAACCATTTGAGCTACTATGGCCAACATGCCGACATGACATTAAATTCTCCAACTGACTGGTCTTTCTTCTACTGTACTTCTAGTCCAACGATATAGCTAAAATCTACGTTTCTATTATAGCTTTAATTACTATAAGTGGTATGCAAAGTTCTCTCCTACGATGTTCATCTCCTAAAGGGGCTGTCATCAGTAGATTGAGCTGGTTCGTAAATTCCATATATCCGGTTTATCATATTTGTGTCTATCCGCTCTGATTCTCTGCATATACCTCCTGTGGCCCTCCTGGAGTTCTCCTTCTTTCTGTGGCTTCTGCTCTTCCTTCCGATATGCATAACTGACGTCTTCTATTCATCGGTCATGTGTCATAAGTTAGGTCATTTCAAATCTGAGAATCTGTCTCTTCAGTTTCTCCTGGTCTTAATATTTCCTTCCGGTGGTCTCTTAAGTAATATACCTTTCTCGCATATTGCAATATTCCTATATTTGTGTTACAGATGCTAATATGTCAAGTGCCAAGCGATATTGGTTTTATTCATTTATGATTCATATTGATATCTTTAAAATGAGGACCTTTTGTTTAGAATTGTTGTGAGTAATAGAACGTCAAGAGTGAACAGTGTAAGTCACAAACAAGTGAAGATGAATGCTAATTTCCAATCTAGATAAATAGTAGATATGATAAATTAAACAGAAAGATATAATTTATAAAAGAAAATTGTTTTAGGACTTTATATTTGCAAAATCAGAAACTTATGTAACTGAAAATTACGGTATTGGCCACAAGGAAAGTGATGTAGACTAGAATCTTTAGTTACCATGGTGATAGGGTAAAAATCAATAAATGGAAAGGGCAAGATAGCGTCTTTTGTGTCGTGATCTAAAATTGAACAGACGCATGTGTAGAAGTTATGCATATTTGCAAATGTCTGGTTGATAAACAGATAAGTTGAGTTGTATTAATCATTCACGAAAGAACAAAATATTGTTTTAAATTGTACAATAGTGTTGATGTCAAATAAAAATCAGTTAAATTTGAATTTAAGTTCCATAGAATTCTTTACACTGCTTTAGTTGCCTAACATTGAGTTTCATAATCGAAGAATCCGATACTACTGCCAGGATGAGATTTCAGGCAAACCGGAGCTACAAATAACATCTTTACGTGGTGCATGATAACATCTGCGTCATCGCAACATCAATATAATACGGCTACAAATGCTGCAGCAACGTGGGACAACCACCATTACACCGCCATTACCATCACGAAACTACAGGAATTGTTTCTTGTACTCTCTTTTTTCAGGTTATGTATTTATTAACGCCTTACTGGATACAATCTCATGTGCATAATCATCGGTTATCTTAAGATATTCCATAAGCATTTTCCTTGAAGATTCCTTCTACTGGTACACTACATGTATTACACCAAAAATATCATGTTTAGGTTAATCTAAACATTTACATTGTTTACATAAATTTGTATTCTTATTTCCTATACTTTTTAAAATATACATTATTAGTAGCATGGCCTGTAGCAAAGTGAAAAAGTAATTTTCATCGTTTTCAATGTTCCAGATTTAGCTTTCCTTTATAATATCGGGGGTAAATAGTGTACTCGCTTTCCTACGTGTGCATTATCATTCTTCTTGCTATTCCGGTAGTAAATAATTCTACACTTCTGTCTTAGTACTGCATCTTTTTCCCACAATTTTAAAAAACATTTCCACATTCTTCCTTCTTTAGCCAGTAATTTACACTCCTTAATCTAATTATATAGTAAATAGATTAAATTCCCGCTACTATTATTAGGGCCAAGGTATATGTTTTTGTATCTCAGCTACGGCAAAGTAATATCTGTCTCTAAATTTTTCGGATTAAATTTGTGCAGGTGTTGATCCTTAATCTCCGTGCCCATGTACTCACATCATATACTATTATCCCTATTACAAAACTCATATGCTATATCCTTATTGCTGTAAAAGAAATTCTATAGCTATTCAGGCAACCGCATGTGAAATTTGTTATGGTCAAAGGGGCGTAGAGGCGGTTTCCTTGGGGTATTCCGGTTTACCCCGCCATCTCACTCCACCGTTGTTCCATTTTCGTTTCATGTGTCATCAGTGTCATCGCCTGCGGTATCGCAAGCACTCAAAGTGGGCATTAACACTACAAAGAATTTAGATACTTCACCTGGATGTTTAGAACATGTTCCATCAAATTCTGTGTCTAAATATTTAACAGTTTTGTATCTTTTTATAGTTAAAATATAGATTTTAATAGTGGAGTCTCGTTTGACTTCTCCCTTAAACATCACATATGCTGATTTATGTGGGGCTAATTTTAATTTGGTTGTGGTACATCACTGTTCAAGGCCGTCAATCATCTGCTTAGATCTCTGTTCTGGTCCTAATCTATTCCTTGCTTCCAACATAGTCATTAAATTGTCGGCGTAAGCAATGATTTCTCCTACCTCTTCCATTTTCTCAATTCCGTCTAGTATCCGTTCCGTTATTATATCCCAAAGTAAGGGCCCTAAAATGGACCACATGCGGGTATCATTCATTAATTTGTCTGCTTATTTTTCCTGAAGTGGTTTGGACATAAACACTTCTATCCGCACACCAGGTTTTTATGGTGTTATATAGATACCTTGGTTAATCCTTATCTCTCATAGCATTAAAAAGCTTCGGCAATTTTAAATTATCAAAATCTCCCTGAATATCAAGGAAAACTCTAATCAAATGTTTCTATTCACTTGAATTTATTCTCTTTAGTTCACAGTTTACTGCATTTTCCGTGGATCTGTTCTTTCTAAAACCAAATTGCTTATCACTCATAACTATATTCCAGGATGCTTTATATACAACAAGCTCCTGTGTTTTTCCAAGACTATTAAGCAAGCAAATTGGCTTATAGGATTCTGCCTGCAATAAGTCCATAACTTTCCCTTTCTTGACAACAGCTACTTTAGCTTCCTTCCAGCGGTAGCAATTTTTTTTTTCTAAAAATTGTCACTGATTTAATAGCTTGGTTATTGGTGCTAATTTATCCACCAGATTTTGAATTGCCTCTGACACTATTCTACCTTGTCTTGAAGATTTGTTTTTCTTTAATTGTCTAATGGCAATACTTATTTCGGTGATATCATATGGATATATTAGTCCTCAAAAGTACTCTTCTTCATACGTCTCCTCATATTTGTGTTCTTGTTACTCATTTTCTATGCTATTTCGTGGCAGTAGCTTTCCTAATAAAAATTAATTGATACTTTCCATGTTATCGTTTTCTATCCATCTGCTTTTTCCAGGATTGATATAAATTCCGGTCCTCGTAATTTT
The DNA here is from genome assembly GCA_030765055.1 of Mantis religiosa. NCBI lineage: Eukaryota > Metazoa > Arthropoda > Insecta > Mantodea > Mantidae > Mantis > Mantis religiosa. The sequence continues at coordinate 194,823,878 of CM060948.1, read as the reverse complement.
ACCACTTTGATTTTATACGGAACAGCCTGTGCATTATCACTCAATTTTTATCTACATAATTATCCCATGAATTCTTCCTCGAATTTTGAATTTCATTTTGTAATGTTCTTTTATTTCCCTATAATTCTTTAAATTTATGTCTATTTCTGAATATATGTACTACCTAATTTTGGTAAATTCCTCTTGCTTTTCTAATCTTCCTTCGTAATTTATATAAGTTATAATTCTTTAGACTTTGTATTCTTCGGTATAAGTTCCTCAATAATTTCCTGAATTCTGTTATAATTTTACCAGTTTTATTTACATCAATCATACTATAAAATATAATTATAAAATTTGGTACTTCAAATTCCGCCCGCCTCGGTAGCGTGGTGGTAGCATGTCTGCCTCACGTTCAAGAGGTCCCGAGTTCGAATCTCGGTCAGGTTGAGTTAACTAGATAAGGTTTTTTCCGGGGTTTTCCTTTATCCTTCAAGACGAATGTCGGGTAACTGTAAGCTCCATGGACCCTGGACTCATCTGAGCATCATTTCACCCAATTCATTCACCGTTCGATATGACTTAACGTTGGAGGACCTAAATTACAAAAAAGGAAGGGAAAAAACCAAGAAAAAAGAAAAAAAATTCAAATTCTTTTTGCACTATATTCCAAAATGCCTTTTTGAAGTTGCAACTTTTCTCTTTCATTACCAATGCACAATCTGACTTCGGTATTATCTCATCATTGAAACAGATTAGATTATGATCGCTTACCGCTTGATATTCTGTAACCATTCCATTAACAATGCGTTTTCACATACAGGTGTTTCAAGACGATACCGAACGAATATAAAGAAGTAGCCACTCAGCTTCTATGTGACACATATAGATATTTTTCCGCCAATATAGTGGCGTAAAATTTGGCTCCACAATGAATGTGGTTTAGGTACTGGCAGGAGCAACGCCACCTGTCTCACGCTATCGGAGGTAGCACAGCTAGGAGAGGAACCGTACCGCCTGCTGTAGCTGTTTGTAAACTTACGGGCATTCTCCACGGCACCTTGCTACTGTTCAGAATTTCTGTGGCTTATGAAACCGCAATAAAGAAGCTACTCCTTAGTTATTCGCTAATGGGTGTTTAACGTGTTACAACATTCCGTTGTAACAGTCCAAGACGACAAATAAGCTAGTGGAGGTATGCAACTTAAACCATTCAGAGGGTAGTTAAAGATTGTGAGGTTGACAATGGAAGCATTAAATACTAAACAGAACAGAAAACAATATCAAGTAATTGTAGATAAATTTAACCAAAACTAAGTATCTTACACAATGAGACAAACATTTTATTTCACTGTGTTTACTAATAATAAATAGAGCAATTTAAACTGAAAGGGTAGCTGTTGATCTTTACAGTACGTGGTTGAAAGTATTGTAGAATTATGGTCATAACAAAATGTTCTGAAGTTAAACAAATAAATATTATCATTGATGTAACTATTTTTACAATACGCGTTATTAATGGAACTAAATTATTGCATTCTTGGGGATAATTGAACAATTTCTCTTGAATCCTTTTATTTATAACACATTAAAGCAATTGCTCAAACCGGCCACCTTCAGATTTTAAACAAAGCTGACACCTTCGTAAAAGTGACCTATGCACTCGGCGCACAACTTCTAGGTTTGAACTCACTTCTTACCATGCAGGATGAAGTATGGCTACCAGTTCCACTTGTTTTGTACGGGTATTGCATACACTAAAGGTTTCAAGTGGCCCCACAAACAGAAGTCGACTTGTGAAATATCTGGGAATCGAGGTGGGCAAATGATGGGGCACCCACGACCGATCCATTTCTTTGGGAATGCAGAACACAAATGCTCCTGAACCTCAAGGAAGAATTGCAGATCCTCACCGTCATGTTGATACAAGTTTTGACTTCTTCCTAAAGGAACGGATTCCAACAATGCTGCCAATCATTTCTGAGGTAAGGGGATATTCTTTAGACCGTTTAGGTTTCCAGGTAACAGGTATGTTCCCATAGGGGAGTTTGAGACTATACCTCCCTAAACTGCCCACCTTGGTAGCGTGGTGGTAGCGTGCCTGCCTCTCGTTCAAGAGGTCCCGAATTCGAATTTGGCCAGGGTGAGTTACCTGATTAAACTTTCTTCCGGAGTTTTCCCTTATCCTGAAAGACGACTGTCAGGTAACTCTAAGGTCTATGGATCCTGGGCTCATTTGAGCATCATTTCATCCATTCCACTCGTCGTCCGATGTAACTTAACGTTGTAGGACGTAAACTACACAAAAAACAAAACAATGTCCCCAATCGTGTACTGAAAATCGATGCTGGTGTCCTGTTTCAATGAAACGCCACGGATTTTCTTCAGCTCAATAATGCTGATCATACACTGTAGTTAACCCAGCTCTGGTCAGTTGCACTTCTTCCGTGAATAAAATTGACTTTGTACAATTGGGATCGGTGTCGCATTTTTGCAGTAACCATCGGAAAAATTCCAGTATTTTCGGGTAATCAGATGGTTAAACAGCTTGAACTATTTATGGACGATAACGATGCAGTTTCCATTCCATTCCATTCTCCAAATGGTAAGATGATCTACGTTCGTTTAGACCGCTAATTGTCGAGTACTAAGTGTAGGTGTTTCAATTCTGTTAAGTACTTGCTGCTCAAACGGCACAGTTCTTACAGACCTATCCAGGCCCTTGTCATACAGCCATGGTCTGTAACTACCAGAGTAGTGTGCATCTCACTGGAGGCAGACGGTCAAAGTCCACCCTGGCACCAAAGACGTCACAGGTTTCATGGAGACTCAAATACGTCATTGGTCCTTAAGCTTTGGAAAGGTCAAATAGGTGGCGTGAGCCTTTGATCTTTCCAATGTTCGAGAACGAATGACGTCACTGCGATCCATGAGACCTCCTTGGCGCCAAGGAGGAGTGACCGCCACCTCCAGCTGGGCATGTTCTCTTTTGATTTTCTATGCATCGGTCGCAAATGGTAGTACACAGAAATGAAAATTTTTCCACGTGCGTGGGCTAGGACTGTAGATTGAAATGTACCTTGCATTGATGATACGGAGGGAATGCGCTTTTACACCGCTCAACTAGTTTGCTTCATGCGTCGTCCGCGTCTTGAGGAGGAAAGTGTTGTAAGGTTAGAGACAGCAGCGTCAAGGCGTCGAGTTCTTCAGGATCAAGCTACGACAGATGCTAGTGCTTGACGAGGTATTTTTGGATGAATTGATCGATCCGTTGTTCCGCAACGGTGCGCTTCTACTTTGGTTATCTCTGACGATGACCTAAGGGCAAATGATGCAAGAAAAGAAATAATAATAATAAATTTGTTCCTTTTCCTGTGCCACCTGCCTGTTTTCCTCTTTTTGTAGGAGTTTTTCGTAAGAAAAGGACAAAAAGGAAGTGTCGTGCGTACCTTTTCGTTAAAAAAACGAGCTGTGCGATGCGACCGTGCTGCCAAAGACTGACTGACGATGCGTGCATGTTGGAGGGGATATATGATCTTTGACAGCTGCGTTTTGATTGGTTGCTTGAGTCAGGTGACACGGCGTGGCATCACCGATGACGTTATCTCCATTTTAGGTGATGAGCTAATGTATGTTGCAACATATGAGTTAGGCTGCACAATACTTCCGATGGTATATATATATATATATATATATATATATATATATATATATATATAGCGTTGACACGTTGTCATTGCAGGTTATTATTACAGGTTTTACACTATGTATAAGGTGACGGTAGTGCTGGTTGGCATAGGTGCGCTAACTGGTGGAGAAGGGAGTTCCATACCTTTGGCAGGTACGGGTTTACTCTGGATGATGATAGCGGTCATTTGAAGAATGCAAATGTTTTCAAGAAAAACTACGAATTATATTCTTATTGTTCCTAATGAATAAGCCGAGTATCACGTGTAGGTTTGGGGGTGCTTTGATAAACGCGAAGAACTTGAATCATGTGCATGTCTGTTTAAAACCCGTGACGAAGTGTTGGTCCGGATATCGGTATGCTCGGTTGTTTTACGGAAATGTGTATGTGCGGAACATGGAAGGGGGTCAAAATTTTGTCGCGAATGACGTTTGCGACTGTGTGAAACATTGCGGAATGCAGCTTTTATGGTAAACCTGTCGACATGATAGCGAGCGATATTACTTTCATTTTGGTAGAAATGATGAATTGTAAGAAATTAATATATAAGCAGGATTTGCCGCCTGGTTTGGGCTTCAATTAGAAATTAACTGAAGAACAAGCGGAGTTGGTAATATTGTAGAGTGTCGTTGATGACATAAACGCGTTCTTTGCGGATAACTACCTTTACGTGTTTGGAACGTGTGGAAATGGTGAGTGGAATTTGAACCTAGGAGCAAAACGGGCTGCAGGTTGAACTAACTGTGGATCTACTTGGTCTGTCGAAGGCATTTTAAATGGATGTCCTAAATTCGGAGCTGCCATAGCCAACGCATCATCAATAGTATACGCAAGATTGTGGCGGAAAGTTTAAATCGGGTACAAATAGAACTAAGAAGAAGTTAGAACGAGAGCGCAATGCTATATCTGCAAATTTGAATGATGTATTAGATACTGCTTTGTAAGATAACCATAATCTTACAGAAAGGTTTTCTAAAGCAGACCAAGGGTTACGAAACATGAAGGAGGCATTAGATATTAGACAACACAATCTGAGATAACAACAAAGTGCACTAAACAAGATAAAGACCAACGTGAACCATATGTACGAGCAGGTTCTTGGTATGAATCAGTTAATATTCAATCTAGCAAATTCTAATATCTGCACTTCTAAGAAGAGACATGGATCACAAGAACAGTTGTATGGCAATTACGATGACAATTTACAATTAACAAGTCAGGAAAAGGAAAAGAAAAATGAAGAAATTGATGACGGTTTTGAATACATTTCAATATGGGTAAAACCTGTATAAAAGTTGGTTTTTTGTGATTCGTTTTACGAATAAAACTACGAAGGAGTTGTTTTCTTTCTAGTTTATAAAGAAAAAATAGTATTTTGAAATAAAAAACGGCATTTGAGTATTAGGTTTTAAAGATTTGTTTAAAAGAGGATAAGTTATATATAATACAATATTTGAGAATCAGGTGTTAAAAATTTCATTTAAAACATATATACATATAATAAAAGTATGTGAGAATTATATGTTGACAATTTGATTTCAGAACATGAATTGGTTATATCTATAATTAAAAGTTTTTAGTATTAGGTGATACAAATTTGTTTTGGAAAACAAAAATGTGTTATTTCCATATATAATAAAAATATAAAAAGATGGATTCAATACATATAATGAAGAAAGATTGCTAGAATTAGATTACTTGGCAATAACTGCCACTTTCTAACATTGTATACTGTGCATACAGGTTCGTTACTTACCGAAAAGGTTAATAAGGCAACACGGTCACCGTGATTGAGATTACACGGTGCTAACGAGTTATTTCTAACATTAACTGCTAGCACATGGGATTTTATGTCGCAGATAACCTTATGTGCGAAATCATGTCATTTTTTAACAAATGAGCCAAATTCGTCACGGTCGCAATATACCCTTTGGGAATTTTTGTCTTAAGTCATATCGGTATCGTGACGATGCACCCCGTGGGATTACAGGTGCACCCAGACGGCATATAATATATCCTGTATGGGATTCATCGGCTGCACGGCTGATAAGTCCAAAAATTCGTATTGGAATACATTATAGTTTTCGGTAACGTAACCTCTAAAACTGTAACCGTCATCATCGGAACCGTCGTCATGGTCGTGTCCGTCGCGGTCGATTTCGCTGCCTGACCCTATCCTACTAAGCTTGGACACTAACTCCGTGGTTTCGTTTTGTGTGCTGGTGTTGTTAGTTACATTTGTTTGGTATAGGTCTGTTACGTCTGCGAGACACTATTGCAAATTGGCTGCAAGTGCGTTAATTCTAGCTCTATCAATATTCATTAAATTTGTAAAGGAGCGCCTTACCCTTTGAGGTACCTGTTGGAATCATTCGGACGCGATGACGAATTTCCAGATATCCCCGGCTGTCACAATGCCGACAGGTCCATTGCTAGTGGACACGACTCCTTTGCGGGCTTCTCGATTGTCTGAGGAGCGGACTCGTTCTCACGAAGCATCGCAGAAGGCGAATGTTCGTCGTCTTGTTGCTCATGGCCTGTTTCAGCTGACATCTGGAGCTCATCGGTGGACAGCATTTCCTCTCTTTGCTGCTGGAACTGCATTACCTCTATAGGTAACGGGAGCTGTACTTGCACAGCGATGTCAGTAGCATTATGCCACTTCACTAAGTATTTCCTGAATCTTGAAGGAATTTCCCTCGTGAGCGGAATAAAACTGGAGCTGGAGATAGTTCCGTTCTTAATCTTTTTCTACCACTGGAGAAGTCCAGTGGAACTTCCGTCACGCCTCGTTTTAACGACAGGTCCCACGTAATGTTCGTTGAGCTATCGAAGTCGGCAGCTCTTGAGGAAGAAGAACAACTTGCACTTGTAACTTGAATGTTCAAGTACATGTTGTTGGTTATGATAGACTTTCTGTTAAACAATCAGAAATCGGTATGATTTAACAAACCATAATAGCGCTTATATATGCTAAGTAATAGGCGATAAGACTCACTTTAAAGTTTAGATATGCGCCTTGACTGACTTTATTCTCGAAAACAGCAGATGACAGGCTACCGTACTTCACTGCATTGACGTCAATGCACTGGACCATGATAACCTCGGACCTGTTATTCTCGAAAACAGGTCGGATGTTACCATGCTTGAGTGCATTAACGTCAACGCACACTAAACATTAGAGTGCATTGACGACAATCGGAAGCTTTAGATCTAAATCCCGAAGATAAAGTACACACCACAGCCAGAAAAGACTATCACCGCATATACACATTGTATATGTTTAATTTAACTTCAGATAAAACTGCCAGCGAAGCTCATGTTTCAGGATTACATCACGGTAACGTTTCAATAAAGGTAAGTTTATAACTGCATTAAATGAAGCAGCTTGCATGATCGTTGTTTCCGAATATGAATGCGTGCTAAAATTTGACACTAATGTATCCATTTATGTAACACGAATACCCAAAAAATACGTAAATATTTAGCTAGAAATACTCGTATTTATACGAAACCTCACTTTCTAGGCGTTTGTAATCAATTACATAAATTTGTTCGAAAACCTCTTCCAGTGACCTTGGTTGTAAATACTGACCCTATCAACAAGCCCCGCACACACTGGATAGGTATCTAATAGATACTATCTATCTTTCAAAATGCGGAAAGGGTGAATATTTTCATAGTTTTGGAATGCAACCACTTTCTCCTTGTATAAAACGCTTTTTAAACCGCAAATGCGTTAAATATTGGACTTATTTCAAGCGAAGACTACAAAGCTCCAGCAGCTTTACATGTAAAAATTACATCATTGCTTATACAGTGCATTGATGTTGTAATCTACCGATTAAGAAATTGTACTTCAACTTTCGAATAACAGATTACGAGTACAACGATCGTCTGATAACAAAAACTTACAGAGACACATGCTTTCGCAACGACTGTAGAAACTCTGCTGTTATTCAACAAACCTGCAAGCCACCAAAATCCATATAATGTAAATGCAATTTTACTCTTACGCTTCACTTTAAGTTTGCAACGCATCAGGGAAGCATGTCTTCTGAAACGGGATTTATTTACTTAAACATTTCCGTGAATAATGATCTCGAGTATACAGGCAAAGAAATTTTCAGATGTGGTTCAGGTTGTGCAGCACAAACTTGGGTCTTTAAGTTACCACACGACTCCCATTTATTGTCAGATTAAGTGAATTCAATGAATAATCAAACCAGCTCCAAAATTTACGGTTTAAAATGGGACGATGGCAACGTTAACTGTTACGAACCCTTTTCAATAGTGAAACGCGGTGCAGCTCTTTTTACAGTTATCTTTACCAAAGGAGAACGAAGAACAGAATATCTGCGTGAGATTACAAACTGAACCGCAATTAACATACAGGAACTAAGATTAAACGACGAATCGTATGTAGCATTTTGTACTTCCTCGAGGTTTTATTCTTGTCATAGAATACCGTGTCTTCATTGCGTACAAAGATCTGCAACAATCATGGCCTAAAGGTACGCACAATTTAGATAAATGAAATGCACAGCCATGCGATCCAAAACCTAACTACGCTCGTCTGCCTCACGATCTTAACCACGAAGGAATCCTCAAACACATACCTTATGACGTGTTCGTTAATTACAAGTTTTAAATCAATTATATGTGATGTCTAAAATATCTTTTCTTTCTAAAACGCACCTTAAGCCTACTTAACCTCAAGCAGATCCAAAGTTTCGTCTGAGTACAGGGTGAAACTTCGTCATGTCTACATATGCTGTTAGGTAAGTACACACACATACATTCGTAGTCAGACTGGCCGAGTGGTCTAAGGCCATAGATTTAAGTTCTGTTTTGGGAAAGGAGCACTGTGGCACATTTACACATAACTGTACTTTATAAGTCAGGGGATATAACTCAGACATGCTATCAGGGAAAAAAGAACAAAAATGTGCTTCATTTGTGTTCAATGCATGACAGAGTTATCTTAAGTAAACAACATCCTAAAAGCTACCAGAATCAGTGGCGTACTACCATAACACCGAGTATGGCGTTGACGTGGTTGATCAAATGGCTCGACTGTACACAGTGAAATATGGACGCAGAAGGTAGCCTATGCACGTTTTTCAATGTGTTGGCCTTAGCAGCTATTGATGCATGGTTACTCTATGAGGATGTAACAGGTGAAAAAGTAAGTAGACGTCATTTCATATATAACTTAGTGGCAAGTATGTTTGTGGTCCATGTTTAGGCAACGCTCTATATACGTGTGTTAGGTGCTACGATGCTGCAGCTGGCTTTGAATGAGCGAAATCAGGTTTATAAGTGTTTTTCTTATATATACTGTGGTATTCAAAATTTTATGTTAAAACACATGTGTTTGCTAAGGAAAGAATCCATTTTACAGTTGGTTATCTCATATATTTGGATTAATTTGTAGGCTCAATATGTTCATTTTAGCATGTAATTCTACAACCAAAGGTAAAATTATATACTGGAAAAGTGTATAAATAATATTAAATAAACTGGTATGCATTCACATTTGTTTACCATTTTAAAATGGCAAATAAAGCTACCCCTTCTCGGTAGACCATAATCGCCGGTCCTTCCAGTGTTAACATCAATGACAGCAGCACCGGTCCACAGCAACACACCGATCGCGGCTAAGAGGTCGGTAGCAGTAACCCTCATGATGCACAGTAGCCCCTCGCCAACAGCATCGGCGACATCGACGCCAAGCACCACTTGGGCGGCGGCAGCACCGGCAGCAGAAACAACGATAACGGCGTGGTAGTCCACATCAAAGGGATTTTATGAAATTCAGATGAACAATCGAAGTACCATTTCTTGTTTATCACATTAGCAGCGAAAGAGCAGAACATTGCATAGAATAAGGTATATTGCAAAAACGCCCAATTCGATGTATATTGTCATTTGAAAACAAAATGCATTTTACTTGTAAGGATGAAAAAGGAAAAATGCCCCTTTGGAGATGTCGGTTGCACCGGCCTGGCGCCCTGGAGGCACATGGATGGTAATTACGTTATTCGTCCTTGAACATTGGAGAGATTAAAGGTACACACCACCTTTTTGTTCTTTGAAAAGTTCAAACACCAATGATGTCATTGTAACCTCCATGACTCATGTGACCTCTTTGGTGCCACGGTGGACTTTGACCGGCTACTTCCAGCAGGGTGCCTACCGCTTATGGGATTTCTTTAATTCTGTTTAGCGGCAATTTCCTTCTTTTCCTTCAGCTATATATGTTCAAGAGTGATATAGCTCTGGCCTCTTTTTCTATCCCTTTTTATTCCTCTTCTTTTGTTCTGTCCATAGTTGTTTGGAATTCTTAATGTATCCCAAAACAGCTTGTAAGTTATGCATTCCTTACCTCCAACAAAATTCTTCTTCGTAAATGACAAGGAAAACAAACTTGTGATTGTTCTTTAGTTTAACAACAATTACTGTTGCTTTCTGCTTCTCCACAAATACATAAACTATGTTTGTTACAAAATTTGGCTATATGTCCGAGATACTGGCACTTCATACATCTCGCTACTATAATAAAATCTTTTACTGATACTGACTGAAAACCTAAGTATATTCTTCATTTATTTATTATTTGCGATCTTATTTTGGGATAAACCTCCAACATTTGATGTACCACTGCCCAATTTCTAGGGCCAGTCACTGTACCTTCCCAAATTCGATTATTTGTGCGGATTTTAACGTATTATCGTGCTTTTTGGTGTCTTTCTCAGTCATTTTGAATTCTTTGTTCCTTAAGTTATGTCAGTATTTTATAAACTTTTAAAATAAACGTTAAAATCTTTTCCAACCTGTGTAAGATTAAGTGGGAGCTCGTGAGGCAAGGTTGAAAGTATTTCCATGATATTTAGATTAAATCGGCCATAACTTTAATTACTTAGAATCCTTGGATTGTATTCAGCTTTATTTTAGAGTATTCAATTGTAAGTTTTATGTGGATGAGTGTGCATTTTCATAGTTAAAATTCCGGATACCAAGCGGTATCCCAACATGACTATTTTACCTTTATAATCGCTTGAAATAGGTTTTAATGGGCAGACTGTATGATAATGTTAAGCTTCATACAACAAAATGCTGCCATTGTTGAAGTTCACAAGTACATTTATCCATATAGTGTATAATAATTGAAATGCTTACTGTGATCCTCCTTTTTGGCCTTTAGAGCAACCCATATGGCCATAGAAGGGAAAATAATAAAGGTAAAATTAAGAGGATTTGGAGAGACTAAATGTGTAGATAATTTCCTTGAAGAAACTGAATAAGGGCGTGGTATACGGGTTTTCGGCATGACTTTAATAGGGTGATGGTGCTAGCGGAAAATGGAACAGAATGATGAAGCAGGCAGCGAAGGAAGTAAGATCGTTGGGTTCGGTAGCGAGAGCAACAGACAGGAGATTATTGAGGTAATCGATTTCACCTCGGTCATCACGATATGCAGGGGAATCAATGACACATCATCTGTGTAGATTCGCAGGAAAGCGTCCATGTACAAGTCACATTCTACTGATGGTGGTCAGATGACGATGGGCAATCTTGTAGCTAAAGAAGCAAGGAGTCGTGGAGAGGTACAACTGAACTTTGGCGTGATGTTTGCCTTTATTTGACGGAGAATGGAGCCAGATGTCATTCTAGTGGCAGTAGGATTCAGGACTAAGGAACGGGAAGAAGTTCGTGTAGGGTTTTTGGATGCGTTGAAAGGTACCTTGGACGAGTCCATCTTTTGCCAGGTGGTCGGTAAATTCATTGTAGTGGATTCCGCCATGCCCTCTTATTCAAAGGAGGTGAATTTGCTGGCCGGCTATGATAGCGGTGTTCACCAATGTCAGGATCTGCTACAGATAACGGTGCATATCTCTCGCCCAGAGATGGTGTGAAAGTATCTGCAGCACAGTCTGCGCGTCGTTGCAGACCAGCAATTTGGTGAAGTCCCGAGAATTCCCATAGTGAAACGCTTCACGTATGCCAGAGCCTCCGTACTGTAGTTGGAAGCCTCCATAGGTAGGCGGTAGCGGGCCATGTCATTAGCAGAAGGACAAACGTATGCATGACTTACTCCATCATCAGATGTAGAATCGTCAGTGTCGATCGTGCTGAAGTCCGGCCTTGTCACTTCAAAGAAATGAGAAAAGATAACATTTACGTCATGGCTTCAAATGATATAATCAGGAAGATAATGCACCGAAAGATTCAGGAATTTCAACTCAAATGGATATTGACAACCAGGAAGAGAGGGACATTTCAAAATTAGTGGAAAACATGGTCTAATTCCCGCAAACCCATTAAGAGTAAGGGTAATCGACGGGTAGGGAAATTCTCGTCAAGATAGTTGGCACCGACAAAGTGCAACATCCGCAACACTGGATGGGCGTGCAGTGCGAAAACCAGCAATAAAAAGCGCCAGGTTGAAAGGTGTCGACGTATCTCCAATGGTGATTCTGAGGCTTCAACCAAAATGCATTCGTTGGTGTAGAAAGCATAACACCTTAATGAAATCGTAGAGCGATATCCCACTTGCACAAGGCCGATTATGGAACAGAGCCGAAAGAGAAAGAGCCGACACATATACAGTGGCGATTCTGAGGCCTCAAACGAAAGCGCATTCGTAAGTGCAGAAAGCATAACACCCAGAGAACATGGTAGAGCATGATACTGAGCGATATTCAACTTGCGCAGGACCGATTTGGGAGCCAAAAAGGATACAGCCATAGCAAAACACCAGCCTAATTAGGGAGCGATTTAACGGAAGTAATATGGTAGCGTTTCCGCCTCACATGAGTGAGCGATACTGCGTAGAAAATTAAGAGCTGGTGCAATCTTGGAAAGGATATGTTTGATATGATGACTCCAGGAAAAGCATCTATCCAAATGGTTACCCAAATGTTTTGCGGAAGATGCAAGGGTAAGAGTAAGAGGCCACATGTGTATAATACCATTAGGAAATGTCCATCGTTTCCCAGTAAACACGACGACTGAACACTTGGTGGATGAAAGCTGTAACTCACGAGCAGAAGCCCAAATTGTCAAATTAGTGGCCGCATCACTAACCCAAACACGTGTAATCAAAAAACTAGGGTGTAGAGGCTACAAACAGACATTATCAGCATAATGGAGAACTCAAATGTGTGGACTAAATAGGGAGTCTAAACCCGCCGTATAAAGCGTATAAAGAAGGGTACTCATAATTATCGAATCACCACTCTAGGGTCAAAAAAGGAATTACAAGGAGTACAATATAGATGATGCGATTTCGGAGAAGATTGTAAATCCCATAGCATTACCGCGGATGAGGATCAATGGCCTTCAGCTTCCCAAGCAAAACTATCAGTAAAGCACTATCGTAGGCGCTGAAAATTTCCAGAAAGTTCACCGTCAGATATCCACGTTCCAAATAGGTACGCTCGATGTTTCTAGTCAGTATGCTGAAACTATCCAAAGCATTTCGGCTTCTGTGGGAACCATATTGCGACATGGGTAATAAGCTCCGTGACTCCAACCACAATGCCTGTCGTCGTCTAAGCAAATGTTCAAAGGTCTTGGGCATATAACGAAACAAAGCAATCGGGCGATAAATGGTGCAAAAACCAGGGTCCTTCCCCAGTTTCAAGACAGGTACAATGATCTGCGTAGTCCAACTCTTGGGGAAAACACCAGAGGCCCAAAGGTCATTGAACAGTCCCAATAGTATCATCTTCGCTGTATGAGGAAGCTAGGTGAGCATGCTGTAAGATATGTGCTCATAACCCGGAGCTGAATTTGAGGTAAGACTTCAGCACGCTGTTGAGTTCAGACATGGAAAATGTAGGTACCAAAGAATGTTACAAGTCCCCGTAAGAAGAGATACCAGTATGTGCTGGAGTTGATGCCACGAATAGCTGGGCAAAATGATCTGCAATATCAGCGATCCAATCTCTCAGGGGGCGATTAGTAACTGCCTTCTTCCTCAATTTCTTAATAAGACCCCAAATCTGAGAAAAAGTTGTGTATTGTTTTGGTACGAAAGGTCTTCCAGCACTCCTTTTTGCACAGCCTTAAAAACGCTTGGACTATGCTACGGCCCATTTATAGGCCAGAAAATTGTATCACGTAGAGTTACACCGGTAGTTACAGAGAACCCATTTGCGCCTTACAACAAAACGACTGCATTCTATATTCCACAAGGAGCTGGTACACTACGGAACGTAATCAGTGGCTATTTCTCTGGAATCGAAAGAAAATCCGCACTATTGATACACAGTAGGAAGGGGTCGTAGCGCTCCAACGGAAGAAGATCAGTGGGAAGTTCAGAAAGGGTGGCGTGAAGAATGCGTCCATACTTCACTCAATTGACACGCCCTAAATTCCAGCTAGTGGAAGCGCGGTAGTCATCAGAAACGTGCCGAAGGGTAGTCGAAAACTCCAGCGGAAAATGATCGGAGCCAATTGTGAAGGGACGAACTCTCCATTTGAGGTCAGAAGAGAGGGACGAGGAGCAGAGCCTCCAATCAATCGCTGACGGTTTGTGTTCGAGCCGGGCGAGCAGGGTGGAACACGCATCACTGAGGAGAATCAATCCAGGGTCCTCGAGGAATATCAAGAGTGTTCTACCAGCAGTGACGGTCAGGTCGCATCCCCATATTTATAATGAGCCTTGAAATCACCGCCGAGTAAAATGGGGGTTGGTAACTGGCGGAGAAAATGATACCAATCTCGTCCACTGATGATAGCTCTAGGGGGACATTATAAAGAAATAAGTGTGTCCTCTTGTTAAGAAAGCAAAGCTCTCACCGCCGCGGCTTCTAAGGGATGAAGTTGGCTGTGATCTATCTTAATTGAGTAATGTGGAATAGTACAGTGCAGCAGAATAGCAACTCGTCCAAATCCGTCCATCCTATCCTTGGAATAGAGGCAAAAGTAAGGTATGCGAAGAGACTTATTAGAAGTCAACCAAGTAACCGACAGCAGGCCGATGGAGACGTGGCATGAAAAGCGTTTCTTTACAAGAAAGTCGTAATTAGCACGTACAGAATCACAATTCCACTGCAGCAAGTTTGAAGCCATGACATAATTTTGGATTGCCATCGCTGGTTTATGAGATTTGTAATAAACTGGTAAGTAGGTCGCGGATTACCAAAGATGTACAGGAGCTGTGGAGCAAGGAGAGGAAGCAGAGAATACAGGTACTATAAGTTGTATGGGGTTGATTCACAAGCTGCACACTAGTGGGAACAGACGGAAATGAGATAGCCGCCGAAGGGTAATGAGTTATCGAAGATACAGGTACTAGTGGAATGTACAGAGTGGACTGAATTGGAGGAAAATGAGGAACTCGGTCAGAAGAAGATCATGGGGACAAACGAGGCACCGAAACAGCAGGAGAAGCCAGTACAGCCAAGGGAAGACTATTTGAACTCCATGTGAAGAGGCTGGTCATGGAGAGTTTGATGACGGTGGAAAAGTACTATTTGACGTTGTAGGACACCTTCCTTTAGCAAGGTGAGGGAATGTCCGTGGATCTGTCATAAAAAGAGCTCCACAGATTGCCTGAGGGTAGGTCTGACGAGATGGATGGGGAAAGCATGGGGCATCTTCTCGAGAAGCTGCCACACATGCCTCACGGTATTGAGGAAATGCTGGGCATCTTCTGTTGGTTGTAAGATGAGTACCTGGACAGTGAAGGCAGTGAGGACAAGAAGTAGATGTGCAGTGTTCTAGGAGATGGGATCAAATGGGTTTACCGCATTTAGCAGCACCCCGACATTGATGCAAGAGAAGACCAAAGAGCAAATATTCTGGACAAATGTATACTAGAGGATGACGAGATTCCACCAGACAGCGACTTCCATAAATGGCAACATTGTAGGCAAAACTTGAGAGAGAAAGGTAATCTTACATAAAGGAATGGGAAGTCGTACTGCAGGGTCACTAGAAGTGGGTCAAGAAAATCGCTGCCAGGAAAGAACAAGGTAGGAGTTCTCTATAGACTCAGTAACTTGTTCTTCCGATAGACTGATATCTACAATCCGAACAACACCCTGCTTTTGCACGGATTAAATTAGGAATATAAACTTTCAGAGCTGTCCCTGAAAATGCCAGTGATTCAATAATGGTGTTAGCGGCCTCCGCCAATGCAGCTTCAATTTTCAAACTATTTTTACCTGCGGAGGCAATTTTCAAAATTGCCAGTTGTGACGAAACGGAAGTTTACCCACACGCATGGGGTGTAACTTAACCACATTTTTATCTAGACTGTCAATAGACAAATAGAATAGGCCAGGATCTGAGCTGCTATAGTGATTTGAATGACTGCGAGGTCTAGAAACACCAGATGGAGAATTTGATGTAGTAGGACACGACGGAGAAGCAGTAGAAAGTGTATATGGAACCATCGCCGAAGACTGAAAGGGACCGTTGTCCGAGGAATCTGCTGGGATGTTCCGAGATGATAAACAATCGCATGAGTCTAAGACCATGTCAGAGTCTAATGAAGCAACGGATTGGCCTACAATCCGCGGCCGCTTAGATACCCGCTTGTCATTCTCACCTGTAGAAGACGTCGTGTTTTTTGTAATGCACGTCCTCCAGCTTTAAGTCATATCGGACGATGAATGAAATGGGTGAAAATATGCTCAAATGAGTCCGGGGTCTAGGGAGCTTAGAGTTACCTGACATTCGTCTTGAAGGATAAGGGAAAACCCCGGCAAAACCTTATCCAGGTAACTCACCCTGACCAAGATTCGAACTCGGGACCTCTTGAACGTGAGGCAGACACTCTACCATCTATGCTACCGAGGCGGGCATAAAAGTCGTCGTAGGACGTAGAGAGGTTCACGGTGAAAAGTCTGCAGAGATTGTTCCATTAAAATGACAGAAGAAAGTTGATCTTCCTGCTGATAACATGCGTTTATTGCAGAATTAATTAGCTGCCCCATATCAGGGGTCAGCCAAAGTGCACTAAGTTCCAGCACTACACGAATGTGAAAATTAGTAGGTCAAAACACAAAAGGTTTGGTTTATATTTAAGACTGGCAAGGTCGTTCTACAAAGACAGTCGACTGGGCTCCTTTGGTACCCCACTTGGTATTCCATCTGACAAACACTTATACATAAATGCACATTGTAGAAGGTTATATGTTGGTAGAAGTGTGAAATGAATGTGTATTGTTCTGTGATGATCATTAGCGTGAAGCTCTTTTACTATAGCACGCGGTGTTGTGAATGAACATGTCCAAATTGCTAAAGTTACAGGAGAAATATAATTCACACACAGAACAAGATATAGAGGAAGCAATGCGTATAATTAATAGAAGCAGAGTCAGAGACTGAGAGTATTGATGTGGAGTCGGTGTGTTTAGAAACAGAAAATAACGTGGAAGAAATGGTCAGGGAGTTGTAACGGATCTTAGATCTCCTTTAGGAACTGGATATGGTAATAGAGCGGGAAAAAATTTAGATTCACTTTGTATGGGCCAGATCTAGAAGATGAATGATGAATTCTCACTTGATCAAGAGTGTAAATATTGGAAGATTCAAAAAATAGAGAGTAGTATTTTCATTCATTTCAAAATAAGGGGTATCACACCTTAATTATGTTTCACCGAGTTGTCCAAATTTTTTCTATGTCTTACGGTTAAGTTCATATCGCAATTTTTAAAAACGTTTCCACTAAAAAGGTAATGTGCATTGGAGGAATGTTTAATGTGGTGTGTAAGCAGCTATTCCTAAGGTCATTTTTGTTATAAATATTTATCGAATATTCCCAGTTACACAAAAGAAAAATAGCTGATGTTCTATCTATCTCGTCGTATCTCAATCGTCGCCTTCACAATTTCTCGCAAAACAATTAATGTACTGCTAAACAACCAAAGCTACAAAAGCCACTTGTTTTCTATCAATGACTTTCTGAAAAATGGTCCCTAACAATGTTACGAAAATGTAAGTTTCTATATTTTTAAGCAACTGATATGGAAAACATGTAGCTTTGTTGGAACACTATTGGTGACGAATATAAGTTTAAGAATATTTGTTTTCACATGACGTTAAACATTCCGTTATTAATTGCAACTTCTCATTCGCACTCGAAAAACAAACAAAGATACTGAGCCTCGGTATGTGAATGTGAGTTTCGTCGTATATCTAACGCGGGCTTCAGATCTTGGAAAATAACTAAACCACTGTGATGCAAACAATGCTATTCTAAATATTAGTTTCAATGTTAACATATGCGTAAAAAGTAATGCCATATTTCTTTAAAGATTTTAACTATATGGAAGATCGTACCTGGTTATATTTGTTATTGGTTTACCGTAATGACAGAATCCGCAAGTTTTATTCCTTTTATGGTTGTTCCCAGTTCCTATTTTCGCTGTTGATATATTTATGCTGGAAGTTTAAGATGACATCCGGTGTACAATTTTTACTCATTGAAATACTTTTACATACTTTTCTTACAATAAAATACATACTTTTCTTACCTTTTGCTTTACAGCGAGAGCAGATCCATCCCACAAAGCTGTGGTTCCTACGCTGAAGTTACCTGAATGGAACCAGACGATTACTGGCCACCCTTCGGATGGTGGGGTTCCTGAAACAAGAAACTAACGATAGAAACATGTTGGAAAACGTGTGCCATATATGAAAGTCCAGCCAGCTAAAGCATACAATTTCATTTCTTTACATAGGTATGTTGTGGTACATATAGATTAAGCGTTTGGGTAAATGGTTCCTCCACCTGACAAAGCACTAGAGTTACATCTGCCGGGGTTCGGGCCCAAATGACCTTGTTGTCGACGGGCCCTAAAACACCACACACTCACTCACTCACTACATCTGCCGGATTAAGAAAACGCTGGCAACCTGGCAATCTGCTGGCAATCTATAAACAATAGCAATCAGATCAAGCTGACATTAAGAAGCTGAAGAAAAAGCCAAAGTGGCAAGAATATGAACTGTCCAGACCTTTAAACCTGATAAACTAATACAGACTTCGATTGTGGAGTTGAATTGTGGAAGACAAAACGTACTTTGGAGCTTCATCATTGGAGCTTATTACATTAAGGGGTCAGTGGGGTTAAATTAAGTGAGGTAACAGCTACTTATGACCTCGGATTAAGCAATTGGATTGAAGATAATCCTGCCCCTAGGGGCGTTAGTGTCACCATTAATTCACGGATTAAAGCGGATTAAGAGCGATGTTGGGAAATTTGAAAGAGCTAGCGCAAAGAGTGGTAGGAATACCTTTAAAACAATTAGTTAATCCGGGAGTATTCGTTTACTTTATTTTCTCTTGAGAGAATGCCTTGATGATAAAAATAAGAATGTCTTATTGAAAGAGGACACAGTATTAAAATACAAATATATATGGAAACTGAAGCAAATATATTTAAGGGGATGAAACCATTTTCTCATAAACTAAAAAGCACAAAATACGAGGGCTATCCAGAAAGTAGATTACGTTTTGAAATAAAAAGTAAACAAAGTATAGGAAACAAATTTTATTATATACAGATGAAAGCCACACTCAAATACTACTTTTCGACATAGTCACCATTCACATTAAGGCATTTATCGTAGCGATGTACGAGCTTGGAAATTCCTTCGTCGAAAAATTTGGCCGCCTCCGCCTTCAACCACTTCGTTACCTCTTCTTGCAGCTGTGCGTCGTCATCAAAACGCTGCATAGCCAGCCACTTCTTCATTGCTGGGAATAGGTGGAAGTCGCTCAGTGCCAGGTCGGGAATGTACGGCGGATGAGGAAACAACTCCCACTTAAAAGATTCAAGAACTTCACGAGTGACATTTGCCGTGTGGGGCCGGGCGTTGTCGTGAATCAACAAGATCTTAGAGCTCAACATTCCTCGGCGCTTGTTTTGAATGGCTCTTCTGAGTTTTTGGAGAGTTTGGCAATACCTTTGAGAGTTTATTGTAGTGCCTCTTTCCAGGAAGTCCACCAAAATCACACCTTTTCTGTCCCAAAAAACAGTCGCCATCATCTTCCTTGCCGACATTGTTCAATGCATTTCTTGGGTTTTTGGGGAGAACTTGTGTGCCCCCACTGCATTGATTGCAATTTCGTTTCACAGTTCACGTGTTTCACCCATGTTTCGTCACCAGTAACGATGTGATCGAGTAAAGAGTCACCATCCTTATGGTAAACGTCCAAAAAGTTCAACGCTGCAGCCATTCGCTGATTTTTGTGGTCCTCTGTCAAGATTTTTGGAATCCATCTTGCACAAAACTTGTGGTAACCAAGCTTTTCGCTGATGATTTCGTGCAACAAACTTCGCGAAATTTGTGAAAAACTCAAAGAAAGTTCCGTTATTGTGAACCTTCGATTTTCACGGACTTTAGCATCGACTTTTTCGACAAGTTCGGCAGTCACTATGCTGGGTCTCCCACTTCGATCTTCGTCGTGAACATTGGTTCGGCCATTTTTAAATCTGATGACCCACTGACGCACTCCACCTTCAGTGATAATGTTGTCCCCATACACTTTACAAAGCTGCCGATAGATTTCTATCGGTTTACAGTTTTTTGCAGTCAGAAACCTTATTACTGCACGCACCTCGCAGCTCGCGGGATCTTCAATTAACGCAGACATTTCAAACCGTCACAGTATCTGAACGGAGCACAGCACGAACCTCTCACTAGCACGGCTAGATGCCGACTGAGCTGCGCAACGCTCTGACCCCAAGATGGCCGCGCTAGCCCCGCCCCTAGCGGAAACAGACGAAAACGTTATCTACTTTCTGGATAGCCCTCGTATTTGAAAAGTGGTGAATGATAAATTGCGCTATAAAATGAGGCACTGAAAGGCATAAAAATCAGGAAAACTGTATAGTTCTTGTTCTTAAGCCACTTCATGTCGGCGCACTAGGATATTCTTGAACTACCCGGTGCATTGTAGATTGGCTGCTGTTTGGGCGCCTTCGTCCTCACAAACAGCACTATTATTGATTATAAACTTTGATTGATCAAAAACGGGTAAAGGAGATAAAGCATCGGGGGAGAGCATTTTTCATGACGTTGTAATGTAGATGGGAATGATGACGTTGTTATAGCAGGTGGTCAAGCTTTTACAGGACGTTACGTTGGACACAACAGGAGCTTTTTGTTATCGAGGAATATTGCAAATTGTGCGTTTTGTGGACGATTATGGACTTTGACAGGATGGACGATGGACTTTGACGTGGACGGCATCTACTCCTTCATTTTCGAGTTTGACAGTCATGTCTTTTATGTCTGCCAAAGAAGGTGGTGTAGGAGAGAATGCCTATATGGGAGGGAAGATGTTTACTAGAGAGTTGGTGGTTCAATAGAAATTTTAAAGCAGAATTATTGCCACGTTGATATGATCGATTTAGCAGGATATTATTTGGGATTATAAGGGGTAAACTTGAAAACACATCATTTCAAGCAACCTCGTAGTCTTTCCTTGCCTCCGTAGGCGATACAGAAGGAGGTGGAGTTTAGTTTGCTGATGAGTTCCGTAGTAACGTTTGCGAATCTGGAAGTTAGGAATCCTTGTTTGTGGTTGTCTGGTTTGGTTACAAGTTCTGTTAAAGTGTCCAAGGTTTTAATGGCGATGACCCATTAGGGCAAGTTCTGTTGAATCAAAAATGTGCTAAGAGTGTCAGCGCTGTGGGATAGTTCTTCTGGTTCGTTAAGTACGTCCTGCTACAGGTTGGCACAACTGGCAGTGTTTGACAAACAGGGCAGGGCTGTCGAAATGAGTGGTTTGTGAGGGCAGGTTGTAATGTTGTCTGCACCATCGGAAATTAACGCAAACGTGCTCTACGCGTATTGGAAGTTGGTCTCAAAGTAGGTTAGTGTCAGACGGGAGAGAGCGACTAATGGTAAATTTACCGTTCTGCACCAGCACTAGTCGTTTCTTGAGGAGTAGTACCTTGATGTGTCGTAAATTTTCCAGAAACCTCAGAATCACGGAGAAGCGGGCGCACGTCACGTGGAGAAACTCTTCTATTTGCTCGCTGAGTTGAGCGAGATCGTTCTGGAGTCCGCCGTGAAACCTCATGCATAATTGGCTGAGACTAAGACAGAATTGGCAGTTGGAGAAATTGGTGAAAGCTGAAGGAGAAAAAATAGATCTTGCACTTTTCGTCAGTCATTCCACCACGAGAGCTCTGCATCAACTGAAGGCGAAATACAGTGTACATAGAGACAAAGTTGCATCCGGCAGAAGCACTAATGGGGTTTGCGATAATACACATCCACTGGTTGTACTGCAGCAGGAAGCAGTACATCCACCTGTGGTGGAAAGGCAACTTTATAACTAGGATTTTACCACTAAGCCATAACTTTTTGAATAGAATATCCTGTTTGACTGGCTCTTTGGGTCTGGAATTTGAACGAGAACACTATTTTCAAGGACGCTGAACATCAAATTGCGTGTATGAAATCAGGGGAATTCCCCATCTGTATTGTGGGAGCGCAACAGTGATTTAAAGAGAATGTCGTCGAAACTCATTTTGGAAACCGAAAGTAAATTTGGCATTTGCAGCTATGAAGCTTGACAATTATGTATATTCAGTCGTAGGTGTTATGGATGAAACGCAGAGCATAAGGTACCTTTTTCTTTGGCTGTCCCTCTACCTCGAACTTTTTAAAAATCTCTGCTCCTTCGCAGTACATCTAGATATAACTTTTATATCACATACTACTCTGAAGAAGAGCGCCTATCTTTGCAGGAGATAGGAACGCTTGTATAAATACATGTGCATTATGGTTGATTTTGTTGGACGCATTGCGCAAAATGAGGTTTGAAATAATGATCTGACTTCAGAAAAGCTCTAAAATTGGCACTCCGTATGTACTTGGAGAGCGGTGTGCCATTTATGTTATCGAAGATCACACCGGAGTTAAACTTGTGGGGTATGTACTTGCGGTATGCCGTTATTTGATTTTGCACGTCCAAATCCACTTTCTGTTTGAAATAGAAGATGTCGGTGACGATTCGTAGCAGGCTATTCAGCATACACTCTTGGTGACTGAGCGTGACTGTGGCACCTAGAACGAATTTAAAGGCCTCACATTCGTAATGCGATGGGTGACGACGTTGCTGAACTGGTGGGACTGTAGAGGACCCTGATGGTTTTGAAAATGGTGCTGAATGTTAGACCTTATTTCCACGAGATTCTGCCACAGTGTGGATCCCAGGACCCTGCTTTGCGCTGCGCGCTGTTTGCAGGGGTTATCACCAGCTATTAAGGCGACACGGACGAAAAGCTAACGCACACGAAGTTGGTGTTTTGCGGGTCGAAAGCAGATGCCCAACAGATCACCCACTAAAGCCCTGGGTTGTTGCTTAACCTCTTCTGTTGAAACAGGACATCGGTAGGAAGTTTCGTTTTTTTCAGGAATTGCTCCCAGGCACCGCAGTGATACAAAACAAAAGGGAAATCACGAATGTACACTAAACTAGCTAAGAAGGTTAGTAGTAGGGGAATACGGGAACTGGCACAGGAATGGGAGAAAAAATTGTTCCAAAAACCCTGACGGATTTTGGAACAGTCGTATCGTTGTTTTTGAAACACCCTATACGAGAGGAAGGCAGCACAGCGATGGGCAGATGCCTGAAACATTGTTTCAGAATCCCTTGGATGGATTTTGGAACCGTCGAATCGTTGTTGCTGTTTTTTTTTGGAGTAGAAAAAAAAAACCTATGCTAGAGTAGGCGGGACGATGTGTTTTTTTCGGGGATCGGAAAGTTTGGAAATGTGAATGAAGAGAATTGTGCTAATCTGTATGAAAATCATTGCAATGCTGGAGTGTGTAAATCGGTTTATGTGGGTAAGGAATGACATAAATATGTTAAAAAATAAGAATTATCATCATCTCTTAGGAAGTCGTATGCATGTGTGTATGATCATGAGAGATGGCAGTTGAAAAGATATGCTTCATGTACAATCCTCGCTTGAAAAAGAAAAAAAAACTAAGATCGCCCTCCCCCCCCACAAACTGTCGTTCCCCTGGTGCAAGAATCAACATGTTCAAATCATTTCCCATTCCATCCAAATTGCTCTTATAGCTTATGAGCAATACGTGACCGAAAAAAGGTCAACAAAAAGGAGGTCATCAAGTTATACACGTGTACAGAGAACGTCCTCCTCCCCACCATCCCTACCTTGATGCAAGACTGAACATGTTTAAATCGTCTCCTATCCAGCCACGTCTGATGGGTGAAAGTATGATCGAATTGTGTGCACAGTTACTTGTGAGCCGTCAAGATGAACAGTGAAATAATCAAAAGTGCTATCGAGAGCGACAATGCATGCTGGGTGAATCTTGCCGATTACGAGAAGATGAAGCAACACTGTCTGGAAAAGCACGAGGAACATTGTAATGGTGATACGCATAGCATCATCTGCAAGGAACCTTCACAACATGATCAAATGACCACATTCTTTCGTTGTGGAGAATACTGCGATGTGTACCATAAGTTAAAGGGGTAAGTAAGATAATGCAAAAAAATACATTTTGACTGATATTACTATATGAAGTATCAGAACTAAAACAATACAAACTGTGTAATTGCAGAATGTATGAAGGTGAGGATGTGCCACCCTATCAGGATGTGGATCGTTCGAAGCCTGTGCCTGAAAGAACCGTGCAGCCCATGGACGAGAAAGAATGTGTAGAAGAAGAAGAAGAAGAAGAATGCAGGTTAGTACAAATAAACAAGACAGACATAGTGGCAAAAGAGCAAGCTATGTTTTGTTTTTCATTTTTAATCGTCTGTACATATGTCTCCAGGTCCGATAAGAAGCCTGATAAGAAGAGGAGCAAACCGAAGATCGTCAGCAAGAAGAAGGTGAACGACGCTGCTCTGGATAATATTATAGTACTTATCTTCGATGCCATTCCAGAAAAGCCCTTGAAAGATGAATCCAAATAGCGTGTATATGCTTGACAACATCTCCATCAGTGTGAACTGTCATGTGAATGTAGGGCTCCACTACGAACTCCCCACCCTATACATCATAGCAGCTGACGAGACATTCGTATACATAACAAAAGAAGACTGGGTGATAATACTTGAAAATATGTCAGTGATTGAAACATATCTTAGACACGGTAAGCTCCCAAGTGTTTCATACAGTGAAAATATAATATATGGTTATAATATAATATTGCATATGAATAAAATCAGTGAAATAGTTTTGAGAAACACTTGTCTAAACGAAAATATTATAAATCTAGACATAGCTGCAATAGTTGGACTCAAGAGACTAATTCCATACATTGAAAGACATTTATTTCAATTGCATGAAGCTCATAAATCAGGCTGTTCATATGACATTTCAGGTAGGAGTATCAGGAAAAAGGTTAAGGAGATGTATGCTAAAATCAATAAAAAGATCATATAATTGGTAATGTATTTTTTATTGACAGTCAAAGAAAGAAAATAAAACATTTTTCCTATATGATAGATTGAACAACATGAGTTAGAGGTTTGTAAGTGAACAATTTGTCATGAATAATTAAACAAAAAAATGATGTTTGTGGAGGAAAGTTTGCTGATGCTTGAACTTCTAGTCTGATGTTAACTGCTCCAGTAACTGTCTCCTCAGCTTGGTGAGAGCAGTCAATAACAAATAGCGGTGCATATTTCAGAAAGTCACTTCTCTTCAAAAGGGGATAATTCTCCTTACCGTAGTAAGAGTATTGAAATTTAGAATACTGATCATATAGAGAAGCAAACTTTGAATTTGTGAAATCCAAATTCATGTCATGATAGGGATAACATTCACTGTTGAGATAAAGTTTCAGGTTTGTGATATTACAATGATCAAAGAGAGAGCTATCTTTAGCGAGGTAATTTAATCTGTCGATTTGTGCGCCAATTATGACAAATCGAGGTTTCTCAAGCTTTGTTGTTGTTGCAACGTTCCAAGTGAAAGCTTTAGTCTGTGGTACTGCAGGTTGAGTATGAAGGTCCATCGTTCGAAAGGCCACGTGTAGAGGCTGATCCGACTTGACGAGTTTAAGTTTCTCCACTCTCTCGGCATCGGAAAGTCGCAGCACTGGCATCCTCCATTCGATCCTGGTTAGTTTAATAACAGTCGGTTCATTGCCCACTATACAATTATTAGAATTTTTCGATCTAATGAGAACAAGTTCAAACTTGCTATTAAGTATGACTTCCCTGTGATCATCGGCAAAACCCAAGAGCATCGAAAGAGGGACGATAGCGTTGAAGATACCATTCGATGCGTTCACGATGTCAACATCGTCTCCAGGATGGGTCCATCCTGCGTTCTGCAAACGATTGGAATCCAGAATGTTGAGAGCTGCATAGTTGCGCATGGTTGAAGAAATGCCAGGATTTCTAGTTCTATCAATAGTAGTACCATTCATATCCAATCGAATTTCATCAAACAGAAACGCCATGGCATTGTTGCTCAGCTTTGAAGAAGAGGGTCCTCCTTCAGGCTTAGCAAGAGTTCCCTCTATGTACAAATAACTTCTGCTAGGAAGCGTGTACAAATCTTCAGCTTGGCAAGGTATTCTAATTTCATCATTCGCTTCAAGGGCTGATGTGTTGTAAGGTAAGAATATGTGTTCCTCCTCTTTACTAATCTTATCGTCAAATGCTGGAACTCCCGTCACATCTAAAACATCCATTACAGAACCTTGAAGCCTAACCTCTCGAGGAACTTCCGATTAGATGATGTTAGCAGTTTGCGTGCTGAAGAGCGAGTAGGCTTCATCCTCGAGATAAGCTTTTTATTATAGCAAGATCTCTTAAAATTTAGTCCCATTCCGTCTTATGTGTAGTCTCACGGTAATAGTCTCGTTTCTAAAGTCGAGGGTATCACCGTTCTGATCTACCACTCGAATGTTGAGATGATCAATGAGATTTGTATCAATGATTGGTAGATATATAGGATTGGATGGTTCCTGCGAGATGTGGTAGCCTGGGGGGACAGATGGGAAGAATTCGTAAAGAGAGTGACCGCTTTTGCCGTCGATGAAGGAACCGCTTGCAAGGCTACACTCGATGCGTATTATGCTAACCTTAAAGATGTTCACCAGTTCATCAGACTCTGTCAGAATATGAGGCTCCACCATTCGTCCCCCGGTGAAACCGAGAATAGAACCGCTCGATTTCTCTTGAGTAAAATCGATAGCGTAAGGACATCGAATCTCTGCTTTCATAGTGTTATTGTTGGGGCGTAGAATGAAGTCATCGCCGACCTCCAGCCTTTCCTTGAGTAAACTGTTTATATCATCCAGTTCGTACGTGCCAGGCGGAATCACTATGGTCTCCAGCCTTCCATCGCGAACGAAATGAAAACGGTTATTACTCTGATCAATATTTGGTATCGAGTAAAATGTCTCAAAATTCAAAAGAGCAATCTCATAAACACCATCAGGATCTAGATGGAGTGGCGGATTTAGAAAAGTAGAGAGGCTGGAATCAGAACCGCTCACAGTGATAGTATAACTCATTTTGACCATGCAAACACTGTAGCTAAAGCGTTTTATGAGAGAAACTGCAAGCACAAGTGACCACAAATTACAGAATCGAAATCTTGATACCTTTGTCTGTTATACATGATTCTGACTCCTGCGAGATATGACTCAATCTCCGCCGGAGGCTTCAGGTTGCCGAAACTATCAAAATAAAATGCTAAATTTCCATCCTTGCGTATGGCAACCCAGTGAGTTCCGGGATTATACGAAGTGTCCAAGTTAATGACAATCCTCTCTGTATGTCTAGGTATAGCAGGTAGTCTATCTAGCATGTACACACCTCTAAAGTTGGGAATACGTAGACGTTTAGCATAGGCTTCAATCTCTGCTCCGCTTAACGCTTTTTCCGGGATATGTACAGGCCTCGCCCCGAGTTTTTTGGACGCAAATAGAGTCCTTTACCCATCCTCTTCTTCTTCTTCAGTTGCCTGCGTCCGTGCTTAAGACCTCTACCCTTTGCTGAAGCCTCCATCTGCTGATGGTGACGAATCATCTCGTTCAGCTGCTTATCTGCAGCGCGTTTCTTATTCACAGATGTAGCGATCTGAGCAGCACCCCCGGCCAGGCTACCCGCTGCACCCAAGGCAGCCAGCAGTGGGATTAAGGGTAAAAACCCTCCCCTAGCGGCTGGCGGCAGTGTCCTCTTTCGACGCTTACGCAAACCTGCACCTAAGGCTAGCTTTCCCTTCATGATGGCGGTTACAAATCGAGCAGCAAGCTTTTCGCCCAAAGAAGCGTCAGCGGAATGTGCGCGCTTCCAAGCTTTCTCTATAAGAACCTTATCAGCCGAATGTCTCGAACCGGTGTCCCGATGTGTAGCGTAGGCCAAGTCGTGCTCGCGGCAGGCGGTGTCCAGTCCGTTAAGGGGTTCGACGCCTTGTTGTAAACGCTTTTGTAGTTTTGTTCCAGGACCGCAGAATCTGTACCCTGGCAAATGAGCCTCAAAAGGAAGAGAGTTAATTAATGAATTAATTATTCCAGAACCTTTTTTGCTAGACTTCCGAACTCGTCCAGAGTTCATCGTATACTATGAAATAAAAATCAATAGATATGGCTTATAACCTTAGTTGCAAGATGGAAGTAGTGAAGCAAAAGTGTTCGCTGCCTATACAAGTCCTGGATTTTGACGATGACATCCGCGTCGGAAGACATGGATCTCTCTTCCCGAGCAACGTCAGAGCTCTCATACTGGGAAGCTCCAATGCCGGGAAGACGAACGTACTACTCAATCTGTTAATCCACGAGAATGGTCTAAGGTTTGAAAATCTCTACATTTACTCGAAATCGTTACATCAATCGAAATATCAATATCTGCTCAAAGTACTGAAAAACATACCCGATATAGGAGTATATACTTTTGAGGACGGCGAAAAAGTGCTCCCGACCTCTGACGCTAAGGAAAATTCGATATTTGTATTCGATGATGTCATCAATGAGAAACAGGGTAAGATAGCATCGTATTACAGCATGGGTAGACATCGTAACGTCGATGCAGTATACCTGGCACAGTCATATGCAAAAGTACCCAAACACTTAATTAGGGATAATGCAAATATGATAGTACTCTTCAGACAGGACAATCTCAACTTAAAGCATATATATGATGATTACGTAAATACTGATATGAATTATACAGAATTTAAAGAGCTGTGTAAGCAAGTGTGGGAGAGTAATCAGGGATCGAACACGAGACCTTTCGTTGTTATAGTACCTGAATTTCCTTTGAATGAAGGACGATACCGACACGGTTTTGACGTCTTTATCAGAGTGAATAAATAAGCAGCATCATTCATTCCAGCTATGAGTATCGATAGATTCGGATCTAGGAGAATCATACCCTCTAGGGGTGTGCTTAACCGCTATATCGTAAGTCGAGATGGCTCGGGAAACTATCAGTTCAGTAAGAAACGATTGTGCAACATCCAGGATCCTGAAGAAGCCTCTGATGCAACGACTAAACACTATGTGGATACGCTTACGGCTGTCATTGAAACTCGGATGCAAACTTTCGCCGAAAAGACTTCATATCAGCACATGGGTGACTTTGAAGCTATGCTTAGGAACCATGTGCAAACCTCACTCGATGCACAATATGAAAATCTAATGCAATTTCTAAGTAAATATGCATTCAAACGTGATGCCGAAAACAATGTTATTCTGGACACGATAAGAATGAAGGTACTACTGCCTCCAATTGACGACGACGATGTTCCAAATAAAAAATACATGCTAGATTATATACATGCAAGAACGCCCATTCAGGATTCGAACGGTAATGTTTCTTTTCAAAAGAAACGAATCAGGGAGGTAGCCGATCCTGTGGACGATAGCGACGCAGCAACCAAAAAATTTGTTAAACAATTTGTTGTAAAGAAACAAAATGAATCGCAGCCTGCATTAAACAGAGCTCTATCTTCCATGGCTAATGATATTGCTTCGGCAGTAGACAAAAATATCGAGTCTCTAGTAAATCGTCAGTCCTCCCTGGATAAATACATAACCTCGACAATGGATAGTGTCAGTGTGCTTAAATCGCAAGTGAATGTTATAAATGCTATTTTAGACCAAATGAGGGGACAGCTCATTATTAAACTGCAAACGAAACCATACAGAGGAAGTTCGCAAAGATACACCTTAACATCAGGACTTGAATACTACAAATCTTCTGTAAATGGAGAGGTGATCGACTGCAGTATGATATCTCCACCCCATCCCTATACGAGATCAGATACGATATTTTCAATAAACGATGAAATTATTGAAAGTTATCCAGCACCCATTCAGATAGGTGATAAATTAACCTTCACCGCTCCACCCAATCGTACAAAAGATGGGCATATTCTAAGTATTGAGCTGAAAATTTCCTATAAATTGACATCACATATTTAAATATTCATTCAATATAAAGATGGATGCTGAAGGTATCAGACTCAAACAATCCATCGCGCGACACAGTAAGGCAATAAGGGAAAAGTTCCGTTCCCTAAAGGGTCTCAAGTTCGAAACTCAACGTATAATGTCCGAGGTGCTACAGCCTGTAACCGATCCTCTAAAGAATATAATCAAGAATCAGGAGAAGCAAAATCCTAAAGAAGAAGAAGAAGAAGAAGAAGAAGAAAATGATGATGATTATGACGATGACGATCTCTCAAAGTATTTGCAGAAGGTTCGTACAGCTAGCGCTAGCGATATGGATGCAACCTATGGTGTACGCTACGAAGATGCTGATTATAAGTTAGGTAATAAAAGAATCATATTTGTAGACGACACTATTCAAATAGGAGAAGAGACCTATAAGGCTAGCCCTGGGCTGTACGAGTTGTTATTCAAGCGAGTACCTCGAAGTTCAGCGTATACTGAAGATGATCTGGATACATATTCAGAGATTTTGAAAAAAACTCTAGTTCACAGACAGGGATACAACAGAAGCGGTCGACTGAGGTCGAGCAAGGGATATAAATATAAAAATATAATACGAGGTCTAATTGCTAGTAGGACTGGATCGGGTCTCAAATGGAAGGAACACGTGCCCGATAGGGGTCTGGATTATGTGTACTGGTCTGACCCTAACATTCTGGTCAATAGACTCAAATTACTTATCGCATCGCAGCAGGCTGGAAATTTAAATCATTCATCTGAAATTCAAGAGATCGTCACGGAATTGAAAACCACAAAAGTAATAGCATGATCAGACGAAACATCGCTGGCGAGTTACATTCCCCTGCCAGACGGAGGTTCCTTCGCAGAAAAATAATTAGTAAAGGTCTTAATGACTTATTGCAAATAGATCTTATAGAAATGATTCCATATGCAAAAGAAAATAGGAACTATAAGTACATTCTTATTGCCATTAATTTTTATTCAAAAATGGCTTATGCAAGACCTCTGAAGGACAAGAGTGGGATTAATGTTACAAAAGCAATGAGTAATATATTAGCTCAATTGGATTCGGCACCAAAGAATATCCAATCGGATAATGGCAAAGAATTTTACAATAGACACTTCAGGCAATTAATGGCTAAACATAGAATTAATCATTATAGTACATTCAGTGTCATAAAGGCTGCTGCTGTCGAGCGTTTAATACGAACACTTAAAGGTATGATGCATAGAGAATTTTTGGCTAGAGGTTCTCATAAATGGCTTGATCTGCTACCGGGAATCGTAAATACCTACAACAATACCTACCATTCGACGATCAGAATGCGACCTGTCGACGTCAGCAACAATGATCTGCTCCTCACCGTGTATCGTCGTGACAATTTCGGTAAAGAGAAGCGGAATGCCAAGAAATTCAACATCGGAGATTATGTCAGAATATCTAGACATAAGGGCTTACTGGAGAAAGGGTACACACCCAATTGGAGCACTGAAATATTTCGTATTATTAGGAAAAGGAATACAATTCCGGTTACTTATGTTCTTCAGGACAGTGATGGAGTGGAAATACAGGGAGGAGTTTATGGTCATGAATTATTAAAAACTCAGTACCCTGATACCTATCTGATTGAAAAAGTCGTGCGCCGACGTGGGAATAAGTTACTTGTTAAGTGGCTAGGTTTTCCTAAAGCTGAGTGGATAGAACACGATGCTGTAGTGTAGCTGCAATAAAAAAAAGCTGTGAAAAAAATGAAGGATTTCGGGATGTGTTTGTATATTTGATCTTTGGGATGAAATAAAAAGAAACGTTATTCAAATAAACCTCAGTTTTATTATTTTTGTTACCCCCCCCCCCACATTCCCAACCATCATGTTATTTTTATCCATATTCCCATCCACCATCGATCACATCGTGAAATATTAATTACAATCACCATGTATTGATATACATCCCTCAGCCACATAAAAACATTAATCTAAGGTTTATACTGTTACAAGATATAATGTATACAAACGAAAGTACTTATAAATGTTTTTTTTTTGAGTATCAAATTCAGACATGTAAGAGGCCCATATTAGGCAGAGACTTTTAACTATGGGGAACACAGCTTCTCAGTGTTCAAAACTGTTTCACTTTTAGCATGGCATCAAATCTTTGCATCAATGGCATCAAATTTTATCCATATTCCCATCCAACATCAATCACATCGTGAAATATTAATTACAATCATCATGTATTGCTATACATCCCACAGCCACATAAAAACATTAATCTAAAGTTTATACTGTTACAAGATATAATGTATATAAACGAAAGTACTTATAAATGTTTTTTTGAGTATAAAATTCTGACATGTAAGAGCCCCATATTAGGCAGAGACTTTTAACTATGGGAACACGGCTTCTCAGTGTTCAAAACTGTTTTCACTTTTAGCATGGCATCAAATCTTGAAAACATAACTATGACATGCAGCATCCATGCGTTAAATGTGAAAAGAACAGAGAAAATATTTCTTTCTTTATTTTAAATCCACCCTCCCCTCTAGCATCTTTTGTTTGATGCATAAAAAGCTACACTTATTTAAGTTTTTTTTACAAAAAATTCAATTTTTCACTGAATGTGCACAATTTTTTTTTACAAATTCACACAGGCTCACACATACAGGTACATTACAATATCTCAGTCATGAGCAGATGAAAAAGGATTTTAATAAAGTTAAATGAAATTGTTTAAGAGTAAATATTTCCCTCTCTCCCCTCAAAATGACAATGTATATTTAAGCTGCACAAAAATTTCAATGGTTATAAACATTTTTTCAAAAATAATCTCCCTTTTAATTTCAATGGTTATAAACATTTTTTCAAAAATAATCCCCCTTTTTTTACATTAAATATCTTGTTTCTTTATTTCCTTTTAACTTAATACTCTCAGTCATGCTCAGAGGAAAAGGTATTTGTGTCAATTGAATAATGATTCCAAGCTAAAGTGGAATGAGATTGTTTGAGCATATAACGCTTCGTGTCTAAGCCTCTCAGAGCCACTTTATTCATTTCTACCGTGTGAACGTCATGTTTATAACTCCTGAAAGACACTTGTTTAGAGAAATGTGTTGCATTCATGTCGTGCAGGCATGACAAATAATCTTCAAATGTGATTGAGCGCATTCCCATTTTTGAAATTCCTTTTGATTTTTTAACAAGCTGACCGTCATAACGAAAAGCATATAATTTAGATCGTAATCCTGCATATTCAGTCATGACTCTACCGGAGAGTTCATCCTTAAAAAGTCCGGGCACTTTTTTGTTTACCAAAGGTATTGCATATACGTTATCCGACGGGTAATTTGATGTATCAAAATACTGTATGTGAGTTTTGATAAATTCATAGATATCAGTACTTGTTTCAAAAAGAAATGCATCTGTGTCCATATAATTCAAAGTTAAATCATTTAAGTTCTTTTTCAGAACGTTATAATAAAAGTCATACATGATAAATTTGGATAAGTCAAGAATCGCCTGACCGATGTATATAGGCTTACAAATATGAATTTCCTCTCTTAATAACTCGATTCCGACAAGATTTTCATCAAAAATTATATAACGTTGAAATGTTTGGCGCGATATGAGCTTTCTCGCCTGTTTCCAGCTCGTAACGAGCTTGAAGTCCTTATAAGAACGGACATTCTCCATAAATTTTCCATAAACACAATTGCTAATTTTTTTCCATAGATTCTGACCAAATTTAGACTTTTCCTCGGCTCGTTTTTTAGCATTTAGATCAATATACTTTTTCAACCAATGTGATTGCTTATAAGCTACCGCTCTATGTATGCATTTCAATTTCAAACCCAACTGGATGCACTGTTGCAGATTGCGGTAATGTATAATGTATTTCTCTTTATCCGACAGTGTAGCTAGCAACTTTTTATGTTTATCATTGGGAGGAATCTCACTCCTCGGACATAGTGGTAGATCGTTATGTGCATCGTGAATTTCTTTAGGATATTCCAGATCGACCTCTAATACATATCCTATTTCAGCGTCTTCCGGTATTTTTAAGAAATCGATCTCGTTAATTTCTACCTCAGTTAACCATTTAAGTTCGCCATAAGGGATATTTTCATGTATCATCACAGAACCATAAAGCGAATTCGAATCTGTATAAAATAAATATTTAGACGGTAAAGACTCATTATAATTAGTCATATACTTGTTATTTGCCTTAGAGTAACGTTTAGACACTGTACATAATCCCCCCCTTATGCCAGATTCGAAAAATTCCATCATCTCTCTATCGGTAATTAGTGATATTTGAATGCCTGTCGTCTTAAGCATCGCATCGAATGCCAATCCTGGTATGGTATAATATTGACAAGGGTCCAGCTCGTATAAATTTAGACATAACGCTCTGAATTGTTGAAAAATGTCTGCGAGCAATAACGTGTCAGTTTTAAGATATAAATCACTATATTCTCCTAAAGTTTGGATATTGAATGTTCTCCATACTGTTTGAGCGTGCAAGTAATCTTCATGACTTATGTCGTCAAAGAATATTTCATCCGGTAATGCATTTTCATCCAATTTCTCTATACAATCTAGATAAGTGTATGGAAAAATACCCTTCCGCGTCATCAACTCTCGATGTATAGGATTTTTGTATTCTTCATTAATAATTTTAAAGTTCTCGGGGTTTAGCATGTCAGCTAAGCTGCTCAATTTATCATCTAAGAATCTATAACTGTCAAGAAATCTGAAATATATGGTTTTCCCACCTGAGGTATATCTCTTACTGAACGAAAGATAGTTCTCAGATGTCTGCGAGATGCATGTTATAGGCTCTTGATCGTAAGCTAGATTTTTTACAAGAAAATGAGCATCATAATTTGATAGACAATGAAAAATAATTGGAATGAAGTTTGGTAGTTTTCTGTTCAAGTTACAAGAATTGTGAGCTGCCCCTAAATATTTACCCGAAATGTGACAGTGATCTCTGACTTTTGTCACATTAGTCTCAAAGTCATGTTTACATAGGTAACACTGATTTGCATTTTGAAAATTGGTTTCATCCTCATCGGACATATTCAGTTCTTTTTTATGTGAATATACCTCCATGACATCATCGGCAATTACAGTAAGTTCCTTGAAAAAATCTTGAATCGCATTGGGGCCTCTAAAAATTTTGAATTTTGATAAGGAATCATCATAGTCGCATACTAATTTTAGCGATATTGAAATCGCTTCATGTCTCTGCAGCGTTCTTGTCCAACTACTGTCATCAGATGGCTGACATGAGTGAACCTTTTTAAGTATCGATTCGATATCAGCGTAAATGACGAATGGAACCGCTGTACACTTGGAATATGCATTGAATTCAATTTTATCATTTACACCTATTTCAGGCATAGTTAAAACTTGAGATTTCTCGCATTTAAGTTTATGTTTGGCTAAATTTGTCTCATTTGAAAAATTCCTCAAACAGCTTTCACATATACACATCTTACGTTTGCTTTTATTTATCTGTTTAGACAACAGTCGGGATATATCATTTATTAAACAATAGTGTGATTTGCTATCATTGCCTATTCTTAACAGGTTTACATGATGTTTTTTTATTTCTCTGGTATGATAGAGCAAAGTTATTGAATGGTCGTCTAGGCCGTATACTGTAATAGATATATTTTGATTCTGCTTTTCGAATTTTTCAATATCATCAAGAGATACAGGAAATGTTATTCCACTGAAATCGAATTCTTTAAACATGTTATACTTAGAGTAAGATCTAACTCTATGTTTATTAGTCTTTGCAGGATATTTAGATGCAAGCAGACAATAGCCGAAACATTTGTTATCTTCATTTTTTATATTAGTTACCGCCTTTTTGTTCTTTATGTGTTCCGGAAGCTTTGTATAACATCCTGCATTTAAAGGATCATATTGACAGGCATTTAGCACTAACGAGCTTATCTGATATAGAGATTTGGAACTACTTTTTGATTCGAATGTATCGATACTTGAAAGAATAGGTTCTTTAAGTTTACTCTCATACCATTCAGTAGTATCTGTACTCTTTAATATAGCTTCCATTTTGCTATGAAAATTAAATGATTCAATTTTTTCATCATCAGGAGTCTGTATTATATACTGGCATACTAACGTACCACAAAATTTTATTCCCGAAGTGTATCGTGTCAGATTATTCCTAATTTCATTGGTAACTAGAGCCTTACATTCATTCAAAAATAACTCGGGATCTATCATATTCAATGTATTGTTTATCTGACTTGTGTAAATGCGATTTTTAAATGCTGATTCTATAATGTTACATGTCAAATCCTTTTTTCTCTGCTCACTCACCGATTCCATTTTAGATATCTTTGCAGAGGTCCCATCGGTTTCCAAGGATTTTCTCTTCGTTCCAGATATAACAGGAGCCTGCGTAACACTGTCTGAAATAATACAAATCTTATTAGTATATTCCGACCTTACTAGCCGCTATAATCTGAAAAGAAAAGCGTGTTATGCATTAACATGTCTTTTTT
This sequence comes from Mantis religiosa, assembly GCA_030765055.1. Lineage (NCBI taxonomy): Eukaryota > Metazoa > Arthropoda > Insecta > Mantodea > Mantidae > Mantis > Mantis religiosa. The sequence goes on along the minus strand of CM060948.1, from coordinate 194,787,275 downwards.
ATTTTTAAGCCGGAATATATATGATATGCATGCATTATGACCTTTTTTCTAAACACATTTATTATCCTGCCTAACAGGTAAAGAGAAGCGAATTATGCAGTAAAATGTCTTGTTTCTTATGCATGAAATATATAAGGTATGCATGCATTATAACTTTTTAATAATTTTTTATGGTAAGATAAATTTTGTAAAGTTAATATTATACTTCACACATTATATATGCTGTATGTTTTATCAAATGCATATAAGAAAAACATTCTAATGTTTTTAACAACAATAACATCAACAACAATAATAATAATAAACAGAAATAATAGTAATGATAATAATATAAATAATAACCAATATTAATTATAAATCTCAATGGAAAGTTTTTCTACGATAGTGCTCATGACAGACATCAAAATTTAAACATGTTTATATGTAATGTTGATTATGACTTCTATTTTTTCTAACTGTATGTGTTTTTTAAGTACAAAATTATTGTTTTTTATATACTATGTATTAAGATGATTTATATAAGACTGAATGAAAGCAAGATACTTTTATTTTTTAAAAAAAAGTAATAATGTGAAAAAAGATAACGTTACTTTTTAAAAAAAAAACAATAAATAAGTAGATTTATAATTTATGTCTTACCTTGGCGGTCTGATGGTACTGCTGTGACGCTGTGTGAAACTCCTCCGTCTGACTTTACTGAGATGTCTGAAATAATAAAATGCATTATTAGAAATTTTTGAACAATGGTTTTTACAGGTGTTGTATATAAAACTGCTTCTTTTCATAACACATACCTTTGCTTGTAAAAAAGTAATCCTGTGCCTCTTGTATCCCGTGGATAGGGCCTCTTGCCCCATATAGACCAATTGAACACCTCCCTCATTTATTGTCTTCTTCTGAACATCAGTCATATTCTTAAAGCGTTCCGGTAGAAATATTTGGAATTCGTCTAGCTCTAAGACGATCCTGTCTCCATATTTGGTCGCTACTGTTTTCAGTGACTTGATTTGAAATGGCGTATTTTGATCCACTTCCCTCAGCTTTCTTGTTGGAAGAATCTTACATCCTCCCGCCAATTCATTTAATTCTTGCATGAGTTGATCTGTAACATAACGATTTAAAACAAACTCTTTTAGTCTAGAATATATTTATGTACAGTCCAATTTACAGATATTAAGAACATATTTTTGAAGACTTCGAATACTGATATATGCGGTTAAACATGACTCCCGTTCAATGATTGACAAAAAAATAACTGAAAGTGTTCCATTTATATAGATCAAACTAAGTTGGTAATTTCGATCATAATTGAAACCTTTAAACTTACAAAAACGAGATAAAGAATTTCAATTATTAACACTTTTTTTCACGAAACACATGCATGAATAAGCTAATATAGAAGGGAAACAGAACGTATATGTTTTTTTTAAAAAAGCACGCTATTATAATATTTAAAAAAGATGATATCCATACAAAATGATTATACTTCTCAAACACATAACATATTCAAGTACTTACCAGCCATTGCTTGTTCCTTCCGTGTATATCTGCGATCACAGTTGAATTAGATGTTTCATTTCAGTCGAGGCTTCTTTTATATATTTCAGGAACATTAAGACACACACGCAGATCAGATTTACAGGATTTAACAAGTTAAAATCCCCCCACTACCTACGGAACTAGCCTTGACACACTTGAAACTACTCCGCCCATAGTTTAAGAGTCTCTACCTAATATTGCTCTTACATTTCAAAATTTGATACTTAAGTCTAAAGTACTAAGACCAGCGTCTTTATACTCAAAAGTCTTTTCCATATGGAGGCGGGAACTTCCACCCCACCATACAGAAAAACTTTCTCTATGCGCACGCATATCTATTTCTATTGGATAATTCTTTTTTGTACTTATACACATTACCTTCTTCAAGGTACTTCAGCTAGATTGCAGGAGGGGGGGCAACTCACTTTAACTGTAAATCTACTTTTTTTATAATTTTTTTTAAATGCGTTCGAAATAGTGGACCCCATTCTCTAAAAAATGCAACGCCTTAATAATTTCCTCATTCCATCGTATAGATAGGAGGATACGCCCTCTATAATGTTCTTCCTTACAGCCGAAAGTTAATTATATACATGAGATTCAAGAGGATACGCCTACAAACTTTCTCAGGAAGAACCATGTCCGGAGGGGAGGTCAACGCACCTTAACTTGAAATGTACCCTTTTTTTTCTATTTTGTTTTTTTAAACATGACTCGAAAGAGTGGACACATTCTCAGCCCATTGTTAGGATCGAGAGATCCGCCTTCCATAAATGTTTCTCCTTACATCCGAAAGTTAATTATATACATGAGATTTTAGAGGATAACCATGCCCCGTCCTCGACAGAAAGTTATAAAACATCGATGTTTATCATCCTGCTAGCCTTTTTCTCACCGTACAACTTAACATGTATACAAGATAGATAAGAGGAGCTTCATTTAACACTCTGGACATGTCCAGAGAGAAATATACTTGACCTCAAAACGAAAGTATACACACACCTGCTCATCCTTAGTCAAAATATAAAAGTCATGACATACAATAATAACCATTAGCATTAATTTCCTATAACATCGGGGCGTATCCTGCTCACACACGTACACAACGGTTCACTAAGACCCCTTTCCACCGCGCAACACCACTTCCGCCCCTTACTGAAGCATAGGGTGTTTCAAAAACAACGATACGACTGTTCCAAAATCCGTCAGGGTTTTTGGAACAATTTTTTCTCCCATTTAAAATGCATTGAACGGTCTTTAAAACAAGCATTCCTGTGCCAGTTCCCGTATTCCCCTACTACTAAGGTTAAACAACTGCGTATTAGTTTGTGCACTAACCAGTGTGCATGGCTTCCTCCTCCTGTAGCTACATGAGTCCCTGCTAGGAAGTTGACCGATAAAGGTGGTTTTGTAACAGCGAGAGCGAGCTCTGAGTGCACAGGGAAGTGAGAGAACAATTGGGAATGGGAAATTGGGATATAGAGTGTGACATTGACACAGCTACTTACCTGCGGAAGATCGGAGAACTGTTGTGCGCCAGAACACTTTGCCCGGCATATGTCGTATGTTTTGAGAATGACATCATTATTTGCGTAAATGCTGAGGTGAATTTGGAAAATAATTTATATTTAGGAGGACCAGAAAAGCGGTGTGTCTGGTAGATTATCACTAGGGGGCGCATTGTGCCCTATTAGCCTATTTTATTCCTGTGTTCAGAAACGTAGGCTTTTAAGTTATAAGCAGGTTTCGTACAATTACACTAGGGAGCACGTTTCTTGTACCCGAAACAAAATAGGCTAATTCTTATGCAAAATGTGTCGCTGATTCCAAAAATGCCTCTGGAAATGCTGTATCACGTAACGTTTTTGAGATATTCTTATTCTTATTCTTTTATATAAAATTACAGAAATGAGGTATGATACCAACTCATATTGACTTAGTTTGAAATAATAGCCATGTTCTTATTAAATAATATTTGTATACCTGTAAAGAATATGAATACTATTAGAAATAACTAGAAGAAATTTTCCATCACGTAAGGTTTATCACTAAAATTAATTTTAGAGTCTATTATAAAAATCGTATTTACATTGGTGAGCCCGACTCAAAATAAATTAGGTTGACATAAACTACTCATGCAGGATTTCATAGCTTATCATGAAGAACTAAATACATCTTATTTTGTTTTCTCTAATGGAAAAGATTCCTATCTTGAGCCCTTAGGTTCACCGTTAACCCCCTTTTATCACTCTGCTCTCCTCCTGAGTAAATAAACAGATGTGTTAGCTTGATTGCTACGGTGGGTGGTCTGGTTTTCATCTGTGTTGGATTTTTCTTTCAGTTCACATTCAGCTGTGAAAGTGTAGTGTAGTTTATTCGCGGTGCTAATGAAAGGTTGGAGATATGAATAAGAGCGGGCTTAGGAAATGTACTAATGATCCAAATAACTTATGTGTGTGGACAGTTCACCCTAAATCACAACGAAAAAAATAACAAGTAATACTAAAACAGTATATTCATTATACTTTGGCTGTGCCCTTGGTGATCAAGATAAGGATTTTTCTCCCCATGTTTGCTGCATATCGTGCAAAACTGATCTTAATCAATAGGTACACTGTAAACGAAACTCTATGCCGTTTGCTGTGTCTATTGTGTGGAGAGAACAATCTAACCATTTATTTGACTGCTTATTTTCGTAATACAAATATTACAGGTGTTTCTAGAAAAATTAAGTCGAGTGTCAAATATCCAAGTGTTTCATCATCAATAAGACCAGTACCTCATAGTGAAGATCTTCCGGTGCCTGATGCTCCAAAAGCATGGGTTGAAGAATATGATGGGTCAAGTTCAAATCATGATGTAGATGACATGAACCCTCAATATCCCAAGACCCTACATATCAATGTGAACGAAGTGAAGAAAACATTTTGTTTTTCAAGAAGGACTAAGCAATCTTATTTGTGATTTGAAACTAGGTAAAACGGAGTCAGAGTTACTGGATTCCAGGCTACACGAGTGGAATTTCCTGGCAAAAGAGACTACAATAACATTTTACCGATCTCGACATAAACAGTATTCACAGTATTTCACAACGAAAGACATGTGTTTTTGTGTTAATGTTAATGTTTTAATGAAGGAATTGGGTACAGAGCATTGTGTCGAAGATTGGCGCCTCTTTATTGACTCTTCTAAATACAGCTTAAAGGCAGTGTTGCTTCATAATGGCAATTTACTACCTTCAATACCTTTATTTCATGCCATAGGAATGAAGAAGACATATGATTCCATGTCCATCAGTTTAGATGCTATTAGTTATCAAAACCATGGCTGGGAAATTTGTAGTGACCTCAAGGTAGTTGCATTGCTCACGGGACTGCAGGGAGGTTTCACAAAATATTGCTGTTTTTTGTGCTTATGGGACAGTAGGGCAACTGACAAGCATTTTATAGTGAAAGAGTGGGGGAAAAGGGAAGACTATACCCCTGGAGCAGGTAGTGTTAAGTATGTGCCTCTAGGAGACCCGAACAAAGTTCTTCTCCCTCCACTTCATATAAAGCTCGGGTTAATGCAGAATTTTGTTAAAGGTTTGGACAAAAGTGGAAGTGCATTTGAGTATTTAAGAAGTATCTTTCCCAAAATAAGTGAATCTAAATTGAAGTAAGGAATATTTGTCGGTCCTCAAATAAGGCTACTTCTTAAAGGCAGTGTTTTTGAATCTAAGCTTAAGCGTGTTGAACTGGCAGCATGGAAATCATTTAAAGTAATGGTGGAAGGCTTCCTGGGCAATAACAAAGAAGAAAACTATGAAACTTTAGTCTCAGAACTATTAAGGAGCTACAAAGAGATGGGTTGCTGTATGTCACTTAAAATCCACTTTTTGCACTCTCACCTTGATAGTTTCTCTACAAACCTAGGAGCTGTAAGTGATGAGCAAGGTGAGCGTTTTCACCCGGATATTTCTGAAATGTAAAGAAGTTACCAGGGTCGCTAAATTCAGCCATATTGGGAGACTATTGTTGGTTCCTCAAACGGGAGAGTACATGTCAATACAAAGAAAACATCAACAGTGAAACACTTCTGAGAGAATTCAGGTTTTCATCATTATCTTGTGTTTATTTATTTTAATAATAATAATTAACAATAATAATTATTATTTTAATGTTATTTGGCAATAAAATACCTATTATTTTCAATTTATGAAATATGAGTTATCACATCGCATTTCTGTAAGTTTTCATAAAAAGTTATGAATATCTAAAAAACGTTACGTGATACAGCATTTTGAGGGGCATTTTTTGAATCAGCAGATCAGTTTACATAAGAATTTGCCTGTTTTGTTTCGGGTATATGAAAATAATTTTTTGTTCCCCAGTGTTATTACCCTAATTTCTTAGTTTTATTAGTGCCTATAAATGCCTATTTAATACGTTTGTTCCTATTCTGCTTATTAGCTACAAAAACTGCCTTTTTGGCCAATTTCTTCTGCCTGTAACTTGTGGCAACAGCTTTTGCATTTGTTGGTTTCATTGTGAAGTTTTCGGGGCAGAGAAGTTTCTTACTGTTGCACATTGGATATATACAAAAAGGGGTTCAGCCAGGTAGGTGTCTGCGTTATAGGCTTATCACAATGCGCTAATGACGTCATGGAAAGATCTTAGAATTCGCACAAAGATCAACTAAATGGAATTTCAATGGATTGACAGCTGCCCACTCTTTATGTGAGGAATGGAAGGCCCATTCTCTAAGCAGCGTTTCAAGGGCACACGTAGACAGCTTCCGACGTAAAGATATAAAAAGAGAGAAGCAACAGAAATGCACTTCTTAAACAGCGGATAAATGGTGATCCATCGTTCAGCACGGATGGGAAAGCAATTTTTGTCAGCCTTGTGTGAAACAGGTGAGTTTAATCAATCATGTTTGTAGTAATACTATATTATGCTAATTTCAAAAACCTTGTAAAGGTCAGCCCCTGTAGCAACATTATTCCGAACATAAATTAATATGTTTAGGAGAGCAGAAAGAAAAGAAACTGGCTGTTTTCAGTTTTCCAAAGTAAAGCATAAATCTGCCTAATGTGAAAACTTTCTTCATCACATTATATGACTTTCCATTGAGATTTAGCTTAAAGCATATCTGAGTCGTTTATCAAGCCCGTCTAATGCATTTCATCTTGATTAGAATATTATTTATTTGAAACTTATATGTATAGCTTTGCAAATACAGTGTACTGGGTTTCACAATTTTGTTACGAGTATCATCTTTTGGCAGTTTCAATGCAGTAGCATGATATTTTTGTGCTGGTGTAAAGGTTTATTTATGAGCTAATAGTAATACTTGGGGGAGGGATTACTAATTAAATTATTGATGGTTTCAAATGTTACCAATCATATCAGATCACAATTAGTACCGCTGGTAAGCAGGAATTCACTCCGGTAAGATTTCTTTTGCATGTGTGTAAATCTACTGACTCGAAGCTGTTGTTTTACCCAATCTTAAACTCACCACTCTGGGACTCTGTTCAAGGTGACAACTTAAACTTGTAAGGCCAGCGCTTAATTAGCTAGGCTACACAGACTAAGATTATATATATGAAAAAATTGTGATTTTGTCATGTTACGTTTTTCTACATGTACCTCAAGGAATCATGAAATCGATTGCTTGGAGACTTCCGGTGTTGTTTCCAACATTGGAAATGAAACTGCAGACCAATAAATCTTAATGGTTTGTGTAACATTTTACAGATATGCCTTTATAAAAGGGGGTACGAGAATTCTTTTCACGATGCCGTAATTGCTGTAATTCTGTTTGAATGAACAGGATACGCTTACTAAAAACTGTGCCTTTTTATTTTTGTTTAGTCGACAATGGGGCATTTCGAGTCTTTATTACCAAAACTAGTATTCTGTAGCTTTAGCTTTTAATTAATTTTTGCTCTTTGCTTTGTATCTGTCTGACACATCGTGACATAATTTTAAGTGAAATTAAGATTGCTGCGATGAGCCTTTGAATTTCTTATTTTTGCAACAATCGTTTCTTTTAAGGAGACATCTGTGCAAATTGGCCCAAAACTTACAACAATCCCAAAATTAGTCATTTGTCCTAAAATTTATATAGACTTACTTCAATAATAGAAAGTGTTTTATTTTATTTCTAGCGTCACTACAGAAAGCATCACAGGACTACTTAAATAACCCTACACCCGTATCGTAGCTGCTATTACGTAACTTTAACCTCATATTTCTCAGGTTCTATATTCTCTGCATTTTCCTTACTTTAAAATGTTCCACAGGATGCAGTTTTCTATCAATATTTATGAAATTCTAAACATGCATGTAGGAGTAACTGCATATTAAATGTACCTATTTACATTTGTTGTGTTTTTGTTATTTTTATTGAAAAGGATTATAATGCTTACTTTCTTTCATTATCTCAATAATATATTAATTCTGCTGTGGTAGCATAACCTTAGTTGTAGTAAAGCGCCCTGAAATAAATGAAATATAAAAGTCTCACGTCTTACTGAAAACACTTAAGCAATTGCTGCAATTGTTAAATTGGTGCGATTTAGTTTTTCCTTTCGTTGATATAGCCAAGAAAAATAATTCACATAGGTACAGGACATTAACAGGTTAAAATTGTTCCAGAAAATATTATCCCAAGCATTAATTTTTAAGATGACAATATGTGGGGCATTTCGAAAATCGCCTGTAACTTAGATATAAACTGCTAATACTTCAGAAACTATTGTAACTAGAAAGCTGAAACTTGGTATTACTCCATTCTTGATCGATCACAAACATGAATGGTATAAATTTGAAACAAATCTAACAGAAGCTTCAGATGTTTCAATTTTTACTCTTAAGCTGCCACCAAACCCATGCTTTTGTTTCTGACATAGTTAATTACTTCACAGCTTTCTGCACATTATGGTTCTTGCTTGGTGAAGTGGATTTATATGTATTTTAATTATACGACAATGTCTGTTATTTTAACTTGCTGTGTAGCCATTTATGACATTTGGAATAAATGTAAAACTATTTCGCCTAGGGAACTGCAAAGTAGTATATGTTTAGTGAATTTGCTGCAGAATACGATGCAATGGTTTTCATTTTGTTATAGTGCATTTTAAGAGCCATTTTACTAAAATTGTGTATTTCCAAGTGTTTACTTAAACAATCTTACGTGCCTATTTTGCCCCTTTTTGGTGCCTTTTTGCCTGCCTATTTTACACATTTTTAGGTCCTATAAATCCGCTCCCTATTTATCGCGTAACGACGGCACGTAGAAATGTGATGACCGAGCAGCCGTCTTGCTTATCTAGTGGATTATCCGGTGCCGCAGAGGTTAGGAACCCGCAGAAAATTGGGCAAAAGAAGACCTATCACATACCTGTCACAATATTCACCCCCTCTGGTTTTTATGAACAAAGGTGCAAACCCACGCCTTCGCCTTGTTTGGTGCCGTAATCCGTGTTAACGACTAGAGCCACACGGAGCCTTTCAATGGTTTGAATATCAGTGAGCTTATCGGAGGAGTAGACGCCTAAAAGTTAAAGACGCGCAGAGGGTCATGTGCATAGAAATCGCTCTATTTGTAATATGTTCATGATACTAAAATTGATCAGTGGCTGTCTAATTCTAGGGTGCGGAAAATTTCAGGTACCACGAAAAGAATAACTGGTTCTGACAAAATTGCAGCAAAACCAATTCTTACACGGATCGGCTGATAAATCCCGGACCTCACAACAAATACACATTTTAAAACGTGTTTATCTTTATTTCTCAACATAATCTCTAGACATTATATATATTGTATTACATAACTGATAAGATAATATAGAAGCATATAAAATAAATAATGTGTAAAGAAGACTACAGAAAAAGACAAGTTGTATATATAATTGTAGAAAATATGTAAAATCCATAAAAATGTTACTGTATGTATTGGGGCATGGTGATATAAGTAATAAAAGTAAATAGAAAACTCTATAACGGCTAATATATTTGTCATATGCGTGCTCAAATTTAATTAAAGCATCTCTGTAGTGCGATTTATTATGAGCCCCAAAATAGCTGTTTACCGCATCAATGACCTCATTGTTGTGAAATATTTGTCCTCCAAGGAAGCTTTTGAGGTTCGAAAACAGGTGGCAGTCATTAGTCTAGATTTGGAGAACAGGGTGAATGTTCAAGCAATTCTAACCTTAATTCGCACATTTTTCACATTGCAATGACTGAACGATGGGCCGGAGCATTGTCGTGGAGAAACAATATTTTTTCGTTGCCTAATGAAGTTCTTTTCATTTTCACCTCCTAAGTCAAACGTTGCAGTAAACTTGCATAGTAGTCACCAGTGATGCTTTTAGACTTTTCTAAGTAATCAATAAAAATAATTCCCTGTGCATCCCAAAATACTCTCTCAATAACCTTATTAGCTGACAAAATCGACTTTGCCAGTTTTGGAGTTGGTTCATCTGGCGCAGTCCACTGTTTTGTCTGCGATTTACTTTCTGGAGTGTAGTGATGTATCCAAGCTTCATACATGGTAATAAGCCCACTTAAACATTCACTGGAATTTTTACGGTATAGTCCCATATTGCTAACAGAAAGAGTTTTTATTTGTAACTTTTAATCAGGGTTCAAGAAACGTGGCACCCATCTTGCAGAGACCTTATAAAATCCCAAATTATTACTTAAATTATTACCTGCAGATTTTTTTATATGTTTACTGCCTCTGCTATCTCAAACAACTTTAATCTGCGATCTTCCAGTAATAGAGATGAAACTTTTTCAATAATCTATGGAGTTCTGACCTCCACAGAGCTTCCTGAGTGAGGCTCACCACTAGTCCTTGTATGTCCCATTTTAAACTTCGCAACTTACGTGTATATCATTGTATGTGGAGGGACAGAGTCTTTCACTGTACTGTCCATTTTCTACTTGATTTCTGCAGGCGTTAGACCTTTGAAATGGAGGTGTTTAATCACTGCTCGTTATTCCAAACCCTCCATGTTCGTGAAACCTCTACACTTGTCTTGTTTCAACTGCTGTACTCCGAAAACTAAAGAAGCTATTGAGCTGTAACTTAGGATACAAGATAGTCCAGAGTTAAGCTAAATAAGGTTATCCGTCGTACTGCCCCAGTGGTGCCAGTAGGGGACTTATGGGGATACTTTCAGAAATTTCAACGTATAGTGTTTATTTGGCCTAAAGATATCTAACGCGCAGGATATTTTAAATACAATTTTGGAGTAATGTTTGAGAAAACTAAACTTTCGAAATATTCTTCATGCCAAGGATAGTCTGGAGTAGGGGGATCTGAAGGATCCTGAAGGATCCTCAAATAAAATACCAAGTTTGGTATTTAGCATACTTCAAGGACATACATATGCACATGGATGCTTTCCTAAAACAACATTTTTTATTCAGGAGACATCAAAACGTTCATCTCCACTGAAGTCTTGGAATCAAATTTTTTGGGTCGAATGCAATACTTTTCCTACTCACTGCAAGTACGTAGTAGAAAGTAATAAAGAAAATAAATATTGCTTATCCATTTTTCCGTCTAAAAAGAGGGGTTACTCTCTCGAAAATAAAGATTCTATAACATAGGTGGAAAATATTCAAAGAACCTGTCTGATGCTTATATTGTCCTTGTCTCTTATCACTGGCAAATACCTCTCGCCAACCACAGCTAAACAAATTTCGGTCACGCCACTGCTATGCGTTTAAATGAAATTCTGCCTGCTGCGCTCACAACTGTTTTAACGTAGGAAGGGATATCTGCTTACGTGAAAGACAGGACAGTTGGGATACCTTGTATGTATAATATTCTGCCACGTGCAAATCACAACCGTTACTTTTGATCAACCTTTCCGTATACTGATTATGATCAGACAGCGAAACTTAGACATTGATAAAATAGGTGAGGATGTGTTTACGTTGACTTGTCAAGGCCAGTAAGACAGAGGGAGCGGCAAGTCAAAGCAAACCGACGTGAATGCGACATTTGACTTCACTCTTGACGGAAACGTTGCTGTATAAATCCCACAATTCTAAATGCGCAATTATCTTAGTTGGATATATTATTCATGCGGAGAAATAATTTACAGGTATAATTAATTTATGAATAATAAATGTACACATTTTCAACTTAAAATTATACACCTACGAATATTCTAAAATCAAAATAATTCAGCTTTGCGAGTCGAAGTATTCAATAGTATACATAAAAGAAACACTAAATTTACATTGTGAAATACAGTGTTCATTCACCTAGGATTATTGGTCCGTTTCTGCCTCATGATATGGTTTTATCGTTGGAAAACTAGCATTACACTGAACTACAATGTATTTTTCAAGAAGTTCCAGAAGTATATCTGTGATATTCACTTCAATGCTCTCTCTATTTCGATAAAGTGCACTCGATGACGTGATGCTGATAAGGTGTAATAACCTAAAGATCAATTCATGTGCTTTGTTATTTTCAGGTGGAATGTTTTGCTTCCAGAGATATTTGATTTCACAAAGGATGGCGTATTGAGACTTTTATATATATATATATATATATATATATATATATATATATATAACTGCCACGGTTTGTGTAATTTGAACAATACACACTACTGGTACAACATTTTTTTTTAAATAAACGTTGTGATCATATTTTACACAGACAACTAACATGAAACATGGTTTCGGGTTTCTGACCAGTGGCAGAATGGTGAGACCATTACATAGTCACTTAAGCTCTAGCTAGTGTTACACAAGTCTCAAATTTGAGCAGCTTTTGCATTTTAAACTTCTGCTTTCTGGGTCTGCTGGGTAATTGGCAGGAATTTGCTGAACTAGATGGTTGCTGTTATAGTCGACCAGCAGACCAGCAGGAGATGCCAGTTGCCGAGGTTTACCTGGACGGGGTGTTTGCTGTTTGCTTAGCAGCTTTGGGCGGCTTTATCTGGGCAGTATAAAAGAATTGTTTTGTCTCAGACGGTTGTCTAAGCAGTGGTATATCTAGCTATATGTGGGCGCAAGTGCCCCGGAGGGCGTGTGCGGCCAGTGCTGACTGCGCTCTTCCGTCTGCCTGTGAGGCATCTAGGCCCAGCCCACTTGACCTGGCTAGAGGGAAAGGAACAATGTTGAGGTATAGTTTATACCAAGCCCCTTTCTGGACTTGGGGGTTCAGTGTCAGGGGAAAGTGACCCTGCTCAGTTTAAGTCGCTCAAAGCGACTTTGGGCAGCCGATATCCGGGTCTACGGCGAGGAAACCTAGAGCCGTAACGGCCAAGGGTAGTCACCAGGTTATTGGAATGGAAGTCTAGCTTATTGCAGATGGTACAGGATCTATCCCGCACCACGTCTACATATATGGGACTCCGGAGTATTTGTGAAGGATATGGGACGGGAATCTACGCCTAGTATCATATATAAATCGCAGCGCGTGGTTCTGGATGCGCTGCAGTCTGCAAATAGTGCTCGGAGGCACTCATCCCCAGGCTTCGTAGCCGTACAGAATCAGGGGCGGGATAATCGCACGATACAGACGTAGTTTTAGGGGTGTTGGCAAAGAGGATATGAAAATAGCATACAACTGCCTAAGTGCGGCATGCCCTTGTCCGGGTTTGACCAGGACGTGAGGGGCATAGGTGAGCCCGCGATTGAGGACGCCAAGGTATTTGGCAGAGGGAATCCAGGGGATTTGCCTCTGTCTCAACCTCAGCGACCAATCCGGTCACTTAGCTCGGACCTTAGCCAGGAGAAGAGCGGAGCTCTTCACTGGTCTAATGGCCATCCTCAGCTTCTCACGCCATAGGCCTATTGGTTGTAGCTGGTGCTGCAGCGGAGGATATCAATAACGTAGGTTTTTGTTACATGCCATTATGAGGACATCGTCCGCATATTGCCAAGTAACAGCCTGTGGTTCTACAGGGAAATCAGACATGTAGGCCACAAAGAGTAACGGGGAAAGAACACTGCCTCCCAGGACTCCTGCGGCTATGGGTCTGATTGATGACAGCCGTCCTTACACTCTCACCTTGAAAGTGTGGTCTCTGAGGAAACTGCTAATCAGGGCGAGATAGGAAGGAGGTATATTTGCCTCCCTGAGCTTGTACAGTAGGCCTTGGTGTCAGGTGGTGGCAAAGGCTTTTCCTACGTCCAGCAGTACCGCGACTGTCTTGATGTTTTCCTGGAATCCCAGGGCCGTCCTCTAGGCCAGTCTCAGCAGCTACAAGGTCATGGAGTGTACATGAAAAAAACCAAACTGTTGATCGTGCAAGGGCTGCCTTTCCTCGAAGAGAGGTGTCGGGGGGATAGGAGCAACCTCTCAAACAGCTTCGAGACGGCTGGGAGAATACTTATAGATCGGTAGCTGGAAGGAAAGACCGGATCCTTGCCAGGCTTCAGGATGTACACCACCGTCGCCTCCTTCCCGCAAGCTGGAAAATGGTTGAGGTGGAGGCAAGCATTGAAAATTCGCGTCAAGTGGATGACGGCCCTCATGCAAAGGTACTGGAGCATAAGAGCGCTAACGCCATTATGTTCTGGGGACTTATTTGGTTTAAGTTTCCGGATTTCAGTACTCACCAATCTTGGGGTGACTTTTGGGAGATGGATCGCCTCGTGGCACTATTGCGGCCCATCATAGAGGTCTTACACAGTGCCCCCCACGAGGTCAGTGAAGTCTTCGTCCTGGAGGTCCTCCCTTGGCTCGAATTGGCTTTGCAAATGATCCGCGAAAGCCGTGGCTATCTCTTGGGTTTCGAATGCGAGTCTCCCGCAAGTGCCAGGCAGTGGATGCTGGTATTGGGTTTTGTCCCTCCTGAGAGACTTTATGATCCGCCAGGGATGTTTCTCCTGGAGGTCGACGTTTCTGGAGATGTTCTCTCAGGCCACCTTGCGATGCGGGCGGAGCAGCCGGCTTGCCAGGGATTTGAACCGCTGGTAAACTGCTCCTATCCTGGGATGTCGGAAACGCTGCTACAGCTTCCGAACAGCAGCCTTGGCTTTTAACAGCTGCCGGATCTCGTTGGGTATAATCAGTAGCTTAGTTGCGTTGGTCGGAATGCGGTGAGTATGTGCACTCACCGCTTGTCGGACATGCTGGGAGAAACTCACCACCGCCACTTCCAACGCCTCGATGTCGTCGATGCGTGGGTGAGGGTCGATGGTTTGGTTATGTTGGAGGATGGATGCATCCCAGTCGACCTCAAGTTGCCAGTCTATGTTGAACAGTGATGCCATGGTAACGTCGGAATCGACCGAGACAGGGTCGATTTGCAGAGCCTTTTATAAGTTGTATTGAGGACTATTGTTACTTCCGGAATGTTGAGATCTGAGTGAATAGTGGAATTTCTGTTATACCATGGGTCATTGGTGATTAAACGAAGACATCTGTGTTTAATTGTTTGAATTCCTTTTATTTCAGAAGCTGTACTCCAGATTGAGCAGCTGTACGTCCATATAGGTTTAATCAGAGACGTGTATATTGGCCTTTTGTAGCTAGGAGATAGTGCAGATTTTGAAGAAATTAGGTGTTTCAGTTCATGTAGGCGGTGACGGATTTTTTTATTACATGAGTAAAGCGAAATTCCTATCTTAATCGTTGATCTAATGTGAGCCGAAGGTATCTCACTGAATCTGATTCTGGAATCGGTTGTCCTCTGATAGGATGATGCTGAGTATTGCGTTTTTATGTGAACTTGAAGATGCGTTACTTTTTCGGATTCATTATTACCCTCCGATGTTTGCACCAAGTATATATTTCTTCACAATAATTTTGTAGGTTACTTGCAGGTGCTTCAGAGGTATCTTTGCTCAGAACTGCGACGTCATCAGCAAAAGGTGCAATTACAAGTTGGTCGAAAGTTGGAAAATGTGCCGTGTATAAGATGTACAATAGTGGTCCTAATGCGCTGTCCTGAGGTACTCCAGAATGAATAAGTAACGATCTTGACTGCGCTGATTCACATTGGACGGAGAATGTGCGATTGGATAAATATGAATAATAAGCTTGTACACCGTGTCATTCAAATGAGGTTTATGTTGGTACAGAAGAGCATCGTGCCAAAATTTAGCAAAAGTTTTTTTAGCATTCAGAAACAGTCCCAAAGGACTTTTCTTCAATTGTATTTACTATGGAATCCACCATACCGGGAAGCTGTTGTGTACATGAGTGATTGCGTCTAAATCAAAATTGTGCTGCAGTCAGAATTTCTTCCAAGTGCTCCATTAATTGTGTTAGCAGTAAGTGCTCAAAAATTTTGTAAAACAAAGGAAAAAGGCTTATTGGGCGATAATTATGTGGGTCACTTGATTTTCTCTGTATTTGGTATAATGGTTATTACGGCATGCTTCCAGTATGATGGAAAATAGACTATTCGAAGCATGGCGTGGTATATTTGTGCAATCAAAAACAAGTGTTTTTCCAGGAAGAACTTATAGATATGCGGGAAAAATTAAATATTGACCAGGAGCTTTGTTCTTCTTAAATCTGATGACTGCATTCTTCACCTGCGAAGGAGTGAAAAATCTATTGTAAGATGATAACTGGAGAAGCTGAGAAAGCGATTCCTGTTCGTTCTTGGTGAATTAAACATCTCTGTCAGCATTTGTTTGAAACTATTTGTATTACAGCTCAGAAAATATGGTTACATATTCCTCTGGTGTTGAGAACCAAATTTTGTTAATTTTTAATACAGAAGTTGCTTCTCTATGCTTTAGTATGCCTTTAGTTTTACACCATACAGGCCCATCCTAAATATTGAGAGATTTCAACTGATTTTCAAGAGTGGTGTTATTTTGAAGTTTGAGTACTTATTTTAATTCTTTAGAGGCTGTGTTATAACAAGTTTTATGTTCAGAACATTTTATTTGTTTCCACAGTTTCCTGCAGTTCACTTTTACTTGGTAAAGCTGTTGAATATGGGAAGGAAGGTTTGGTGTGGTATATTTTTGTACACATAGCATACAAGAGCTGCTTGCTATATTAGCAGCATATTTTATATTTCTTGTGATCGTGGTAACTGCAATGTCTATATCCCCAGGTGACTTCAAAGGCATGCACAAGTCAGTAGCAGACTGAAGTGTTGTAGAATATTGTGTCCAGTTGAAAAGGTTCCGGATTAGGCGAGGACAAGGTATAAGCATTTCATCAGAGTTGTTAAATCTAATAAGTACGGAATAGTGATCAGAGCTTAATTCGTCAAGTACAGCAGGATTTGAGCAATGGCATGTGATATTTTTACCAATGAAAATATCTAGTATGTCTGGCGTGCTGTCATCTTCTGAGTAATGTGTTGGTTCCACAGCAGACTATAGTTCCAGGCCTAATTTATAGGTCATGTCATTAGCACTCTACCTCTTGGATTAGCAATATTTGAACCACAACGCCGGTGCTTGCCTTTGAAGTCGCTGCGATGTAGAGCAGACTGCAATTCATGAAAAACAGCCCGAAAATCCGATGAATGAAGTTTGTTGGTTGAAGCTGAATAAAACGAACCAATTTGCAGTTTGACGTTATTGAAATAGAATTGTATACGTGAAATTTTATACTCTGGGTCAACGATGGGCAGTAGTTGATGGTGTGATAGTGAAGTTTTTTATAAAAATGCAGAGATACCTTTTCTCTCGTTGCTGTGATCAGATCTATATACGTGATATCCTGGTATAAGGTATGAAGTACTTCATGATACTTATTGTTAATACCTTGGCAATTCCATGTGCAGCTATTGATTCTTTTGTTAGCAGTAGAGTTCATTATTTTTTCAGGAGCGCCGGTAAGACTTGAAAAAGTGTTTGAATCAGTGATTACAATAGTAACATCAAAGTATCCAGCTTGGTTATTAGATCGGTGATAATATCGTTTTGCATGGTGGAATGACTGCTTTCGCATTCACCTTGTTCTTGTTAGTGCATGTTTTTGTGTTGCTATGGAGTGACACTTTCAGCATATATTTTGGAGAGGCCCTCTGTGCTTGACGCTAATGGTGGCCAAGAAGGCTGATCTACAGTTAGCGAAGCTGTATCATTGTGATTTTCAGGTTTTTTGAGATCTCTATTATGACTACGAGAAGCGACACGCTGCAGTTTAACGTGCACTGGACAGCCCTTGTTGTTAGCGGTGTGTGAACCCTTCACAATTTACACAATCAGGAGGTGCATCTGAGGGTTTCGTGCACTGGGAAAAAGGATGCGTGCTATCATATGCCACACAAGGATGCCTTTTGTGGCAGTAGTTTCTACTGTACCCATATTCTTGACACTTAACACATTGTATTACACTACTTTTAGGCTTTGGAGGTTCAATTTTGACATCTGTGTGGTATAACCTTGTTAACTCATATATGTTTTCATTTCTTTCGTTTGGCTTCACATTCACCAAAAACAAAGGTAGTGGCAGTTTGCTAACAGTGTGAAACACATTTACTGGTTCATAACCATGTGAAGCTAATTCTTTCATTACCTCCGCGGTATCGCTGGAAGGGTGTAGACCACGTATCACGAATCTGAAATTTCCTTCATGTTTCATTTGATATATGTGGTACTGAGCCTGAAAATAAGCAATAGCTTTTCTACAATCATCAATAGTTTCAAAAGTAAATTTACCTTTGAGTTTGTCAATTGTTACATGTTTAAATGTGCCAATGATTTCTGCCCTGAATGCTTGCAAAATTATATTCATATTGGTCAAGTTGTTAACATAAATAGGTGGCGATCTTTCCATTTTTTTAATTTGAGCCAGTTTTTTGGGTACTTACACGATCTGGTGCTTCATCAGTCGTCATGACAGCAAATGATTCAACTGTGTTTATTGCATCAAACGCTGAAAGGTTAGGTTTCTTGAATTCCGGTCGTTTTTTCTTGGCTACATTATGTTCAGCTTTGATGTTGGAGCTTACTCGACCAAATATAAATGCCAGAAACCACTAATACTCAAACGATGATTACAGCAGTGGTGGCGCATATTGTCTATACCTAGGGGTGCTGCACTGATTATTGAAAGTTTAGCTTACTTTAATTATTTGAAGGTGAACTGTATACGGCTATCTTTCTTTTTAGTAAACTTGCTAACCAATCTCTCGTTGAACTTCGGGATGTTTTCTATCATTTATTTTTCAATGGAGAACATAGCAAACGTGGTTAATCTATCTTCTCCAATAGTGTTCCTAAGGAACGTTTAAATTCTTTTCAGTAACGAGAAACAGCGATCAGATTCACTTCTTAAAGGTAGAGTAATAGTTATTTTTAAAAGTTTTAACACTTCAGAAAAGTGGAAGAAAGCTTATTAGCTCTAAGATATTGAAGCAACTCTACGGCACCACCAATATTCCTGAATTATTCTCTTGAAAAGATGACTGAAAGTTCTGTATGTAGTTTGTCCATATCAAACACTGGGAACATTTTTATGCATTTACAGAACGCATTTTCTGGAAATATCAAATTAAATTGCTCAAATTGTGAATCTTTTAGCAAGGAAGACACAGAAAGATGTTTTGTAAACTTAAAGCAGAGATTCAATTGTGACAGTAGAATACCACATACTTTCTTGGATGATGCTGCTGCTCTGGTCTCTGTGTTTTAAACAGTTTTTCTTTTGTGTGGGCTTTTTGCTGCCGTATCACATGTCTTCACCGTGTTTCTTATTTTTATAATTTCAGCAGTGAAAGTAGATATGTACACTGGAACTTTGACAGCATTTATGTGGCGATTCTGTAGCTGATTGTACAGTATTTCTATATGAGGCATAACTAAATGGAAAAAATTAAGCCGGAAACAAAATGCATTATTTTCAAGATCCCCCAATAAAGCACTTGCCTAATTTATTGTTGCACTGCCTGAGGTCTCTGATTGTGACAAAATTTGAAAACTTCCTTTCAATGACTCCTTTTCGTAAACAACATGTACAGTCCTGAATTTTTAGTTCCACCTCGTTGCTCCCCCACTGGGTGTTTTCTTCTTAACACATGAATCTAACACTGATAATAATCTGTGCGGAGAGCGGGATAAAAAGGCGGATATAGCACAAAAATTTGAGGAAAAAAATCCTAGCTTTTGATTTTTCCTGGCAGCTCTCTCCATTATCACATTTTGTTGATGAGCTAAGCAATGCACAAAGTAAGCATTGAGGTACACATCCTTAACTTTAGCTTGCAACCTATTGATGGCCCCGCTCACTACCGCTGCACCATCAAAACATTGGCATGTAAGCTTCTTATTTTCTTTTAATTACAACTTCTGAAGTTGCTTCAGGATTTTGCCCATTCGGAATAAAAAGTCCACAGAACTGCTCAACAAGACTCCCTAAGGCATTAAAATACCTTAAGACTATTACAAGCTGAAACATGTCAACAATATCTGTAGTCTCATCGGCCATAACAGATACATAGTCTGCTACTTCAATTTCTTCTAAGATGTTTTCCTTGCAAACTTAAAAATTGCACTGAAGTAACTCATTTTGTATTGTCTTAGAACTTCAATTTAAAAATGAGTCACCATTAAGATGGAGCTTAAAAAGGGAATCAATTTCTCTTGTATATTTAATCAACCCCCTGAACGCCCGCCACGGTAGCGTGGTGGTAGCGTTTCTGCCTCACGTTCAAGAGGTTCCGAGTTCGAATCTCGGTCAGGGTGAGTTACCTGGACAAGGCTTTTCAGGGTTTTTCCCTAATCCTGAGAGGCGAATGGCGGATAGCTCTAAGCCCCATGAACCCCATACTCATTTGAGCATCATTCCACCCATTTCATTCATCGTCCGATATGACAACGTTGGAGGACGTAAACTACAGAAAAAGGAAAAAAAACTGTTACTGTTGTAATGGCTTACGTATGTAATTTAGGCAATTAAGGCAACAACAATAAAATTAAAATTATTTGGGGGGGGGGGTTGCGGTCCCGCCGCTCTCCTTTATCGGCCGCCATTAGACTACACTAATATTTGTATGGTCTTAAGATGCTTTGATTAAACTTATTTGCAACTTAATTTACTCAAAAGCACTGTTTAAAGCAATAAAATCGCTATTTTTTTCGAGCACAATAACACACTTCTCATAGCCTCCTACAACTCAACATCGTTTTAATTCAGCATTTTGTACTGGAATTTCCTCCTTAAGCTGATACATATTTCGTCACAATAACAACACTCTTTTTTTAATATATAATATTTATAAAAGGAATGCTGCATACGTCAAGTGAATAGGAAGCTGCCTATTGTGCATTCTGCACCACCTGACAAAATACAAGGAAAAAAATATAATTTCTAGATACTTTAAAGTAGAGAGGTAATCTTAGGCCCAATTTTAGGGGAAAGATTTGCTCTGTTAAGCGTGGCAGCCCCGATGTGCTCAAGTCATGTGATTTCATTCTGTGCAAGTATTCGCTTGTGGTTTTCCCCATTTTTCATTTTAATAACATTTTCTGAATAAAATTTATTGGTTTAAATAGAGCTTTTCTCACATTAATAAAGGTTGAAAAATACAATTTATGATTATTCAAATAATTTCTGAAGGCTATTGTTACCTCTAAGGTGATAATATTATGGCTGATAGTTTCTTTAAATAATTTATGATAACTTTTAATCAAGGATTGTATGTGGGATGGATACCTTCTTCTTACTTTTCCAATGAACATATCATTCAATAAAATTGGATTGGTTCATACAGAAGGTGCACATTTTGCAACCTGAAAAAGCGTAAATCTGTTATTTTAAATACTAGTTTCTGAGATAATTGGTGATGAACTCAGGTGATTATATATTGGCGGAATAATGCTACTCATCTCCTTTTAATTAAATGAAGACAATCCTTAAGAGAAGAGAAGTACGTGCTTACTGTTTAGTACTTCATTACTTCTTACTTTACAACCTATATGAAAAGGAATTGCAGTTTCACAGTATATGTATGGTCAGATAGTAACTGATGATACCTAGGACTGTTCCTAAGTTTAATTCCCTTTTGTCTTATAAAATAAAAGCTGCACTCACTAGTTATTTGCTTTTAAAGATGTTATACCAGATCAACAATCAATTCGTATGTTATCTACTTTTCCTTTAATGTGTTTATGATTTTCGTGGTGAAATGTATCATTGATCTCATCTGTATGTTAAGATCAATCCACCATAGCTTATTTACTTTCCCGTAGTAAATGTGTGGCGAAAATTTCGGTATCGAGACTTCACCGAAAATGCACGTTCTGAGTTTAATAAACCCAAATTTATGTGTTTTATTATTAATAGTTTCTAACATCCATTCTTATTACATAAGGCACCACAGGAACTGGAAGCTGATCGCATATGAAGGCATATAATATCCAAACAAATATTTAGATATAATAATTCCAGTACTTATTTGTTTTTAAACTCGACTATAACAATTCTTATTAATGTTGCATATTAAAAGAAATTTGCTGTAGCAGTGAAACGTAGCTCTTGACTTTTTGGAGAATAGTCTCGGCTGGCTGTTTGTTCATTCAGAGTGGATTCTGTAGGATATTCTGTAACTGTTAAACTAAATGAGCTCACATCTACAAAAATGAGGAAACTTTAAAACACGTAAATCATCGGCATCAGTCATTTGCGAGACTTTCGTTATGTGCTGAAACTATTCGGTATTCATATGCATTATAAGATACTGCAACTATGCAATTGTATGCAATTATGTTCTGCAACAAAATGTATAGTACTGCATTTCTTCAAAGGGTTATTTCGAATGACAATTAGATAGAAAATAAAATGTTGTAATTATTATTAATAGAAGCTTTTCAAGTATAAGCAATAGTGAAAGCAGAAAGTTATACGAATGTTAAATCATTGCACATTTTTCATAGCATTACAAAGATTGGAAAATTAAAAAAAGATAAAACATGTGATTCAAAGTTTTAGACCGGGAATTCTTAGACAACATTCCAGCTTTGATTAATGCTAATAATAAAATTTTCTGAGTATTGTTATCTAAACTTGAAAAGTTTTATATGCGGCTTTACATCTATGATGAATATGTGTTTGAGATGCATTGGTTTTAAGATGCTCCAGTAGCTGTTCAGGTGTCGTGAATAATGTATGACCAAGTAACAGATTGGGTACCTTGTACTGCAACTCAAAGTGGAACGTATGTGCTTATTATCCCCCGGTGTAACGGATGACATGAAGGGTCAGAATGGTTCAGGGCAACCAGAACCACGTGAAGGTCCCTAGCCATTCTAAGGTAGATGACCTGGTCACACTACTCAGAGAAAGCTACGCTCTGGTGGAGTCGAGCACAACTTTACCCACATAAAGCTGCTTAGGGAACGGTTCTATCTGGCACCTTCCAACGAGCAAATATATTCGCGCCATCTGTGCGACACCGACCAAATCTGCACGGTCCTTAAGCTAACCTAAATATAAAAGGGAAAGCAACGTGATAGCAAAGAGGGACAGGAAATTCGTGGGGAAAAATAAACCTACCGCAAACTTCATCTAGCCAACCAGGAAACCCACGGAAACACCTAGTCCAAGAAGCCGGGTTCAGAAGTTGAAAGCCGGGCCATTCGGTCTGGGCATAGCTGCTGAGCAAGTCATAAGAAATGATCTGTAACCAAATAAAACAGTCTGATGTGTTGCACTCATATACCTCTATCTACCAGCTGTTCCTAAAAAAATCTTACTCTTCTTTCTACTTCTTATTAATTGAGATGAAGGTTACAGTAGACATTTACATATCCATTTAAGGTATAAGATAGTACAGTAGACAAGCATGCTTATTATCCTGTCATGAGCACGAAAAGGAGGAATTGTGATTCCCACTTAAAACGTATGAGTACTTCAACAATTCAGAACAATAATAAAACATCTAGAAAATTGTTAGCGTCAAATCATATTTATTTAACACCAGGTGTACTTTAATGAACTAACAGAGATCTTTATGGCTCTGCTCAGGAACTAGAGGTCCATAGTTCAAATCCGTCGGAACCGTTCTCCATAATTGAGGTTTCTTACACGTTTTCCTTAGCCATCAAAACTGCCATTTCATTTACCATGTAAATAAGTTAAACATAAGGTGCTTTATTAAAAGCGGTTAAAACCATTTCTGACATTACAAAAATACTCGTGTTTTTATCTTCATATATAGCCGAATTTTGGTTTCTCTTTCAGCTCTTTACACGTCCGCTGAGGCGCAACCATACGTATGCAGACCATTTATTCAGAAAGTGTCATAAGGGCTTTTTTATGTTGATATATCCTCATTCTTCTACTTACTACCATACATAACCATATCCATGTACGAAATTGCCACTTTTCTGTGCTAAACAATGTTAAAATAAGTTGACAGGAATAAAATTAACGGCAAAATAAAGAAGGATGAGATGAAATCAATGCGACTTATGTATTATATAAAATATGCTTTACTGATTTAAATATTGAACGTTGAATCTGAGACTTTTATGGTTTTATTTAAAAGTGGTGCTGTATTTGAACACTAATGTATGGTCACAGTCTTCTAATGGACATGGCCAATGCTGAGGGTCCAAACTAAGCCTTCCTGTGCTGAGAGACCACCCATGATCTTAATAAATATTCAGTTACAGACCCCTCATTGCGAAATCGATTCCTTTAGTGAAACTAAGGCCAATGAACTTGGAAATGTGCTGCGCAATCTAAACTCCATCTCTTACCTCATGCTCCATACGCAGCTCACTGCTGTGGGAAATCACATTGTATCCATCAAAGCTACGGCATGGTGAAATTGTTTATCTTGAGAAGGTAACGTTTAATATTAACTAATCTCATACTATTTCTGATTGTTTTACTTTTGCAAGATTCTTTCTGTTGGCGATGCGGACCTTTGCGATTCTAGAAATATTCTGTTCAATGTTATTTTATGAGAAAAGTTTCAATAAGGATCTATATTTATATGATTATTTTGTGTGAGAAAAATTCTTCCGCAGAAGGCAATGTATAGTTGGCAGTCCTCACAAGTTGAACAGCGATTTCTTCTAATGGAGGTTTCCACTTCCATTTATATTTATAAAAACAAATAAGTTTTATAAAGACCTAGAGGGCTTAAAAGCATTCATTATGAAAATGCATATTCCTGATAGCGGTCAGTCGTTTTATATTACACAACATTAAAAAGAAATACAGTAATTCTTTTGCTAAGTTTTGTACGAACAAAACTTAAAATTCGTCCGTGCACGCACACGCTTTCTCATCCCATTGGCATGTCGACTACAGCAAACCACAAAAAATTCAATGGGAATCATACCGGGAGCTGGAGAATACGAAACTTGCTTTATCGTGAAGGTCACTCAGTGTCCTCTGACAGTTGCTCTCGCTATATCTGTCTCTCACCCGCACTCTCTTAATACCCCACTGTTTTTTCTCCAACCATTCTCCAGAGTTCAAAGTGGGCCATGACCGTTTATATTAGTTCTCTGTACTAGTGCACCAAATTAAGTTATTTATGCAGATTTAAAAGCTCTTATTGTGCTGAACTGTACCATAAGTAGTAGATAATTTAGTTATTCACAGGTAGAAATGTTAGTAATAAGATCCCTTAACACTTCATTATGTAAAAGGCGTTTATTACTGCAGTCAGCTCAGATTGAATATGAATGAAACAGAAGCCAATCATGAGATAACGCAGCGAAAAGATTACTTACTAACAGTGCTGCCAACACATCTCCATTTTCCACTCCGAATCCATTTGAACTACTAAATAATATAACTCAGGATGAATCCAATGAAAACATAGTGATAGTGAAAATGATAATTGTCAAGTCAAAGCTGTTAAACCGCCACCTATTCACATAAATAACATTACTGACATGAATGCACATCTGCAGGCACTAAAAATCGAAGCAGTAGGCAACTTTCAGCACACTACTGTTTGAAATCAGAGAGTTAAGTTTTGTTTCAAAACAGTAGAAGGATATAAAAAGGCAATTCATTACTTTGAAAACAACAAAGCCAAGTACCACACTTACCAAATGAAGCAGTATCATAATTTCTGAGTAGTTATTTGCGGTTTGATGATGCAGGCATTGTAATGAATGAATTAAGGTAATTGGGTTTCTCACCTACAGAGATGCTTCCTGTTTATCACCCAGTTACAAAGAACCCGCTACCACTATTTTTCGTAGATCTTAAACCAAGTACATATAACTATGCTTTAGCTAGATTGTACCATGCAGTCATAAAAGTAGAACCTCCTAATACCAATCCGTCATATCATCCAGTGCTAAAGGTGCCAAGAATATGGGTACAGTAAAAATTATTGTCATAAAAATGCTCGCTGTGTAAAATGCGATGGTGCACATGCTACTGCAGAATGTAAGAAGGCTAACAATGCGCCTTCTGTGTGTGTAAACTGTAAAGGGTAACATACAGCTGGTTACAAGGGATGTCCAATGCACGTGAAACTTCAAAATTCAACATCCACTTTCCAAAAAAGAACACCGAAAGTATACCTGAAGCTCCACCACCTAGAATTAATGTGGTTTCTGAAACCCAATTTCCTTCGCCCGGCCATTTACTCAAAAATTGTATTCAGAAGCAAGCAAGTCAAAAAGAAGCGAAAATCAAATGGAGTGTTTACTGGGTAAATTAGATTCGCTACTATCACTCTTGGTTCATTTCATAAATACTTTCACACAAATAATACTTCTGATTATAAAAAAGTGGTGGAAGAAAACTTTAAAGGACTGATTCGCATATGCACATGGAATTGTCAGGGCATAAACAACAAATGACATGTACTATTACACTTCCTCTCTGCTTATGACATAGACATTCTGCTACCTACAGAAACTAAACTAGCGTCACATATATATGTTAGAATTCCAGGGTGCAGGATTTATCGTGTTGACTATCCCAGCAATGACAGAAAAGGCGGTTCGGCCGTATTTGTTAAAACTGTAGTTCTTCACAGCGAACTACAGAGCATACTAGAGTTTGAGTATCAAGTGTCCCGAATATTGCTGGATATGGGTGATATAAAGCTACAGATTGGCTCTTTCTATTCGGCTCTTTCACCCGAGATGGGTGTCCAACACTACCAATCCAAGAGGGCAGCTGCTTCACGAGGTAATATAAGTCCGAGATTTTACATCCAGTTGAACCAACCCACTATCCACACGATGGAAGCACTCCTGATATTTTGGATTTTTTCATTGGTAAAAACGTGTCATACATGTGTGCGGACGCAAGCGTATTACACGAACTAACTTCAGACTAGTATCCAGTTGTAGTTCGTCTTTCATCAAATATAAATCTAAAGAAACACGTCCACATTTTAATCTAGTATCCCTTTAATTGGAGTTCGTATACATAAGCAATGGAACAAATCGACAAACAAGTTCTACTCAAAACGCCTAGTGACATAGAAGTTGTAGTTTCTAGCATAACCAGAGATATACAGTGTGCTGTAGGAATATCTGGTAACAGTCAAACACATAAAATGAAGTAATTCCATTTTACCCCACACATCGAGCATCTTCATCAAACTAAGTGTGAATATAAACGACTATGGGGAAAAAAATAGGTATCCAGCTTATAAAACAATACTAAATAACATCTCCAGGAAACTTAACAGACCTCTAAAGAAATAACACTAGCATTCCCTGGAGGCAAAAATGGAAAACCTCAACAGTAAATATGGATCGTTGTGGAAACAAACTAAACGTGTACTTAAATAAAAAGATAGCATACCTCCTCTAAAACTTGGCAATCACTGGTACTCAACACCGGAGCAAAAGTTAGAGCTCTTCGGCGCACAATTGCAATAGCAGTTTCAACCCAATCCTAACTTTCTTAACAGCATAATATCTCAACCATTGCAGCTTTCTAATTTTCCGAAGCCCTTCTCGCCTGGACAGGTTAAAAATGCAATTAGTCAATTTCCTTTAAAAAAAAAAAAAAAAAAAAAAAAAAAAAAAAAAAAAAAAAAAAAAAAAAAAAAAACTCCTAGTGGAGACTTTATTGTTCAACGTTTACTCGCTCATCTTCCAAAAACAGCTGTAGTCAACTTTACACAAATTTACAATGCTATACTTCGCTTGACTTAGTTCCCGCACAGATGAAAACATGCAACATCTGTTATGATACTTAAACCCAACAAAACAAACGTAATCCTGAAAGTTATCACTCAAGTCTGTTATCTCTATTATCTAAAGTATTTGAACGGCTATTGGTGTACAGCTTGAGGAAATCATACAGTACACTCAATTTAAGCCACTGCACTCCTGTCCACAGAAACTTCATCGAAGGTTTTGCACAATTATGGACACAAATGAAGAAAATCAGGTGTGCTTAGGTCTGTTCCTTGACACGGGGAAAGCCTGTGACAAAGTGTGGCTTAATGGGTTACTACTGAAGATCAGGAATTATTTCTCAGATACGTATTTCAGAATAATAGCATCCTATTTGCATAACCGATCCTTTTCAGTAAAATATCAAAGTGTACAATCCAAATCACAACCGACCTTCTCTGGTGTTCCACAAGGACATATTCTAGCCCTACTTCTTTATACAGTGTATACCTCTGAATTTCCTCAAGACGCTCAACTAACTATTGGGAATTTTGGTGATGATGTTGCAATCCTGAGTAAAGGCAGTTGTGAATCAGCAGTTGAGAAATTATACAACTTCTGTGCTGAAATCACAAAATGGTGTTCTAACTGCAGAGTGGTGATAAATCCACAGAAATAGAAAATAGTATATTTTACATAGAAAAAGCAGGTAACATCTTATCCAAAATTTCTTGGAGAAATCACTATACCTAACCCTCAGTCAGTTACATCGGCCTCATACTGAACAGTAAACTAACCTGGCATCTCCACATCACGTATCTTCTGTCAAGACTAAGACTAAATCTCTTTTAGTTTTTACTAACGTGCCTGTCTTTTACCTTGTTTTATTTGGGATGGATTTATTTTAGCCTTTTTACCTCCTGTTTTAGTAGGTTTTTGCTTTTTAGGGCGCTGATGTTCGTGCCGTTGAGCGCCCATAAACATCATTTATTCATTCATTCATTCCAGGTGACTCCTCAGAAGATGATCTCAGAGGAGATGGTCGTGGGTTCCTTCTTCTCTTGGTTTTAGCGGGAACAACTTAGCTGCTTATTTCAGGAAGGTAGTTTTATCATATTGGATCTTAAAGGTTTTTTCTGGACCTTGGTATATAACAGACGACATGCTGGTTGCTGGACCTCGATGGTGTTTCAGGTTAATTAACTGAGGTGTTCTTATTGTCAGTAGCCTTAGCTGGCATTTTTGAAGGTGTAGGTTCAGATTTCAAATTAGTTAGTGATGCTCTAGGCACAAGAACTTTCTCTGAAATGATGGTGCTGTTAATTCCTCATGTTTGCGTACCAGTTTTCCGCTTTGTCACGATGTAGCGCCATAGAGCTGTAGGTGTGGGAACCTGTCAGAGCTTATGGAAACGAAGAAATTTTGGGGCCTCCGATGTGTATACCTTCTCTTTAACCCGGATATCTTGAATCGCACGCTCCTCTATATATCTGCGACATTCTCGTGAACTTGATGGATGTTCACCGCTGCAGTTAATGCATACTGGAGGTGATGTACATGCATATTCATGTAAGACGCCTCCCCAGCTGACACATGTAGGTACACCATTACCAAAGCGCTGACATTTGTAGCATCTCAGGGGTTCGGTATATATGGTCTAACCTCAATTACTTCATACCCTACCTTTATCTTTAGTGAGAGTCCTACCCGATCAAAGCTCAGGAACAGGGTACGAGTAGGGTCCAATTCCCCTCGCTCCCTCCGTTGTACACGGTACACTGCTGCTGAGGATTCAAATAAATACCCTCGTCGATCTACCGTCCAACGCACGAGTGTTTACCACACCACGCGAGGAATCCAGTGTTCTGTACAATTAAACATGACGGGGTAACTCCTTAACATGCCCGCTCTCTGAATCTTGGCTGCCTAGTAGGCTGAATTTTCTTCTACCAGGAGCGAGCCATTTCTTGACTTTGTACAAGATTTTACGGCACCAGCTATGTTGTCGAAACCCTTTTGTATTAGAAACGGATTCACTGCTACTATGTAGCAAGGACCAGCATTTTCAGCTACTCTCTTACTTCTTTACGTTTAGTTTTAAGGGTTTCTCCACTCTTCAGCGGTATCCCTGTATTCCTAGTATCGGCTACTCCCTTTACTACTATTTTACTTGTTTATTTTGATGGTTTATGTACCATAGCGGTATAATTCTACACCATTGCAGACGTCTCTGATGCCGTGTTCACATCCTGGGTGCCACCCCGGCTTAGGTGAGAACCTTCCTCATCTCAGAGTCTCAACTTCCAATGTACAGAGCGAGGGACCAAATCACCTTCAGGAGTGCATCAGCTAGGCAGTGGTCCCTCCTCGTGACAGACCTTTGTCACTGGATACTAACACAGCCCTGCATGATAACCGGGGGCTAGGATTCACGCATTACCCAGTGACCCCCTGAGTTTGGCGCGCTAAGCATCCATCAGACTGTTCTTCAGGGAGGTAACTGTTTATGGGTCAGACAGTGACGTACACAAAATTGTTTGGGCGTTTGGCATAATCCCTCTGACTACTCCTCAGAGGCACCCAATCGAGAGATTTGGCTCGGGAACCAGGGATCACCAGTCCCGCAAATACCGTAGTAGGCCCCTGGGGCGTTAGTAGTTTGGGGAACAATAGATTAGGCCGTAATGCTCCAAAGCTTTGGTTGCCTCATCAGCAAGGAGTTAAATTACCTCTTACATAATATTAATATATGAAAAATATGACCCGTTAAATTAGGCTGTACCGCTCCGCAAGCCTGCAACAGTGGTTGCTGTTCCAGGATTGGGAAAATAAACCTCTTATATATTAATAATATGGAGAACAACATGTTACGTTATATTAAGCTCTGCCGTCAACAAGCTTGCAGATGTTGTTCCTCTATCAGCAATGGGTAAAGTAAACCTCCTGTATATTTCTAATATAGGATATAATATGACCCGTTAAATTATGCTCTACCGATCTACAAGCTCGCAGGTGTGGTTCCTGCATTAACAATGGGCAGTATAAGCTTCTCATGTATTAATAATTTAGGATAAAATATGACCACTTGCAATTTCGCTCTACCATCCTACAAGCTTGCGGAGCTGGTTGCTGCTCTAGAAATGGGTAACATAAACTTCTTGTTTATTAAAAATGTAGGGAAAGTATGACCCAGTTAAATTAGCTTTTACAGCTCTACAAGATTGCAGAGGTGGTTGCTGCTCTAGGAATGGGTGATACAAAGTCTTGTTTATCAATAATTTAGCAAAAATATGACTCGTTAAATTAGACTGTACCGCTCTACGCTTCCAGATGTTGTTGCCCCATCAGAAAGGGGTAAAATAAACCTCCTATATATTTAATATAGGATACAATATTAACTGTTAATTATGTTACACCGCTCTACAAACTTGCAGATGTGGTTGCTGCTCTGGGAATGGGTGATATTAGCATTTTGTTTATTAATACTTTAAGGAAATATGACATATTAAATTAGATTGTACCGCTCTAAAAATTCGCAGAGGCGGTTGCTGCTCTAATAATGGCTAATGTAAACTCCTTATTTATTAATTATATAAGGTAAAATATGGTACTTAAATTAGGCTGTACCGCTCTAGAAAGTTTCAGATCTTTTCGCTGCTTTAAGAATGGCTAATGCAAACTTATGAATTATTTGTGATGTACAAAACAATATAGCCTTTTAAATTAGCATGTGGCACTCTACAACTTTGAAGAGCAGGATGCCCCATCTGCAAGGGGTACAATGTACCTCCTATAGCATATTACTAATATATGAGGCAATATGGCTCGGTGCACAGTGCTGTATCACTCTGCAAGCCCACTGAGTTGATTGCTTTATCAGAAAGGAAGAGTTGGAAGAAGTTGTGCAAAGTTGGAAGACAAAGAACTGGTACATGGTGCAATTCGTTAGGCATTGTTGATATCCGTTGGAGATTTGTAGCGGCGGTTTCAGGGGTTTCTCTCATCTGCATGATTGATCACAGAATGAAGCTAAGCACACGTGCGCGGATACACCAGCGTGAATGGACCTTGGAGCTAAGGGTAATTTGGAGTTAGTGTGTGGTGTTTTAGGGCCCGTCGACAACAAGTTCATTTGGGCCCGGGTAATTTGGAGAGACGTGTGCTTCATTACTATATTAATCCTTCTCTTCCTGCTTGAACCTATATAAAAGGGTGATAAAGACGAAACAGTATGATAAGTGAACTATGCATGTGTTAAGAAAGCAGATCCATGGGGATGATCTGGTGTTCTGCAGTTTGGATTGGAAATTCTTGATGGAAGGGGATAGTATATCCATAGTGTGACTTATTTATTTATTTAGTCATTATTTATTGATTGATTGTTTGATTTCTTTGCTTCTTTATATATATTTGTTTATTTATTCATTGGTTTATATATTTATTTACCTACCTACCTACATACTCACCTACCCACCTACCTACCTACACACCTACCTACCTACCCACCTACCCACCTACCCACCTACCTACCTTCCCACCTACCTACCTACCCACCTACCTACCTTCCTACCTACCCACCTACCTACCTGCCTGCCTGCCTACCTACCTACCTACCTACCTGCCTGCCTGCCTGCCTGCCTGCCTACCTGCCGGCCTGCCTGCCTACCTGCCTACCTACCTACCTACTTATTTATTTATTTATTTATTTATTTATTTATTTATTTATTTATTTATTTATTTATTTATTTATTTATTTATTTATTTATTTATTTATTTATTTATTTATTTATTTATTTATTTATTTATTTATTTATTTATTCATTCATTCATTCATTTATTCATTCATTCATTCATTCATTCATTCATTCATTCATTCATTCATTCATTCATTCATTCATTCATTCATTCATTCATTCATTCATTCATTCATTCATTCATTCATTCATTCATTCATTCATTCATTCATTCATTCATTCATTCATTCATTCATTCATTCATTCATTCATTTATTTATTTATTTATTTATTTATTTATTTATTTATTTATTTATTTATTTATTTATTTATTTATTTATTTATTTATTTATTCATTCATTTTTTTAAGGGGCGTTCAATGCCAGTTCTTATTGCCGAGGGCACTGCAGACATGATGAGTCTGTGTAGAATTATAATTCATAGGCCGTAGTTGTGTATTATTTTCAAAGACACATTGCATCCTACATCTTAAAAGTTCTCAAAATCTCAATGAAAAGTTCTTAGTAATGTTCCCTGTAATTTTTTCTGGAAGATTGATCATAAATTTTTTAAAGAGTTCGTCGTTGCACACTTAACATGTATCAAGCTCTGAATATTTAATAAGGTCCTTAATTTGGGGGCCATGAAAGTTTAGTTTCGCTTTCTTAGGAACGTTGGTTTACAGGAAAAGAAATATATATATATATATATATATATATATATATATATCCTTCACAATTCATTACTATCTTAAGTTCTTAACCAAACGTTGATATAATAAATGCAATAAATTTGGTAAACTGTTAAATGTGGTTGAACAGCAACATTAGATTCAATGACATTCGCTCTTTGGCCAGCTCTTTTTCAGCAATCTCACATGTCCCAACACAGCAACATCTTTACGGTAAGACTGTAATCTAAGGGAGATAACTATTACTTACTTCATAGCACTACATGGGGTGTAGTTATGTTACAAGTCTCATTTCAAACATTTTTTCGAGGAGTCATGACAAACACCGCATTCAGGCTTAGGTTTAACACCCAGGGACTCTATCTATGACAGAGAAACCGAGGGTTCCTCTGTTTAGAAAATATATGCTAAAACTACTTCTGGCATGATGGAAAAAGCTTACGTTGGTGACATTCAGCTAAGGTGCCAGTATTCCAGGCCTAAAGCAAGTAGCTCGGTTGTGTTTTGAGACAAGCTAAGATCAGGTTTCAAAATGTCTGAACCTCTTGTATTAGAAAGCGAGGCTCTTTTGCAGTAAATACTTCCTTAAGATCTGGGCCTGTTGTTATAATTCTCTACCAACTCTTCCTAGCACTTCGGTCACATATACGAGTACATCGTCTATTGAGTTAGTATAACAAAGACTGGTTCATAAGGCACTGGCCCAACTATTGATTATAAGGACAGTTAGTTAATAATATTTTTGGACTTTCAACTTATTTCGGATATATTTGCAAATCAAAAGTATCAGTAAGTTGTATGATCTTTGGACTTCCGCCATATTACGGGTCTCCCATCACAAAACGATTAATAACGTTACATATTTTGTAAGACCTATTTTATGAGCCCAAAGTTTATTCTGGTCTAATACATTGTTGGAACAATAATCGTAAGCCCTTTTATTTCCAGGAGTCAAAATAAAATTTAGCATTTGCGATTTTGAAATCTCCACTAAAATAATTTTGTTTTCGTTTGCACACTAGCCAGGCATGCTCCTCCTTCTAATACAAATGCTTAAGCAAATACACTGTTCGCCAACACTACCTACGATTAGGTTATTTGGTTAAATAAGAATTTCTACTCATGGGAACTGAGTACAACATTCAGTCTGTATCACCTATTTTCCCTTATCTCTTGTTGGAATAACCATTCATCTAGGACAAATAGTTTTGTGAGGAAACGTTTTTCCTCCTAACATTTTTGTCGTTCCTGAGGTCACAGTCAATAACCGCATAAAGGAAATATGTCAGTTGTTGACCTAACAACAGCTTATTTTTCTGTGAATAATTACGTATAGCACCCTAAATAATAAAAGTTTAACTATAGTTAAAATTACAAAGCCTTTGTGGGCGGTTGAAAATTTCTGATTTCACTTTTGATGTGGCAAATATATAACAATCAGCTGAAAATATTTATTTAATACTTTTGTTGTTGACCTCTGTATCAGTCTTCAACCCAAAATATTTGCAGCAAATCCAAACGGTGTCCTATCGATCTACCTCCTCTCGCACATCCATGCATTGCAAACGGAAAACATCAAATCCGAAAGTGGTGCGTATTCACTTTTCGTTATTATTGAGCTTACAGCAAACCAATATTTCCCATAATGTCAGCTTTTCTGACGAGTGATAAAACATATAGGCAGATGTAAGAAATGAAGTATTATTACCTGTGGTGTAATATCAATGTAGGCAATTATATACTTTTAATATACCTGATATATATTTGTTTACGTTCTCCAATGTTAAGCCATATCGGACGATGAATGAAATGTTCGAAATGTTGCCCAAATGAGTCCAGGGTGCGTAGAGTTAAGGACTACTATAACGCATGTTTCAGGCTAAGGGAAAACTCCGGATAAAACGTTATCCAGATGGTAAACCTTGACCAAGATTCGAACTCGGGACTTCTTAAACAAGATACTGACACTCCTTAGATATAACTAATTATTACTTCTGCTTTGTTAGAATTATTATTATTATTATTATTATTATTATTATTATTATTATTATTATTATTATTATTATTATTATTATTATTATTATTATTATTATTATTATTATTATTATTATTATTATTATTATTATTATTATTATTATTATTATTATTATTATTATTATTATTATTATTATTATTATTATTATTATTATTATTATTATTATTATTATTATTATTATTATTATTATTATTATTATTATTATTATTATTATTATTATTATTATTATTATTATTATTATTATTATTATTATTATTATTATTATTATTATTATTATTATTATTATTATTATTATTATTATTATTATTATTATTATTATTATTATTATTATTATTATTATTATTATTATTATTATTATTATTATTATTATTATTATTATTATTATTATTATTATTATTATTATTATTATTATTATTATTATTATTATTATTATTATTATTATTATTATTATTATTATTATTATTATTATTATTATTATTATTATTATTATTATTATTATTATTATTATTATTATTATTATTATTATTATTATTATTATTATTATTATTATTATTATTATTATTATTATTATTATTATTATTATTATTATTATTATTATTATTATTATTATTATTATTATTATTATTATTATTATTATTATTATTATTATTATTATTATTATTATTATTATTATTATTATTATTATTATTATTATTATTATTATTATTATTATTATTATTATTATTATTATTATTATTATTATTATTATTATTATTATTATTATTATTATTATTATTATTATTATTATTATTTTTATTACTATTATTAAGTGTATTTGACTGTGAGATATCACCACTCATACGAGCTAAAGGCAAAGGGAGAACTTCGTTTTCAACTAAAAGTGGCCACTGACAGCATATAAGGATACATTTTAGTTTGAAGACAGCTACAGACACATATCAAATGATGACGAAAGTGATGATGGCTAGGTTATCACCGATCAGGTAGTTTGCATTTCTGGGCGACGTAGTTATATATTCCGGATTCCTGAGGAAAGCATGATCAGGTATTGTGGTAAGTATTTAAGAGGTTCAGTAAGTGACAGCTTAAATCTTCATCCAGAAAGAGTTGGGAAAGCTTGTTGACATTTTTCTATATATAATTGCGGAAATAGGGTACCGCTCGTTTTAAAGAAGGTAGAAGGAGTAACTTATTACCGCATACCCAAGGGAGTAACTGATTTAACAGCATTTGCCATGGCTGCTATCGCAATTTCATTTCTCATTTTAGAAAATGGCCGCACGTTTATATCAGCTCCTGAAACAAAACAAAATTCGGTGTGGGAGACGAACCAAGGAGAGCATTTAATATCATAAAGTGGAGGTTGTTTTCTAAACTTTAACCATAATAACCTGACTTTTAGACTGTAGATGGTTCCCAAGAAGCTAATATAAGTGTCATTCGAATGAAACTCCGTCATTTCTGTAAAGTAAAGCAAACGATTTTATTAACTCAAAAATATCACCCAAACTTTTGACACATATATCGCATTGCACTTGCCAATCGATTCCATCTTTGAAGAAGCTAATAGGCTGCTGTCAGATCCAGGCCTGAACCCATTCACACACTTCGTCGTCCGCTGTTAATCGATTTCCACGAATAGCTTGTGTTAGAGGTGGATAAACATGAAAGGCACGCGGTGAAATGTCTGCATAGTATGGTGGATGTTCCGGCGTTTCCCATCGGAACTGCTGAAATGTTGTCTTCACATTGGCAGTGTGTGGGGGGCATTATCATGCAGGAGAATAAAGCCATTGGACAACAAGCCTGGCTGTTTTGACTTGATGACTCGTCTAAGGTGGCTTGATAAGGCTGGGGAATCGATGGTGGTTTCCCGTTCCAGGAACTTGACAAGCAGTGGGCCCTTCATGACCTTACCAGAACTGGTATGAATGGCCTTTGATTTCTTTGGAAGTGGTGAAGTATGTTTCCACTGCTGGTTCTGACGCTTACTTTCCGGTTTAAAATGGTGACACCAGTTTCGTCACCAGTGACAATATGCGAGAGAAAGTCGTATTCCTCCTCATGATACTGTTGCAGATGACTCCCAAGACCGCCTTATTCGCCTTTATGTTCAGCAGGGAACAATAACTTGTCTGACCACCTTCTCTTCGGCGTGAAACCACTGTCACTATGCAACGTTAAACGTTGCTCACGGTGCAGTCGCTCTACCAGTAGATGGTGCCACCGTACACGCAGTTACGTGGTGCAACGTTACGTGTCATGCAAAGTTAGACACACTGACCAGGTTTCATTTGAATACCCCTAATATCGTATTTTCTCAAGTAGATGTGGGTCGTGATTCACTACTTGCCTGTGCAAATAGAGCTCACAGTACAGACAGCACTGAGGTAAAAGATTTGTTTGCAATAGTGTGGCTTTGCAAGCACATTAGACACTATTAACTAAGATCTTTGCGATTGCAACTGATCATAGACCACTGAAATGGGAGTCAGTGTCTAGGTACCAGTTTAAAGACTGCTGAGGTGGCAAATTAAACTAAGGGAGTACTATTATCAGACTGCTTAAAAATGATATTTTAACGCGAGTGCGGGTGAGCCGTCTCGTATTAGAGTTGTGGAAACTGATGAAGGAGATACAGCAAAGGAGAAAAGGGCGAGATACTGCATAAAGTTCCGGTGGTCACAGTAGTGTTACAAATATCTTCTTAGAGGTAAGAAAAAATGTATCATTCCTGCGACATAAAAATATCATACAGGCCTACACGAAACAAAATGGAGTGGCAAAGGATTAAGGTTTTGCAACCGAAGAAAGGACCGCTCATGGAAATGATTTCCCTGTTAAGATCTGCTTTTGAGAACTTAAATTACGATATAATTATTTAAATTTCCTAAATACGTGTCACCTGTGCTGCTAGAAAAGCACGATTCCGTGACGGTTCTTAAAGAGTTTGTCTTTTAGGATCCGAGAGTCCATTAAAAGTATTAAATGAACAGGGTTCCAAAGTCAAAGTGTTTTGTTCAAAAATACGTGTAAACTTATCTAAGGGGGCAAACGTTGCAGACCACAGATTTTCACCCACAGCAAAAGAGTAAATGAGAAAAAATCACCGTGTTCTTGGCGCAAATTTATGACATTATGTGGGCAAAAATAAAATATATTGGAACAAATGCTTAAAATGTGCTGTGTTCGTTTAGAATACTACTGTGTATTTATTTGAGCTCGTGCTCTGTTGTGAATGTTGCACTACCCTTATTTAGTAAGCAGCCAATAATTAATTACTCCTATGACTATGCTATGACATTGAAACTTAGGGTGTAAAGATCTCCAGAGTTGACAGCAGATAAGCTATTTTTGAGGTAAAGAAAAACCCAACGAGTATTATGACCAACAAAGCGAAGAAGTATATTGTGAGGTAGAAAGAAAAGTTTTACTAATAAATGCGACTGTGTGCAGGAACAGATTGGGTAAAATTCCAAACAAATTGTGGGCCCAAGTGAAGTGCTGTCTGAATAGGATAAATGTAAGGCTGAAAAGAAGAAAAGGCTACCAAAGCCATACGAATACGCTCAAAACTATTTGTTAAGGTAAAGTTTGTCATGGATACTAAGTGGTTCTATTCTGTACGGATGTGGACCCTACTTAGGCTGTGGTGACATTGGGACTACTATTGGCGAAGGACAAAATAAATTGTTGAAATTGTAAGCATCGCCGATCTGTATTATGCTGGTAATGGAACTACCCAGCAATTCAGGGTATCAGATACATACTACAGAAAGCTGCTTAAAACGTAATAAACGTACTCTGAATTTATACGAGCATGTTTCGCTGCAAAATTGGCCAAGGTGTAGAAACTAAGAATAAGATAGGCAGGCGAAGAAGAGTTGAGGGGTTACTGAGAGAATCCGCAGGTGGTCAAGGGAAGCGTATAAAGACAGATGTGCTTGATAGAAGAGCGCAAATGTTAAAAGTACTGTTTGGCACCTTAAATAATGACGACGAAAAATGTTTTAATTGGCAAATACAATATTTGGAGAAAAACGTAAAGGTTTGCAGGTTTGTGAAGGAACAAGGGCCAGTACTAAACGCTTCTATGTACTCTCAAAACGATTCACTCATTAATGTAGATTTTAGTAAGAAAGATTTTGAAGAATTTTAGCATGAATTCAAGAATTCTTAAATAAAAGGGAGAACCAAGAAACTAGGGTACTCAATGGTTTGCCAAAAATAGTAAGTAAAGAAGTAAAAAGCAAAGAAATAAAAATATAGAAGCCTAAAATATAACAGTCAATAATCTTTATCTAGATTGAATTGCGCCATGGAAAGCTTACTTCGCAGTTATGAATCAACAGTGTACGAAATGCTCAAAGGGAATTTATCAATTTGCAGTCGGTTGTACGTGGCAAAATAACTTGTTTTAGAGAAAGCTGATGCAAAATTTTCTGCCATTCGCTTCTTTTATTGTTTACTAAGGGTGACAGATGACGTATCGTTACACTATTTTTAGCTTTAGTGTGTGATGAGTGTAAACTAAGTTCTATGTCTCTTCTTATTGGACGGGAGATATAATTGTTCGTGGACGTTCAGGAAGATCTCATCTTCATAGATACAGGCTGAAGTACTATTATACTCGCGTATAGGTAATGAAATAGAGTTCCAAAATCAAAGAGGGAAATATAATAAAAGCAAATGAAAGGTAAATTACTATGTTATAAAAGAAATCAAAGGGATAGGACAAAATAAAGCAAAGCCATAGTCAAATGAAACAAACAAAAAGGTAAATCTAGGGCAGATGAAAACTAAATTATATACCAGGTGAGTCAGCCATGCCGTATTTTTTTGGAAGGTAGGCCACACATCAAATGGCATGTGAGCCTTAGTCCAGTTTTGCGCTTACTCAACTGTATTGTTTGCGTTCTTAGAAAAAGGAATACGCCAAATTCAGAGCAATAGCGGTTTAAGGAACGAAACATACTGCTTGCTGAAATACACCTCAAAAGCATACGACTACTTTACTGAGAGCGAATTCCGGTTTCCACATGATTTTACAAACTCTTTATTAGAGTATACATAGCAACGTAATTCAGTAAACGCCTCGGAAACAATGGACCTATCATATGGGTACACTAATAACGTCAGCTCAAAAGAAAATGGCAGATTCTTGTACATAGAGCAGGGGTTAGCTGCAAAAAATCAGCAAAACGTTAGAGACACGCCTCATCCATCATGGACCCGTATGGGTTTCACCAAGGCGGCCCGGGTTCGATCCCAGGCGACCGCAAAGTGAGATTAGTGGTGGAAACACGGCGCTGGGGCGGGTTTTCTCCGGGATCTGCGGTTTCCCCCGCCATCTCATTCCACCGGTGCTCCATCTTCATCTCATGTATCATCAGTGTCATCGCCTGCGGTGCCGTATGTAGTAAAAGCGGGCGTTAAACACTACACATTTCATTTCATGGACCCGCACAGTCAAAACGGACATATTATTAAACAACAGTTTATTTACCTTTTTGCTTAAACTACGTCTCTGCATCTCAATTAGCATACATAAGAGCTTTTACCATTTATTTAATAATATTAAAACATCCAACAAATGATTAAAAGAGTCTTAAAAGACTAGATCAAGCACTAGAACTCGCGAGGTGGCGATGGTATAGCCTACAAGTCCTACTGCAGAACCCAGAACGTGCTTTCAGGCAAGACTCGAGATAGCTCAATGGGATTATGACATCTCCTGTGCCCTTACACCTAATCACACAGGTTCGGATCTTAACATTGTAAATACAGCTTTTATGTTCATCAACACTTGGAAACCGAATTTTCAATAATTTAATTATAAAGTCCCTGAGGGCGTGCATTACCCAAGAAGGTCATTAGTTTGCGCACCTGTTTCGTAAGAGGAGTCGTGTTCCAGGAACACAAAAAGAGTCATTCCAGCGCCACAAAGCATACCAACTTGAAACGACGTTTTTAATACCATAATAATTCTATATGTACAAAATTGCGTTTAACTTCCATGTAAAACTCTGATACTGCAATTTCCATGTTTTCTGTGCTCAAATTTGTATAAATATTCCTTATTTCAATTGCACCTACCTATAAATGTCTTTAAACAACTATCTACTTGTAGTTCACCAATAAAGAAACATCAAACAATGCCATAATTCATAAATAAATCAATTAAAATTAAAAGTAATAACAGTTTTCAGAATAATAATTGCAACTGGTAGGTATTACACAGTAAAAAATTTAGAATACCTATGCAGAGGATTCGAACCACCGTCATAATAGAAAAAGACGATTGTAGTTCTGCGCGCGTTCTGAGTTATGTAGTAACGTCGGAGAGAAGCATTCCGTCTAACTTATAGTATTCACTGGTTCCACTGAACATTTGCAGACGTGCAAGCGTCAGCTGTCTAATTACGAGTATATTACATTCCATGCGATAACATCTATTAGTAGTTATTTCACTGAGTGTTTAACATCCACGTTAAATACTGTTGCGTATCAGGCCTGAACTAATTTTGGAAAGAATTCTAATTTTTGGAATTTAACATCTCATTTCCTGTACTGCAAGTTTGAATACATTCATGTGAATCAGTTGGTTCACATCGCTAGATGAAGAGAGTCATTGAACTGTTGGATACTTCCGGCTTTGTCAACAAAACAAAGGAAAATTGAGACAACTCATGTAAACAGTAACTGCACAAGATGGTGTAATGCGTCCGTCTTGGTAGCGTAGTGGTAGCGTGTCTGCCTCACGTTCAAGAGGTCCCGAGTTCGAATCTAGGTCAGGGTAAGTTACCTGGATAAGGTTTTTCAGGGGTTTTCCCTTACCTGAAAGACGAATGTCGGGTAACTCTAAGCTCTATGGACCCCGGACTCATTTGAGCATCATTTCACCCATTCCATTCATCGTCCGATATGACTTAACGTTGGAGGACGTAAATTACAAAAAAAAAAAAAAAAAGAATAAATAAATAATGGTGTAATGCTAGGAAGACAGAAGCAGGAAGTAACAGAAGAAAGTATGAATTTGGCATTGGAACGACCGCACGATGGTGAGAAACGTCGACTAAGCGGTTGACGGCCATTTGGGTGGGATCCCTACTTAACTGATATAAGTCGGTACGCGGGAGGATTTTTGGATTAGTATTATTGAGTCAATGCATTAAGTGTGTCGGTTCTGAAGTCTGTTCCTCTGTGTTCACCCCGAAACAAGAAGACGATCAACTCCAGACTACATCCTGCATACAGCCGTTAGTTCAGACACCTACGTAACCCTGAACCAAAGGTACAGTTCATCATGTTATAATGTATATAATATTTCAATTGCACCTGTGATATCTTGAAGATGAGTGCCTTGTTTTGCCCTACCTAAGCATAGAATATATTTGTTAATGTGGTTCGAATTAAGTGTTATCTCTAAACCTTCGCATGTCCTCAATCCCTACCAATTTGCTCTACCATCCGATTTTCCCAATCCTTCCAGTAGCTATGTTCCTAGTTGTGACTTAGGATTGTAAGTCCTTCATCCCCCTTACAAACCTGGTTGCAAGATATGGTGGGACGCCGGACTTCGAGTTGTTTATTACCGTCGGGGTATGTTTTCGATTCCAGTATCTCTCAATTCCCGTCAGCACCCCCTGTCTTAATACAACGTATGACGGAGCACCAGGGTTTTGCGCTTTTCAGAATATAAGCAACGATCTCTATACCTCAAATTCTCAAAATGGTTCAAATCCCAGCCTTGACACTGAATTTTTCAGTTGACTCTAATTAATTAAAATCACCCATATGCCGGAGTAATGTATTTAAAAGTATTAATTCTTTAAGGATTAATTCCTCAATATAAATTTACATTAAAAACAATCTACGATAAAAATCCTGGTAATTAAGTACTTACAATAGTAAGTCGCCACAAATGGTTGTTTCAAATATGGGAACCCTAAGTGGTCTACCGGAAAATATGATGAGTCAATTGGAGAATTTAATGTCAGGAAGGCACGTTGACCATGGTAGCTCAAGGGATGCAGCAACTGGACGGAAACCAGTAGATCCGTGGTTCAAATCCCGGCCATGACATTGAATTTTTTAGTTGACTCTAATTAAGTATATTAGTTACCCTCCCAGCA
This sequence comes from Mantis religiosa, assembly GCA_030765055.1. NCBI lineage: Eukaryota > Metazoa > Arthropoda > Insecta > Mantodea > Mantidae > Mantis > Mantis religiosa. The sequence goes on along the minus strand of CM060948.1, from coordinate 194,744,139 downwards.
CACCCTAACTGCTTCTAGATTACTTTTACAGCTGTAACATTAGATTTATTATTAGTAAAAAATTATGATGTCATTTCCAAATAATTTTTGTAATTATAATTTTGCTATGTATAGATTTTTGCAGTGCTAGATATTATAATTAGCGTCAATCGCCACTTAAATATTCCTGCAATTTGGAAAATTTTGTTTATGCAAACCTAGAAGTTAAAAATTAGGTTTTGCGTGTTCATTGATTTCAGGCTAACTTGTAATAACGATGCAATCTTTTTGTATTACGTATACAGTTTACTAAAACATAGTTCTTTTCAGGCATATTATTTTTGCATTTTGTTGTTATAATGTCAGGAGTCTATGCTGCTTTATAGTGCCATATATCTTGTTTGTGTTGAATGTTTTGTGACCTGTGTTGACTGGGGGTTCAGTGACGTTTTAGGTACCACTGTGTTATTGTTTAACTATCCTTATATGGATAACGTACCAGGTCATAAGAAATAGAACCGTGACGCAAAAAAAGAAAGAAATTGTAATCGCATTCAGTACACGCAGTTATCATTTAATATTCCCTTCTTTAATAATTTATCTCAAGACGCCACAGAGCACTTCAAAATTTACTAGGGAATAATAAACAAGAGACACGAGACATAATCATTGTCACTTAACATTTCATTTATATGATAGCAGACTGGCATTTAATTCAATACGATTGTTTTCAACATTAGATCATATTATTTTATACAAATATCTCAAGCAACGGGATCGATATTGGTTAGCAATATCTTTGATCAGATTCTTTTTAAACAACGTGTCTCTTGTTTTAAGATTTTACGTCATCCTAGCGAATGTCAAGTTACTTCTTCTACAGTAACAATTGTAATCACGTATTCTGAAGACATGTTATGTAAGAAAGCAATCAAATATGTTTAACTCTGATGCTCCCTAGATCAATAACAGTAGTATGACAAACATGTGTCAAGCATATGTGTAACTTAACACATACTGTTCTGTCAAAATATTGTACACAGTTTTTATAAATAATGTCCTGTATTGTTAACTGCCAATGGTACTCAATTTCTTTCTAAGATAAAATGTTAATTACCACTATAAATGATGTCATTAAATTCAATGGCATGATGTATTTTATCGACATTATTTGTAATTCATTCCAATCTTATAACAAATTACTAATATGTAAAATGCTACATCTAAGTGGAACATTTATGTTTCCCACAATTACTTTGCTTATGACATTAAGCCATAAGTCAAGCATAAAGTGTAAGTTTTGTTTACTGTATAAATGTTAACCAAATTTTCCCCCCAAATTTAACTAATTGCTTAACATACCTGCTCCATTTGACTTAATTATACATAACTATAATTAGGGATTATGTACAAAATATATTTGTTTGTATTGTAATACCTGGAATAACTCCGATCACTGTAAATTCCCTTGAGATTTACCAATTCCCAACCCTATGAAAATATTTTTGTGTGCCATCCTAATTCTGGGTTATCTTCTGTTGCAGTGCACCTGGACCAGCTTCACCGGACACCAGAAATATGATCACCACAGAGATGTCATAAGGAGAATTTTGGAGACATGGACCCTAGGAGCTGCTATTTTCCTGGGAAAAGTATGCACCCCAGATAACCCGCACGACATCAGTAGTGCCACATTACCTGGAAAGACAGTCAACGTTTCCAGAGGTGTTCGACTGCAAAGGATGGCTACTACCGCTGTGAAACCCTGGGTAAAAGACAAGACAACTTTACCTAGCAGGACTTAAAAACACTCTGAGAGTGACTGAAACAAAGCTAAACTTCACTCTTTCGTGTTCTTATTGACTCACCTGCAAGGACTCAGACCAAGCTGAGGTAGGAGAGCAAAACTCAGGTGGATTATCTCACAAACTGCACACTCCAAATTCAAACTTTTCATCGACTCTTCAGTACAGGTTTTCTCTAAACAACACCGAAGAGCACAGTACACTTGAACACATCAGATAGACAGCAAGCCACAACTGAAGTTTTTCGTCAGCTTCCTTGTTTTAAAATGACGATTACAGACGATCCAGGTTGAAGCAGGAAGCACAAACAAACTCTTGACAGTCACATCCTGATAATGTACATCCTGATTCCTAGCAGCTGGGGACGTGTTAACAAAACTAAGACTAACTCTTCTGATTCGTTAGTGACAGTGTGTTGTTAAGTGCCTCCCAAATTATATGACAAGACTCGTAGTGCTGGAACAGTGTGCCTCTATTAAATTCTGGACTTCGTTCAACCTTGGATACTCCAAAGACACTATGTGGTACCTCATTCCCGTCCCTTCTCCTCTTAAGTTTTTTCTAGCCCGTTATTTCTTATTTTTAATGTGTTACACTTATTATTTACTCTGTACACACAACCAGGAAATTAATTCTTTGATATTTGTTTGTAATCACACCTAGGAAGTATGCTCGTTTGCCTAAGTGCCCAGGGACGACATTTGTAATTGTAAATATTTTTTGTTTATTCTTCACTCAAAGATGTAATATTTTAATTATTGTCCAAAATGGTACAGTTTATTTGGTTATTGCTGAGGACAGCAAAAACTAAACGATGGGGATGTGTTGCGTATAAGGTCTGAACTAATTTTATAAAGAATTCTAATTATTGGAATTTAACATTCCATGTCCTGTATTGCAAGCTTGAATACGTCTGCGTGAATCACATGGTTCAAATCGCTAGATGTAAGATAGAGTCATTGAACTGTTGGATACTTCCTGCATTGTCAACAAAACAAAGGAAAATTGAGACAACTCATGTAAACAATAACTGCACAAGATGGTGTAATACTAGGAAGGCAGAAGCAGGAAGTACCTGCAGAAAGTATGAATGTGGCATTGGAACCACCGCACGATTGTGAGAAACGCCGACTTGGCGATTGACGGCCATTTTGATGGGATCCCTACTTAAATGCTATAAGTCGGTATGAGGGAGGATTTTTGGATTAGTATTATTGAGTCAATGCATTAAGTCTGTCAGGTCTGAAGTCTGTTGCTGTGTGTTCAACCCGAAACAAGAAGACGATCAGCTCTAGACTACGTCCTTCATAGAGCCGTTAGTTCAGACACCTACGCAACCCTGAACCAAATCCACTATCATGTTATAATTTACATGACACTTCTTTTGCACCTCTAATCTCTTTAAGATGAGGGAGTGGCTTGTTTCTCTTTACCGAATCATAAAATATATTTGTTAATGTGGTTTGAATTAGGTGTTATCTCTAAATCTTCGCATGTCCTCAACCCCTACCAATTAGCTCCACCATCTGATTTTCCCCATCCTTCCAGTAGCTACCTTCCTAGTTGTGACTTGGGGTTGTAAGACCTTCATCCCCCATACAACCGCGGTTGCAACAATACGCGGTTACAACCTAGTAATGAGGTCGATGATTTCATATTGGGTATAAAATGAGAATTGCATAAAACTCCAGAAGAAGTGGTCGTTGACTCACCTTATATATTTGTAAATTAAATTATAGAAAATGGGAAAACGAATATGAAATGAAGATTCCAAAGTCGGCAACTGAGAACGGTGAAAATGAGCAGATTGGTGAAATGTAATTTCATTAAACATAACGGGAGACAAAAGAGTTTTTTATATGAGAGACCCTCCATACAACTTCAGTTTCCATAACTAGGGGGAAGTACAACTTTTCAGGAAGTAAAGGAGCTGTTAAAAGAGCAAAACATTCTGATATGTCGAAATCCAATAAACCTCGAAGCCAGAGACACGCTTGAAACCAATAATATATCTAATAAGTCACGTGATTAGAATGCGGGCACGATGTATAAAGAAAAGAGGTGCCTCATAGAAAATTCTCTAGACCAGGTGTCCGCTTGGAGACACACGCAGATTGTTACTCCAAACAATGTCGTTGTGCAGGAAATACTGAAGTTGAAGTTATATCACTATGTAGTGCAGAGTGAAGCTTCGAGTTATAATTTGTTTAGTAACTGCATCATCCACTATATCAAATTATATTTTCCACGTAGGAAATGCGTAACCACATATTATGTCAGTGTAAGAAACAGAAGTGTTTGGTCTATTAAAGCAGAGCAGATTAGGTAGGCATCTTGAATTTTACACACACATACACACACACACACACACACACACACACACACACACACACAAATACAACACGTACATACACACCTAAATTCCTCATTCACAAAAATCTCTTTCTGACTGGCCGAGACAGCCATGCTCCGGTTATCCTCTATAGTAACCCTGACTCACTTGTTAACCTTTCAAGAACTAGGAGAAGCCCGCCCACTACAAGGCAAATAGTATCATTCTGGGTCATCTACTTTTGTTGGAAAATGTAAAATATTGAGAGATTCATTGCAGTAGTGTAACAAAACGTTCCACTTACGATAGTACATTATCAGGATGAATGTGTTATTAATATGTTGCAAACTCTTCGTGTAATGCCTGCTACGTGCGACAAGAAGGCTTATTGAACCGTGTGAATCTATTTCCACCTTTGTAAAATAATGAGTGATCATATTTTGCACCATCAGTTGAAGGTGTTGCCGTATTTTAATATCCTGAGGATTAGCCTGGATGAGATGAGATTTTAAAGGATATGGAAATCTTATGTATTTCAGAGATCGCGTCCTTATTACCGTAGTGGCTAATATTTCAAGTGGCAAGTCCGGAATCGATACCCGGTACCATAGTGGAGACTTTCTCCCGCAGACAAATATAGTGTGGAGTACACCCAGTAACGCGAGGTACCCCAGGACCGGTAATTCGGGAGCCAACTGGGCGAAAATGAGGGTCTTCAGCTTGCGAAAACCGTATTGAATGAAGGGAAGGAGTTAGTAGCGCTAATCACGTTGCCATTTCCAGTACTGCTCCATTGTGAAGGAATGAAGGAATGAATGTGCATATTTCAAAATTTAAAAATTTTACAACTTTAGCCTATATTTATTTGTCTTTACGGTGTTGCTATCTTAGCCTACATGACCCCCTGGACTTCTGCTCTGTCAGGTAGCTCTTAATCTCCATGCCTCCTTGTTAGTTAATTAGCCCCTTTCTCTCCCTCCATCTTTCTTATATTCTATATATTTCTTGACCATTTTTAATTTAATTTTTGTAAGAACTCACCAATACTTCTTACCTTATTCTCCTCCTTTCCTGTTAACATTTTTATAACTAACCTCTTCTCTACTTTCTTCCAATTTCCCTTCGAAATCGTTTTTCTCCATATTGCATACTCCTCGTATTCTGTTACATAGTGTTCTATGCTCTCCTTCCCACCACACAAATCACAATTTCCCTTTTCTCTACCTCTTATCCCTCTTAGAATATTGTTTCTGTTCTCATCCAAACTAGAACTCCTCTCTCTTGCCTATTGCAGTTATCTACATATGTTTCTTGTCCCCAGTTTCCTTTTGTTTGTAAAATTGTAATGATTTCATATTTTCTAGACTTCCCCATATTTCCTGCCTTTGTATATCTTCTATTCCGCATTTTATCAATTTACCCACATCGCTTGTATTCCTTTCCTCTATTTTCATTATTATCTCCCATTCCTATATTTTTCCATAATTCCTCCTATCTCTGCCAACCAACTGTTTGAATTCTCTAACCCTTTTTGCTGTCTTATGCATAATTTCACAACTTCCCTTTCTTCTTTGGCCAAGTACCTATACCAGAATGTAATTATTCTTTTCATTATTATTCCATTTGTTCTTGTCTTTCCCAATTCTACTACAACTACTTCCCTAGGTGCTGATCTTGGTAAAACCTAGTAGCTCTTTACGGTGTTGTTTTGGTCCACCGTGTTGTTTACCTCTGCGGCCCCCCAGATCTTCACTGCATACAGCATTTTGGATTCCACTATTGCTTCATACATTCTTTCTAATCACTTGGTTGTCACTTCTAGCTTATATTTCCATATTCTTATACCATTCATTGCCGCCCTTCCTTTTGCTTCAATTTTTCTCCTATGTGCTCCCCATTTTCCATTGTTTTTCAACCTCACTCCTAATTATTCAGATTCATTGACCACTTCTACGCTTTTGCCATTTACTACCCAACTGTCATCCTCTTTTAGTTTAACTACCTTCTTGAAGACCATAGATTTCGACTTACTTGTGTTTATCTTTATTTCCCACTCTTCACAGAATTTCTGGATTTCATTTATGGCCTTCTGCAATCCTACTATCGTTATAGATCTTACTAGTAGGTCATCCGCATAAAGCAATCCAGAAATTTCTTTGTTTGCTGTTACCAGACAGTGCTGACCTCCTTCTTTAACCTTGTCTATTATCTCGTCTATAAATAAGTTAAATAAAATTGTACTCATTTTGTATCCTTGTCTTAGGCCTATTTTTTGTTCTGTCATCTCCATAATTACATTTTTCCCACCTTATGCAAAACTTCAACCCTTCATAGATTTTCTATACTTCTTTTATATATTTTCCACTTACCCCTTTCATCCTCAGTTTCCAAACTAGAGCTTTCCTGTTTATCGTATCAAAAGCTTTCACAAAATCCGCAAAGAATATATATATATATATATATATATATATATATATATATAGGTACCCTTCCTTTATTCTTTCTGAGGTATTTGTCTATTATTGTCTTTATTGTAAACAGATTATCTATTGTCCGTTTTCATTTCCTGAAACCTGCTTAAAATTTAGACAGCTTCCTTTCTTGTTCCAGCCGTATTCTTAGCCTTGCTGCTAATATTGCTGTGTATATTTTTCCTAATATAGAAAGCAGGCTTATTCTATAGTAGTTTTGTGGTTTATTTGCACCTCTCTTCTCCTCATAAATAGACAAAACCAGGCTTATTTTCCAACTTTGTGGTATGTCATCACCTACTTTTATCTTGTTTAGCACAATTGTCATTACTTCTAAGACCATTTTTGTTTCCAAGATTCCCATGTATTCCCCATAGGACCATCGGGTCCTATGTCTTCTCCTTTTTTATAGATTTTAATTGTTGGTACAATTCATGCTTTGTGAGTTGCCTATCTAGAACTTCATTCTCTATTTCTATTATTCCCACATCTCATATTTCTAATTTTAATTCTCTTCCTTTCCCTATCGGCTTCCTGAAATAACTCCGCCATTTATTTGTTTTAATCTCATTTTTTGCATCCTCTTTCCTGAATACACCTCTTACTCCTTCCCATAATCCTTTTCTATCCTTGCCCACTACAGCTTCTTTTAACTACTTCCCCAATTTTTCCAGCCATTCTTTCTTTCCTGCTTCTAGTAAATTTTTATATCCCCGTTTCCTAACGAACAAATTTTCCTATCTGCCTCTTCTTCTGTTCTCCACCATTAATAAATATTTAAATAATTTTTTCCTCGGCTCTGCATTCCTCAACACACTACCCTTTATCTCCCTGTATCATCTTCTGTCTTGTTTCCATTTCTTTGCCCGAGCTTTCTACTACTAATTCCAGTAGTTCTAATGCTTTTCCATCCCGATCTTCCCTAATGTTCAGCATTATACCCTTTTCTAAAATTTGTCCTACAGCTGAATTTATTTCATGTATAAAACATACTCTCCGTTCCTCCCCCCTCTTGAAAGTTTTTATCCCCCTTCTATTACCTCTCCTCCTTCTACCCTTTCTCCAACTTTATGTTTCACATTTATTTCTGTTATTATTGGAAGATGACCACTAGCTTGTGCATAGGTTTATAATTTTGAAGTTATTTTTCTTCCCTTTCAAATTATTTGGCCATAATACGTATTTAATTACTCTCTGATCGTTTGTATTTATATATGTATATTCCCCAGTTTCATCTTCTCCGTATTTTCCATTTAAAATATCGAGAGTTTTGTTCACAAAAGTCGAAAAAATTTTCACCCCCTCTGTCTAACACCCTCTGTTTCCTGTAACACAACATTTGATTCCCACCAACCTATTGAATTTACGTCACTTTCCCCTATTCTAACATTGGAGTCTCCCATTATTATTACCTCTATATGTGTACACTTATCTGTTAAGCTCTCTATGTCCTTCTCTAAAAGCTTATATAATTCCGGGTTATGTAACTGTGATGTAATTGGCAGGTTGTATATTATACCCGTACATATTTTACTCTCCTCTAACTGCTTATCTTGGATAATCACCCACAATACTCCTTTAGATCTAGGCCACGTTTCTTTCACTGTTTAATTCAACTCTTTCATAATAAACAATCCTATCCCACCTGTAGGTCTCCCTTTCTTTGCTCGCAACACTCCACCCTGACCAACATAATTGTATTATTTTTATTTGAATAATGTCCTATTTTAACAATATTTCTACCACTGCCAAATAGTCTAATCCCTCCAGCAAATTTTGTAAGGTTCCCGAGTTGAATGTATTTTTTAAGCCTTTATAGTTCCAAAACCCCAATCGCTTTACTGTTTTCTATTGCGATCCGGTTCTGACCCTATGCCTACCTTCACTGAACTTCTCTGCCTTGGTCTGTCATTGGACTGTTGCGCTGCTGAGTTACCAGGTGTGCGTGAAGAGCATAACTCAAAAACTTGGTGCTTAGTTTGGCTTTTGCGAAAGATGCCAAAAGAAGGTTTCCAAGAAAGTCCCCTTCCTAATTGATTTTCACAAAACAGGCTTTAATAATTTTTATTGGGGTATTGTAAGCTTAGAACATTTTCATGAAAATGGGATTTATATTATATTATATATAAACCACTTCTGCGTATACAACCAAAAATTTGTATATATATGTATATATACCTATACAGATTTGTGGGTATGTTCACGGAAGGGTTTTCATTCTTAATGAGTTTTGCATAGCTGATTAGCCATAAGGACAGAGAAAATGGTACTGCAAAAAAAATGCAATTTCATTAAAAAAGAAACACACACTTCATGTGGGTCTGATACCTTTTTTGGGAGTGAACATTTTTAGAGATACTCCTTGCTGCTTGCCTGAAATTTCCAATAGTTATATGTTTTTCCAGGGAAGTAGACTTTCATTGCTTTTGTCTTTCGCCATTGCAAACGGAATGAAACTTCAAAGCCTTAGTGACCAGCTGTACAATATTTGATTGCTGCTTGAAGTACTGAATCTCCATATTTACCTTGAACTTACAATAACATTAGAAATAAGATAACTTGTGCAAATATTTATCTAGATTATCATGAAGTACGCTACAATCATTTGCAGGAATGGTTTGTAAATGAGTAGAGAAAGTGTTCAGAGTACGGCACACCAGATGTTTAATAATTATGACAGTAATCCACAGTTAACATAGCTTTTAACTGTATCAAAATTGACGATCAAGGACACACTGATGGTCTCCTCTGAGAAGGCTTCCTACTGGCGGAATCAGGGAGAATCGAACACTTTGAGGCAACTCAGAGAAAGGTACAATCTGGTAAAGCTGAGAAGAAATTTCCAACAAAGTACCTTCGGCCAAATCTGTTCGATCCAACTAACAATGCACGTTTCCTGAGCCTAACTAAAGCATGGAACTGGAAAAGAAATGACAAGAAATGAGTAAAGGAATATGGTGGTGTAATAAAAGTCACCCCTGTATCCAATACAGGAAATGCAAGAACGCCTGGTTAAAGTAGCCGGCCACATGTCCTCCCAAATGAGAACAGCTAACTGAACGACTGCTTGTCGAATAACGTTAACTGAATCACAAAGGCCGTTCGTTACCTTTCGTAGACACTTGAGTTACGCTGGCGATTCAATTCGGTAGCTACTGCAAATCAGAACCGCGACCGCTTATCCCGTTATTCAAGATAAACCGGTATTATTGCACACAATAGGAAGAAAATTGTGCGAATCTTTAAGATGAATATCAGCAGTGGTATCTATACCGATAATTCCTTTATGTAAGTTTAAAAGAACACAAAGCACTGAAAACAAACACATTAAGTAACTACGAGCCTTTATTAAAAGCAATTATTCTAGCGGAGTCCTCAGAAAGCTGGTAAAAAGCATTCAGCCAAGGTTCGATTGTCGTGCAGCACTTCACCTTAACCTGTGCAAGCAAGCAGATACGATCCAACTCAGAGCATTAGGGTGGGTGGCTGCTAACTACTTTTAAATCTAAGAAATGGTCGAAGAAAAGCCAGCTGGAGAGGCAGTGTTACTGAGTTTATCGCGATGTCAGAAAGCTTCGCGTGTGCACGGGCAGCCAAGGAGGCGTGACCCCGAAGAAGGGGACTTGTGGGGGAACGATCGACCGTTCTGCTGCTGTACTTTCTTCCGAAACGTGTGATTCTTTTGGTTAGAACAGAATACTCAGGCCTTTCACGTTGGTCTCCACACTGACACAGTTATTATCATGATGTTGTGAAAGATTTGCAATATCTCTGACTAATATAGGTCCTCGCGGTTGCAGTTGCTTGTAATTGATCACTACGTTGGATATATGTTTGATCACTACGTTGGATATATGTTCGATGAAGTGGTACTATACTACTACTACTACTACTACTACTACTACTACTACTACTACTACTACTACTACTACTACTACTACTACTACTACTACTACTACTACTACTACTACTACTACTACTACTACTACTACTACTACTACTACTACTACTACTACTACTACTACTACTACTACTACTACTACTACTACTACTACTACTACTACTACTACTACTACTACTACTACTACTACTACTGCTGCTGCTACTACTACAACAACTACTACTACTGCTACTACTACTACTACTACTACTACTACTACTACTACTACTAATAATAATAATAATAATAATAATAATAATAATAATAATAATAATAATAATAATAATAATAATAATAATAATAATAATAATAATAATAATAATAATAATAATAATAATAATAATAATAATAATAATAATAATAATAATAATAATAATAATAATAATAATAATAATAATAATAATAATAATAATAATAATAATAATAATAATAATAATAATAATAATAATAATAATAATAATAATAATAATAATAATAATAATAATAATAATAATAATAATAATAATAATAATAATAATAATAATAATAATAATAATAATAATAATAATAATAATAATAATAATAATAATAATAATAATAATAATAATAATAATAATAATAATAATAATAATAATAATAATAATAATAATAATAATAATAATAATAATAATAATAATAATAATAATAATAATAATAATAATAATAATAATAATAATAATAATAATAATAATAATAATAATAATAATAATAATAATAATAATAATAATAATAATAATAATCATCATCATCATCATAATCATAATCATAATAGGTGTTTAAGGAAGGTAGCAACTACCATGATTATATTAACATCGAATTTTAACCCGAATTTTGTACAGCCGTAAACACAATATTATTGTATTTAAGCACGCTTAAGTAACATCATGCTGGATGGAAAATGAAAAACAAACTATTGTTCAATGAAATTGCTCACCGTGTCGAAAGAGTTTGTGAATGCTAGTCAAATAAATTGCAACTGCAAATATGCATTATTATTTTTAATCCTACTTACTCTGCAGGTCGTGGAAATTATCCATTTCATTTGCCAGACTAGTACCACGAGCTTGTCATGCACAGGAAGTTTACATCTCACGTGTGAATTGGATATGATTCAAAATAAATACACTAGTGCGTTATGCCGATGATTATGATTTTAAGAAATTTAGGGAAATTATCGGAACCTAAGTGGAATAACTCAAATCTCTATGAATTCTGGACTCATTTGAGCCTCTCATTTCATTCATCGTCCAATAGGACCTACTTTGGAGGAGCTTAAATAAAAAAGATTGTAATTCGCACCATCCACCTCCACTAGCGTGATTCTTTGGCTCTCAAACGTGATAAAGAAATAACCCGTGGTGCGACACCCCTATGCAGAGCCTTAGCCTACCAACCCGACTGCCGGCCTCACGCCCACATACGCATGGCAGAGGTGGGCGATCATCCAACCGATACGGGGAGGAGATGTGGTCAGCATCTCGGCATCCCCCAGCCGGAATGTTGGTTTTCATGACCAGGATCGCTTACCTAGTGCAAGCTCCTCACTTTCCTCACGATGCTCAGTGGGCACCGGTCCTATACCCGGGACCGAAAATTCCCACCTCATGGGTAGGATCGAACCCGGGCCGCTTTCCGTAGTTAGGGACCAAGGCATGCTTCCTTAGCCCGCTACACCACGGCGCAGGACTGATAAGGAAATAGATTAGAATTATTCGAGGCATTCTACAGAGTTACGTGAAGGTTCCAAATTATATTTTTTTGTCATTTACGTTCTCCAACCTTAGGTCATATCGGACGATGGATGAAATTGGTGAGTTGATGCTCAAATGAGTCCGGGGTCCATGGAGCTTAAAGTTACCCGACATTGGTCTATCAGGATAAGGGAAAACCCCGGAAAAACCTTATCCAGGTAACTCACCCTGGCCGAGATTCAAACTCGAGACTTCTTGAACGTGAGGCAGACATGCTACCACCACGCTACCGAGGCGGGCACCCAAAGTACGTGAATGACTATAGTTAACTGGTCTACAGCCAAAATGTATTCGAGATAAAATTAGTAATAACTTAACATTTTTGTCGCTAAACACGAAAATGCCCTTCATTTTTGTACATTGATTCTCATTTCTACAATACACAGTTCAGGCTGTTGCCTTACGCTTCGATTTACTACTGTCCACCAACGCAAAGTAAATCCCTGAGAGGAATGCACCTCCCTTACACAGTGGGACAAAGACAGCGAATGTGTGTGACAGAGAACGCATGCTACACATGGAGCAGTATCGTTAAAAAGCGTGCGCCCTATTCATTCAGCACACTAAAACCGCGAAGATTTATTCTCAAAAGTAGAAGCCGCTGGAATGTTTTTAATCATCTGTAACTGAACTGACATGGGGTGTTAGAGATCTATCCTGGAATGGTGTGGGAACCTTCTCCAATCCCCCTGCGTCTCAATCCCCATAGACTTTCTTTCCTATGGTATAGTATAGTAGAAATTAGTTCGAATACATATATTTTAAACAGCCTGTAACTGAAGTGAGAGGGTTGATTTATGACTAGCAGGTAGAGTACGATCCTCAGATTGCCATTCTTTTAGCAACTGAGTTCAGTATTTAGTTTGTGAGTGCGTGAAACGATGTTTCGGTGCCTATAAAATAATCGATATTTCAAAAAAAAAAAAAAAAAATACAAAATTCCTCGTACGTGTGTTAGTAACCCACATAACTTTTGCTATAATGCGGGAAAGCTAATTTTAAATCACAAAAGGTACCATTAGCCTCCCATGGTGAAAAAGGCATACAATATTTTGGCTGCAAAGTGGGTGATCAGGACAAACTGTGTACACCCCATGTTTGCTTTCGCAAATGCTCCACAAATCTACGTGATTGGCTAAATGGAAAAGGACGATCTAAGAATTTCGCTATACCAATGACTTGGAGGGAGCAAAGCAATCATGTAAATGACTGCTACTTCTGCATGGCTTCTTCCGTTATTGGTGCCTATTAATAGTAAAAGGAAATACCTTTTAGGTTACCCAAATATTTCCTCAGCCAATCGCCCTGTGCCACATAGCCACGACTTACCAATACCTGTTTCTCCAGCCTCATACACCATGGATTCTGATATGCCATCATTTTCCTTTGAAGAAGCAATACCGTCAATATCTGAAGATATAGAATTTATGCCCGATGCACTACGTTTTGAAACGTTGAAGTTACTCAAGCTTAACTAAATTACCTTGTTAGAGACTTAGATCTCCCTAAGAATAAGACCGAGTTGTTAGCACCACGTCTTAGGGAGTGGAACGCTCTTGAAGAAAATGTGAAAATAATCTGTTTGCAAGTTCGTCAGCATTCACTACAACATTTTTTCTAAGCAATAAAATATTGAATTTTGTAATGATGTGGATGGACTGATGGTTTCCAAGAACATGCAGCATAATCCAGAAGAGTGTCGCTTTTATATAGACTGCTACAAACTTAGCCTTAAAGTTGTTTTACTCCCCAATGACAATAAATTGCCAAGTATTCCTATTGTTCATACGGTTCATATGAAAGAGACATAGGTACGATAACATTAAATTACTAATCAGCTGTATAAATTATAATAAGCCCAAGTGGTGCACATGTGCACATTTGAAAGGATTGGCAATCATAATAAATATCCAGAAGGTTTATACGAAATACTGACGGAGATAATCGTGCAAACTATAAATACTATATAACAAATAAATGGCTTGTAAGACAAAACTTAGAACCAGGTAACAAAAACGCTGTTTAAAGAAAAATAATATTATCTGCATTGCACATTAAACTGGAACTATTGACAAACTTTTTAAGAGGAATGAATCGAAACTGAGAAGCCTTTAGGTACCATTTTCCTAAATTTAAAGTTTAAATGAGTCTAAAATCACAGCTAGTATATGCATAGGTCCCCAAATAAAGAAGTTAATGGCCGATGGACATTTTCATAGGCTTCTAACTGGCAAGGAGAAATTTGCATGAACTACATTCTCCTCTGCTGTGCTTAACTTCCTTAGTAACAAAAGAGCGCCTACTAATAAAAAACGTTAATGGACGATATGTTGTTAGCTTATAACAGTATGGAGTGCAATATGTTTCTGAAGATGCACTTCCTTCACTCACACCTTGACTTCTTTCCTGAAAATTTTATCGCAGTAAGTGTTGAGATGGCGAACGTTTTCATCAGGATATCGCTACTCTTGAACGTCGTTATCAGGGAAAATAGAGTACATCTATATTTTCAGGCTACTGCTGGTCTGTGACAGAAGATGCTCCTGAGTTTAAATATAACAGACAAGCCAAAAGATCACACTTATAAGGTATGTGATCAAAGGCTATTTATATTTTCTTACATGAACAATATTGAAACTTGTTTTTCATGTATCTTCTAAACAAGAATTAGCCATGTTTTTAGCGTCATTTTCGAATTAAGAAGCTCATATTGTATAAGGTTTCATTAATTCTGTTTCGGATACAAAAAAAGTTCAAAATGTTGTTCACCGGCTATTGAACCATTTGTCCTACTAACTCAAAATTAGTGTACATAGTCTTATACAGAGATTTAAACAATTATGTTGACCACTTTTGAGTCTTACATTTTAGCTGGAAATGACTGACTCGTTTCAGGTTTACCATTAATTTAATTTGAATTCCCATATACAATAACCGCTTTTTCTTTTGGTGTTTAGTTTCCCCAAAATTTGGCAGTTCTGTTTTGTAAAATTAATAACCTTCCTAAAGTAAGGAAGTTGTAACAGGAATATGACGACGAGCACCCCCTGATCCAAAACAACATCTAAACGGTTACAATTCCACAAGGGCTCTGGAGAACTTTCTTAACTGGACATGCGTTGAGCATGTTATTTATTTATGTTAGTGTTATTTGATAACGTGTTAGCGGAGAAGTAAAATGAGGATGTTCTTTATTTGCTTTCGTTGAACAGTTCAATAGTTAACTACACATATTGTTTTTGTTATTTTCCCTGCAGTCTAAGTACCTAGTTTATGTAAATAAAGTAGTGTGCTTCATTCAGAAAGGACATATAAAGGTTTCATAAAAAGTAAACGTTTTGAAGTTCCCCAAATTTAAAAAAGATCCT